>VDFB02000007.1:52125939-52162151 GCA_007258455.2 Sequoia sempervirens
TCTCTCTCCCCATCCCTCTCATGTCTCTCACTCCCTCTCAGGTTTCTCTCTCTCTCAATTCCCTCCCACTCCCTCTCTCTCTCTCTCAGGTTTCTCTCTCTCTTGTGAATTGGCTGCACATCAATAAATATATAATATATACTATGTACTAAATAATATATATAATATATATTACATAATATTAATATAATATAATATATTTAATATATACTCTATATAGTATATAATATAATAATATATAATATAATAATGTATAATATAATATATAGTATAATACATATTATATAATATATATTAGTATATTAGTATATATTAAAATATTAAATATTATTTATTATAAATAATATAGGTAACAAATATCTATTATAAACGGATATCCATTCTAAATGGATATTCGTTTTTTCTGACAAAATCAATAGGCTCAAGATTGCCTAACCTGGAAAGTCAACCCAAAAAATGTGTTTACAAAATTTGCTTAGTTTTTTGAAGTTCACCCTTGTGGCTAATGAATTTTTATTTTTTATTTTTTCTGAATTTCATGAAACGAAAAGGGTTTATAGAAAAAATTGTCAGTTTTCCACCAATATTAGATATGCCTTATTTTGAATTCAATAAATAATTATTATTGATTTTCTACATACATTATGACAAAAGTCCTAATTGATAGGTTGATTGAAAAAATTCTATAACTTTCAAATTACTTCACATTTTTTGAACCTAAAGGATATGTCGCATTCTATGCTTCACATACTATAGGATTAAAAAAATGAATTTCATAAATTTTTGACCAAGTTATGGTGGTTAAACACACATGTTTTAATAATTTTGAAATTTTCTAATAAAAAAGTCATAACTAATTATTTACATGGAAAAAGATTACAAAAAAAATATGGCACATCTAGGCATGTGTCCTCTACATATATTGAAAGTTTCAAAAAGAAAAGTTTAATTTTTCTTGTACTTAGGGTGATTAGACATACACTCGCTTCTTATCTTTTTCTTGAAAAATTTAGTATCACTGCACTGAAATTTCAATTGTTTGCAAAACAGATTAACCTTTTCCAAAACGAACTAGTAGCCTAGAAACTACATTCAATTTGCTACAATTTTTGTTCTTACATATTTTTCAAATTATGTTAATAACCTACTCAAATTTTTATGTCAAGTTGCCTAACTCTATTTTTCTGAATTTTGATTTTCACTTAGAGGCCTCGTTTGGACCCCCATGATCCTGCATTGACCCAACTACAAATAGAGAATCCTCCTTGATATCCAACCATTCAGCCCAAAGGTCTTGAAAATACTATTATATCAATAAAATAGAGAGGATGTAAACCTCTCAAGCTAAACGAAGATAAAAAAATCATCATTACCTAAACAAGGAAATATGCCTAAAGCCACTCCTCAAAGAAGTCTTTTGATAGTACATTGATATCTCTAGACTCAAACACACATAAGAATACAAGATTCAAAAAAGAATGCATTAGTAAAGTGGGGAATGAGATTTTTGTATGCATTAATAACCAAGTGTAGAGAAGGGAGATTGATTGCTTTGAGACTTTAAGTCATGGGAGAGTCCTAAACAATAGGTTTCCCTAAACTACCTCAAGCTTTGCTAGGCGAATTGAAAAGGTTCAGACATTAAGGCTAAAAAGGAAGAGAAATCTAGGTCCTACTATTCTTCTGCTAAACCAAATGTTTCACGGGGTCAGGAGAGCTGATTTTGAGGGTTTAATCTGCTACCCAGACAACTCACTATCTAATGATGACAATGTGGACTATAGACTCCATCGCGATGTGTTGGTGTCTCAAATGTGTGCTAGAATTCATACAGACAAAAGGTCTTAGGAACAAATTAAAACGCCAAAAAATAAACTCACTACCAAATTGCTAAGGTTTTATTCTACGACATAATATCTAAAAAGTGTAAAATTGAAGTACAACAAGAAGAATACTACTTCTAAGCTAAGCTAGAATTGACAAAGAGAAAGTGAGAAAAGCATACCTTTCTATCCAAAACTCAAATCTTCAAAGAGCTCCACGTGAGAACACATACACACACAAGACCAAGGAAAATGTTGTGGTTGTTTTAGAGGACCGACTTAGTCAGTCCCTCACTTTCGTGTTTCCACCTCCATAGATAGCTAGATAGCAACATTATATGGAAAATGATGTAGAAATAAAAAGGAAATAGTGCTAAGAGGAATCACAAACAACAAGTATGCTACAAAAAATACTCAAAGTGATGCAAATGGCAATGGCAATGAGAATTATCACCTCTACACCCACAGGCACTCAAGGAAAGTAGTGGAAGGAGAGAGCTTGCAAGTCACCCAACAACAACGTTGTCGCAACAAGCGAAGTGTAGGAGCCAAGAACCAACAACTTGCAACCACAAATGAGTGATGTAGAAACTTGCAAGTATGAGAGTGAAGCCAAGAGAGTGAAGTAGAATTCTCAAGAGTCCAAGAAGTGTCAAGAAGGAATGCAAGAATGGAGAGATAACATTTGAATGAAAAAAGGAGGCAAGAGACCCATTTCTTGTCAATCAAGGGAGGAAAAGACATTACACTTCGTCACCAATGGCGAAATGTAACGCCTATGCAAATTTCAAAGGTAAGACTCCTGTTAGGACGGTAGCGTAGTGCACAAATGTCCATGCAGCCTGCACACATCCCTGATAGGATTCCTCCATCAATGCTAAAAAAAGTCACCAAGTGGATGGAAAAAGGTGGTGGATGAGGAATTACATCATCATATTTTTTTTTTCTAAGGTAGGGTTGATGTAAATGGGGAATTTTCCTAGGGGTACAAATTCACTCCATTACATTTTTCCCCCACTTTAGTAGGCATGTGTGTTGGTGTGAATGTGAGGTAAAGTAGAAATAATTTGAAGAGAATATACCTAAATCATCAAGGAAGAATATCTTTGATCTATTACACTTAGACATGCAAGAGGTAGCTCTACAAGTACTCGGTTCCATAGGGAAACCTTGATGTGAAAGAGAGAGAGAGATGGCTCCACTGGTACTTGGTCTTGTAGAAGCTGAACAAAGGATTTATAGGTGCTCGATTCTATAGAATTGGTTACATGGATGCTCGGTCCCATAGAATATGAACAAAGGCTCTACAGTTGCTTGGTCTTGCAAAGAGAAAGGTACTTCATAGGTTCTTGGTCTTGTGAAAGGGGGCATCACAGGTTCTTGGTCCTATGGGGCTTGATGCAAAAGGACTCCTTGAGTGCTTAGTCCTAAAGAGTTGATGTGAAATACCATTATAGGTGCTTAGTATTGCAAGGTAAGCTTGGAAAGGTGTTCGATCCTCTAAGCTTGGTTGTAAAAGCGGCTTTACAAGTGCTTAGTTTTACAAAGAAACATGCTATGCTGCAGAAAAAACATGTTAGACAAGAAATCTCAGACAAACAGACATATCACAAAATAAGCAATTGAAGGAGAAGTTTTCAAAGGGGTCCCTTGGGAACCCTTCAAGATAGCAAGGGGCCCACATAGAGGGACATTCCATTTGAAAAGCATGACATCTTTCGCAAATGATTCTATCATCAAGGAATCCTTTTGAAAGATATATTTCATCAAGGAATCTAATAAAAAGAATTTGCTTTTGAAAGAAAGATCTCATTAAGGAGATCCTTGTTGAAGGATGCAATTTTTGAAAAATGTAAAATTTTCATAAGGGATTCGTTGGCCACCAAATTCACCTTATTGAAAATTGTAGTAGCCCCCCTTAGGATGGTGCGTGTGGATCCAAAAGAGCACATGGCATCCTAAGGAAAGGAAGAAAATATAGTGATGTTGTGGCCCACGAGATATAGTAAGATGTAAACATGGAAATGTTTTCTTGAACACAAGGGACAACACATTAGTGCCATAACATCACAAAACAAGCAGAAAGAGAGGCAAGTAAAGATAAAATAAGAGACAAGCAAAAGTGAAGAAATTAAGAGACAGGGGGATCTGAGAGTTCAAGGTCAGATCAATTCTTATAGGTAACTCGTAATATATACATGAACGAAAGATCATCAGTCCCTAAAATTTCTAGATTTGAAGAAGAGCACATGAAAATTAAAAAAAATTGGGTCAACATGGAAGAGAGTCCTAAATGCCCCCAACGCTTTGCATCGTACCCAATTATTGAAAATTAAGGTACAACATATAGAAGAATGATGAAATGTATAGAGGAAGTTCATGACAAAATTTCACTCCTATATCCAAGCTCCTATGAGGGTGACAAGGGTCCTCCAAGGACACATAAAAACAAGCATGGGGGAAACACAACACACACACAAATCTAATCTATAGGTAAAGAAGAGGTACTCCCATAGTCCTCATCAACTATGAGGTCATCATTCTCCCAATCTAGATCATTATATGGGGAGGGTAAACGATCTTGCAAGGGAAGGATAACAAGGAGATCACCCTCTAACTCTCCTATGACAAGGGACAAGGAAGAAGGCCCCTCAACATCTTCTTTGTCGAGTTCTTGTGAGGTGAAAGTCATCGATCTTGCAAAGATCACTGATAGAGCTGAGACATCATCCATTAAGTTAAAAATGCACTTAACAAGAGTACCATGTGTTAATCGGGTGGGAGAGGAAGGAGGTGCTCAAGATCCACCATCAACCTTGTCAAGAGGGATGGTGAAAAACTCACAAGATGTCGGGGTTGCCTCCGTCACAAGGACGGTGCAGGCCAAAGTAGAAATTCCTTTCGAATAAGGTGATCCCTTCTTCCAACCTCTATTGGAAGTGAGGTTGTCATCCAACTTATGCTTTAGCAAAGGATGTAGAATCCCCACAGAAGGAGTAGAAGGCAAGGAGGAAGAGGAAAAAACCATAGCTAACACCACCGTGGTGTTCGAGATGTCCACATGCCGAGAAAATGGAGGCATGTCCAAAAGGAACACTAGAAGAGGGGTCTCCACCAAAGGGGAAATCAACACTTGCACCCTTTTGGGGTGAGGGTCATCAGGATTCATTGGGGAGCTGAAAGAAAGACCTAGGTGAGTAGAACTAAAGGAGCAGAAGATGGGGGCATAGTAGGAGATGTCGAAATAAGAATTGTTGGCTCCCCTTTTTCCTTCTGCAAGGAAATTTTTTTAGAAGCCAAAGCCTTTCTCTAGTGCTTATGCTCACGTGCAAGCTAGTTTCGTCAGCTCCAAGAACTAGAAGTCACTGCTTGAGAAGGGATAGGAGGCTCCTGTTCTACCATAGGTGTGTCCTCCACAACCATTGTTAGTGGAAGGGAAGAATCCTAGATAGCAGTGAGAGTGGGAATGACGACAAGCAGAGAAACAAACCTAGGTACCTCAACAGTGGGCCTCTTCCCATTCACTACTTGAGGGGTAGGAGTGATAAGAGGTCATGAAGGCCAAGACATAGGGGAAACTCCACGAAGGCCCTTTCCCTTACCATAAACAATAGGCTTAGGCATCGTGGGAAAGATGGGAAGCTCGAATACCTAATGCTTGGCTTTTCACCAATAGGAGCCAAAAGTAACATAGTAGGGTGAGAAGCGGAAGTGGATGGAGTAGCAGGGTAAAAAGCGAAAGTGGAAGGAGCAATAGAAGAAGAGGAAGGCTCTTGGGTGTGAGAAAAAATCCTCTTCCCCTTTTTTTAAGAGGAGGAGGCAACTTGCTGTTGCATGATCATGCAACCTTTGACAAATATGGCATAGGGAGAAGCGGGGTAGGTCACTTTTGGTGTCGTTCCCCCTATGTTATATTTAACATAGGCATGATACATCAAGTCTATTCTCAAGGGAAGCTAAATGACTAGGGCAAGCCAAAAGTGATCTAACGAGTAGCCCCTACATGATACCCGAGGTTTGTATCTAGTGTCATGCACAACATGCATAGAGCCCTCATGAGAAAACTTAATATATTTAGAATAACTGAAGCAATCTTGTTCATGGAAACTAGCCATGGAATGCCTAGTTTCACCTTGAACAAATTTGATTCTAGAATGACATCAAAAGGGGTATCTACGACCCTGGGCCCTACCAAGACCAAAAGGGTGATAGAATTGAGAGGAGGGATCAAGAGTCCATCATGCGTATGTATGGTGGCCTTTGACTTCTCGTATTCCTCCCTATGCATAACGTTTATAAGCATAGTCTCCTTTGTTATAACATTGGCATAACTCATAGGGTCAACCAAGACACTAGTCATGATGCTCCTATTGATACAAGCAAGAATGTACAAGGGGTGATGCTCTTTGTTCATAGGTAGATCCTACGATGTGAAAGTTATGTCTGGTGATCCATTTGCAGGCTAGGTGGGAGGAATACATGTAAATGAAACCATATTTACATACATAGGAGGGACAAATTTGGTAGATTTCAAAGGTTCGAACATCTAACAGTGACCTATCTAAACTCTGTTCCTAAATATCTAGGGTCCTTCTAATTGTGTAGCGAGGGGCCATAGATCAGGTTGCAAGGCTACACGCTCTACAATGTATGAACCTACAACATACCTAGGGAATGAGAGAAGGTCCTACGATAACAAGGGATAAAATCAAAATAGTTCATGTCGGGTTCACCAAAATGTAGAGAAGGGGGACCAAATGCTTCTAGACTCCTGGTCACGGGAGAGTACTAAACAATAGGTTTCCTTAAACTACCTCAAACATTGCTAGGCGAATTGAAAAGGTTAAGACGTTAAGGTTGAAAAGGAAGAGAAATCTAGGTGTTGCTATCCTTCTGCTAAACCAAATGTTTCACGCGGTTAGGAGAGCTAATTTTAAGGGTTCAATCTTCTACCCATGCAACTCACTATTTGAGGATGACAAAATGGACTGCAGACTCCAGTGCAATGTGCTAGCATCTTAGATGTGCACTATCATTTGTACAGACATAAGGTCTTAGGAACATATTAAACACCAAAAAATCAACTAACTACCAAACTGCTAAGGTTTTATACTACGATAGAATATTTGGAAAGTGTAAAATTGAAGTACAACAAGAAGAATACTACTTCTAAGCTAAGCAAGAATTGACAAAGAGAAGGTGAGAAAAGAAAACCTTTCTACCTGAAAGTCGAATCTTCAAAGAGCTCCCTGCGAGAACACCTACACACACAAGACCAAGGAAAAATTTGGGGCTATTTTTAGAGGACTGCCTCAGTTAGTCCCCCGCTTTGGTGTTTTCACCTCCACGAACAACCAAATAGCAACAATATATGGAAAATTATGTAGAAACAAAAAGGAAATAGTGCTAAGAGGAATCACCAACAACAAGTATGCTGCACAAAATACTCAAAGTGATGCAAATGGCAATGAAAATAAACAATATCACCTCCACACCCACAAGCATTCAAGGCAAGTAGTGGAAGGAGAGAGCTTGCAAGTCCTCCAACAACAATGTTGTCACAACAAACAAAGTGTAGGAGCCAAGAACCAGTAGATTTCAACCACAAATGAGTGATGTAGAAGCTTGAAAGTGTGAGAGTGAAGCCAAGAGAGTAAAGTAAAATGCTTAAGAGTCTAAGAAGTGTCAAGAAGGAATGAAAGAATGGAGAGATAGAAAATTTGAATGAAAAAAGGAGGTAATAGATCTGTTTCTCATCAGTTTGGGGAGCCAGAGGCATTACACTTTGTCACCAATAGAGAAACATAATGCCTCTTTGGTTCTAGAGGAAGGAATCCTATCAGGAAGGCAACATAATGCACAAAATTCTGCGTAGCACACATGCATCCCTAATAGAATTCCTCCATTGACACAAAATGAACTACCAAGTAGATGGAAAAAGGTGGGGAATGAGGAACCGTGTCATCATATTTTTATTTTCTAAGGTAGGGGTGATGTAAATGGGGAATTTTCCTAGGGGTGCAAATTTACTCCATTACACCAAGTAATAAAAAACTCTAAATAATGAATAATCTCCTCAATGGGCCCATGTTGAACTAACATATAAATCAAGGTGTAGGTTCCTTGGTATTCTTATTGAGACCTCATCAAGAGTAACCATCTCACCACTATAAGATCTTCAACAATAAGAGATATCCATCATTGCCTCACCCAAATATGATATAGGTGTACAACCAACCATCTCATGCCAATCAAATTCCAACTATAACACCATAATAAATAGAATCTCACAAGGTAAAATGATCACACCACTCAAGCAATAGATTACAAAAAACCATCACCAAAGCTTCCACTACATGATCATTACAAAATCTAGGAATCTTCCATGATGTTATGATTTACATATCCTCAAAAGAAGATCATGAATATGTCTCTTATAAGTCTATTTACTCCTAAGGACACTTGTATCATTTAAAAAATATAATAGTAATCAAGTGTTCACCATGCCACAATAAAATCCATCCTCTAAACTTGAGATCATTTTTTAAATTGATAAACCATAATTGACACCTCAACCAAAGACTTCAAGATTCCTCCATGGTAAAAAGTTGTGAACATCTCAAAACCATATGAAGATAAACACCTCAAGTTAATAAAACTAAATATGTTAATGAACTCTTGTTGTATACAAGAGAGAGAACCAAAGAGCTCTTCATGATACTAACAATCACTAATCATCCTACACTAAGTGACAAATTCACATCACTATCAAATATTTCATTGAATTATGATACTAAGTTACATATATAATTGTGATAAACATCTCCTAATTAAAGATCACCCATGGCCCTCACATAATAAAAATACTCAACTAAAAAACTAGTAACTCTCAAAGGGTAAGTAGAACCATTATCTTCAAACTAAAAAGATAAACCACCACCAAAAATCTAGGAGTCAATACATCACCACCATGTATCTACATAAATGATAATGTCATGAAAATGATCCATGCATCTAAGAACCCCCATGACCATTACCACCACCCTTAATGTAACTACATAAAATGCCCACTAAATCAAGATCCAAAATCTCACACATATTTATTATCCATGTCATCAAAATCAAAAGACATTCAAACACATGTCTATACCATAATTGACACTAACTATAAATACCTATAAAACCATATTAGGAGGCATCAAATCTTATTTCTAACCATACCACTATATTGGTGTCAAAGGGTGTACACTTTAAAAAATCCATCAAAAAACTCATCCAAATGCAAAAATATCATTTTATCACACCTCAAATAACTACATCTACTTAGTAATCAAATAAGTACAAAACTCTCTCTAGTATGCTAAGTACCTAAACACCCCATTTATTGTGAAGTGCTAAAACATTCTCTTTGTTGCCTATAAGAATTCTAAAAATAGTAACTTTTAAAATAAATAAGAGAAAACTAGATTTTAACTATATTTATTTGTCATATACAATAAAGTCTAGAAAAAACCATTAACATCATTATGTACTTCTTAAACTAAGCTTTCCATCTATTATAAGTTGTCCAAAAATTGATACTATGTGTGAGTTATGTTTCATTAAATAAAATATCTCTATCATACTAATAGAAAATAAAACCTATCACTAGTATGGTGACATGTGGATAATAGTGGTTGTTGATTGGTAGTAGTGATAGTGGTGGTGATGGCGCGTAGGAAATATAAGCTAGTAGTGCAACCATTGGGCATTCAACCCCCTGGGATTGGTGTGACTAGTGGTTTCCCCCCTATGAATAGGAGCTAAAATATGATTTGGTGATCTCTCATATGATCATAGGCTTTGGCCCTTAAACCATTCTATATAGGATGACATCAAAACCATATTAATGAACCGAAAAAATTATCATTTTTTTTGTTGATTGTATAATAATCTTACAAGAAAATATTCTACTTATATCTATAGATATAAAAATTATTGAAAAGTAAAATATATCCATATGGATCTAATAACCATATGAAATTTGATTGTTAAAATTTTTCCAAACCCCCAAAAATTGTCTAATTTTTTCTAAGTCCAAACCCTATCAAGTTTTGTATCAATTTATAAGTTTTTGGGCCTTCTACATCTAATAGTGAGGTATATTTTTTATTGGGAGGTCATCTAAAAATATTATCCTTCAAAATTCTCATAAAATTAAAACTCAAAAAAAACTATTTTCCAAATCAATAAAAAACCCTAGATTTGAAACATGCCTCATTTTTGTAAACACATATGAAACCTTGAAAATGCCTTCAATATTTTTTTATAATACCATGAATTCAACTATGAATATATTCAACTCAAACAAAGGGTTAAAAATACTAAGAAAATACCTCCTAAAACCCAAAAACTATGATTTGATATCAAATGAAAGGAAATTGTAGGCAACATATACCAATTATACATCTCTCATGAGAAAAAATACAAAAAAACGTATTAAAAATCCACAACATAGAATAATAACAAATTCAACCTACAATATTATACTAGTTGTACCCTAGAAAAAAAAATTTAGAAAAAAACCACCTCCAAAAGCACCCACAAAACTCAATATATTATCTCAAGAAAAATATTACAATACACTTGCGAAAATTCTACATGAAAGGCCTCTAAAGTATCAAGAAAATTACTCATATTCCACCATGTGAATAAGAAAATGAGAACCATATCGCCACACATCCCAATATATGCTTCCTATATCACATATACAACCTACAAGAGATGCTTGATCCAACCAACAACCAAACCCAACTAATCATTTGAATTATTTTATAACAAAAGCTTGCACAAAACCACTAAGAGGTATTTACAGAAACCATTTTTTTAAAAACCATTAGCTCACTAAACCATGACCCCAAAATAAAATATTTTTTCCTAAGTGACTTCCAAGATAAGTATTTGTCTTATGTGACTTGAACATTAAATATTAAACCAATGTCCTATACAACATACATGATAGGGAGGTTGGGTGAATCAATCATTGTTTCATGCTCTAGGTCTTGTTTGGAAGGCCTCTAAGGTGTCTCACTCCACCAGTTTAACCTATAGGACCTTCTAGTACTTAGGATCCCCTGGTCTTGCTTTTCCAACCCCAACTATCAACCCAAATTATTTCTACCAAGTCAAATCTTGGTGCAAACTTGCAACTCTAACCTTAGCCCTTAATCCACCCTAAAGGCTACAAACCTCCAAATTAAAGAATTAAACTTTGCAGGGGTGTGGAGGTGCTTCAAAAGACTTCAATCCATCCTACTATGGTTCTTGAAGGTCCACCTGACTCCAATTCTTGGTCACTTTCACCAAACCCTCATTTAGGTCTTGAAAAGGCTACTAGCCCTAGGAGCCCCAATTAGGTCTCCTTCTCCGAGAAAACAGGTTGATTCTCTCAATATTTCCAAAGAACCCCCAATCTTTCTTTGAGATTCCTGGTTCATGTGAACACCTCTCAAATATTTTTAAGGTCTTGGGTCTTAACTGCCTGTACAAAGCCTTAGCTTGAAAATGGGCAAATACTAGGGTTTCTTAAACCATTTTCTGGTTACTCTCAAACTGTCAAGTCTTTCACCGACCAGATGAGTTGGTGGAGTTTCCTCTTGATTACCAGACCTTGGCAAGACTCCCACCTGCCTTCTCCAAAAGGAAATTAGTCAAGAATTTGTCACCTCTGCAAATTATGTGCTATGCACTTAAGTCTTCCTAGTCGGGCACTTCCCTGGCTCGCCTAGGGCAAGGCTTTACCAACAGCTCATGTGCTTTCAAGGAACCTAAACCCTACCATATTTACAACCATGGAGTCTAGTCACTGTTCCCAAAGGGCCGTACAATTTGTACGGTGGGAAAGTGAACTAACACTCCATTTCTACAGAACTGTCTGGTTCAGACTAGCAACAGCAAGAAAACAAAACTATTTACAACAACGCTTGAAATTGAATTGGAAACCTATCTAAATGCCACACAAAGCTTGAAGACTAAAAACTCTACATCCTACACAAGTTACAACACCATGATTAATCCATTAAAAGCTCTCCTCAATGCACAAAATAGGAAATTAACACACAAAAACACTATTTTCCTTGAATTCACAAAACTTCAAAGCAATACAAATGCTTCCAACCCCACTCCAATGCCGAAGCATCACCTAAATAGGGTCTCCAATTTAGTTATTCTCTTCCTTAGGCTCTCTTCGCCGCTTGTAGCTCCAATTGAGCAATATTTGCCAAAGATTTTCATGAATTCCTAAGAACCCAAAACCTTATTTTGGACTAGATCCTAATGATGCCTCATCTATGGTCAACATGACTTTCATTAGAGATCAACACCCAATCAAAAAAAATGCCACTAAGGCACAACCAAAAAAATGAACAAGGAATGGCCTGAACAAATTCCAAAATATGACCTTCTAAACAATCTAAGGCAATCTATGGGTGCTCTTGCACCAATACAAGTCTCACCAATAATTCATATCCGATGTGGTATCCACATCTCTAGATGCACTACAATTATATAATATTTTACATTATCAACATTAGTAAAGTTGTACAACACACCTTTCCCAATAATTTTATCAGGTCATGCATGTTGTGGGATAAATTTTTGCCATAGAAGTGTCCTCCACAACTATTACCGGTGGAAGGACAACCTCCTGGATAGGGGTAGGAGCATAAAGCGCAAGAGTAGAAACAACAGTAGGTGGAGAAGCAGACATGAGTGCCTCGACAGTGGGCCTCTTCTCTTTCACTACCAGAGGAGCAGGAGGAAGAACGGTAGGAGGCCATGAAGGTCGAGACACGAGGGCCATTGCACGAGGACCCTTCCCCTTGTCATAAACAACGGGTCTAAGAATCGTGGGCAAGACGAGAAGTTCAAACACTTGATGTTTAGCTCTTCGCCAAGCAGGCACCATTGGGCTCCCCATGTGAGGCATGGGAGCAGGAGTTGAGGATGCCATAGTAGGGTGAGAAGTGAAAGCATGTGGAGCAGAAGACACAAAAGAGGAAGGCCCATGGTCGGGAGCAAGATTTCCCTTCCCCTTTTTCTGGGAGGAGGCAACTTGTTGTTGCACAATCATGGAACCTTTTACTAAGCTATCATAGAGAGATACTAGATAGGTCACTTTTTGTGCTATGCCCCCAGTCTTATACTTGACATAGGCACAATATATAACAAGTTTTTCCTCAGAGGGAGAGATCCAATCAGAGCGGGCCAAAAGTGGTCTAATGAGAAGCACCCACGTGACACTGGTGGTTTGTAACCAATGTCATGCACAATGTGCTTAGAGCCCTCATGAGAAAACTTGAGACATTTTTGAACCACCAAAGTGACGACATTCATGGAAACCAACCATGGAATGCCCAGTTTCATCCCGAATAGGTCTGACTCTAGAATTATGACAAAAGAGGTATCCATGACTCTGGGTCCTACCAAGACCGAAAGAGTAATAAAACCAATAAGAGGGACCGATATTCCATCATGTGTGCATATAGTGGCCTTCGATTCTTTGTATTCCTCCTTATACAGAAAGTTTATAAGCAGAGTTTCTTTCGTTGTAACATTCACTTGACTGGCAAGGTCAACTAGGACACTAGTCACAATGTTTCCATTGACACGAGTAGGAATGTACAATGGAGAAGGCTCTTTATTCATAGGTAAATCCTGCAAGGTAAAGGTTATGTCTGGTGACCTGCTTGTAGGCTAAGTGGAAGGAATATGTGTGAATAAGACCATGTTAATGTACTCCGATGGAACAATCTCAGTAGAAGTAGAAGGTTGAGAGATTGGACATTGACCTATCTAAAGTCTGCTCCTAAGTATCGAAGTTCTAACTACATAGCTAGGGGTTGTAGATTGGGTTGCAAGGTCGTACACCCTACAACACACAAATCTACAACACGCCTAGGATACGAGAGGAGGTTTCTTGATACCAAGAAACAAAATAGAAATAGTTCGCGTTGGGTTCACCAAAATATAGAGAAGGGGGACCCGTCATCCTCAGGATTCCAGGTCATGGGAGAGCTCCTAGAAATGAGCTTCCCTAAATTACCTTGGGTTTGATAAATAGATTGAAAAGGATAAGGTACTAATGTTGAAAAGGAAGGGAAAACAACTTGTCACTTTCCCTCTACTAAAACTAGGTGTTTACAGAGTCAGAAGAGCTGAATTCAAAGGTTCAGTTTATTACCCAAACAACTCATCATTTGAGGATGACAGTGCGGATCTCAGTCTCCATCATGACACATGAGCATCTCAAGGATGCGTTGGCATCTTGTGTGAAGAGAGGTCTAGAAAATAGACAAAAGAACTAAGAACCTACTAACTTCCTAAATGTTTGATGTTTTATGTTTTGATAGAGAATAGAAAATTATAGAAACAGCAAATACAATGAAAATGACACTAAAAAGAACTATGCTAGAAATGACAAGAGAAGGTAGGAAAGTTTACCATGCTTCCCATGGTTTGATTCTTCAATTAGCTCTACTCGAACACATCTACACACATAAAAATGGGAAAAATGGGTTGTATTCGAGGTTTGCCTTAGTCAGACCCTCATTTTGGTGTTCCCACCTCCACAGATTGCTAGATAGCACTTGATAAAGCAAAGACAATTGCAATGCTATCTAATAAATAAGATGATGCAACTAAGTAAACAAATACGATGTTACCTTCCCAACTACGAGCTTTCAAGGCCAATAGTAGAAAGAAGAGAGTGACACCACTATATAGAGAAGATGAATCTTGATAATCCTTCGATAACAATGGTGTTGCAACAAGAACGTGATATTGGAGCCAAATGTGGAGCTTGCAACAAGAAGAACAATGGTGTAGAATGAAGAATGAAGTGAAGAGAGAGAATAAAGAGCTAGAATGAGTGAAATTGCATCCATAAGCTAGAAGGGAAGAATGAAGTCAGTTTGAATAGGAAAAATGGATGTAACAAGTCAAATTTTATTGATCAAGGGAGGCAGGGAATGTTACTCTTCGTAGCCAATGGAAGATGTGACATTTATGTTTATTCTAGGGGTAGGAATCTTGTTAGGATGGTAGCACAACACATGGATGTCTACACAGTGCACGCATGTCCCTGACAAAATTCCTCCACCAACACAAAACAACGTGGCTAGGTGGAAGGGACAAGGTGGTGATGGTGAAATTGCATCATCGAGTTTTCATTTTCTAAGGTAGGGGAAATTAAATGGGGAATTTTCCTAGAGATGTAAATTTGCACCATTATAGAATCACAGTGGAATTTATGTGTATGGTTTCAAGCGAAACCCTTTCAATCAAAAGTGTTTTGGTCAAAACCCCTTTCGATTAAAAGTGTTTCAATTGAAATCGTTTCAACTAAAAGTGTCCATGTGGTTGCCTATGTGACATTTTAACCCCTTTTTTGGAGAAAATTTAGAAAAACTTCAACTTCAACTCTGAATTTCTCCAACTAGGGGTACTTTCATGAAAATGTAAAAATACCATTTTTTAGAGCTTGGAGTTTATAATCTATTTTTTTATATTTTGATTAGTTAATATTAATTTTTTAAAATTTATTGTATGTCTTTATAATCAAACATGAGGTTGATTAGAAATTGAACAATATTAAAACATATTTAGTTTTTTTTAAAATATATTGTGTGATAGAGGAGACAATCCTTTCCAAAAGGGTGTTTTTATAAATGATAAAAAAATTAGACAAAATTTAACGTCCCATGAAAAATATGATGTTTTGGTGAAGTTTGACTTCAAAACATTATTAGAAAAAAAAATATTAATCAATTTTTTCCCATGTACTAGATATTAAAGTTAGCTGATTGGGGAAAAATCAAAGAAAAAAATGGTTTACTCATTTTTTGTGACATCCCATCAACCTCACTTTTTTTTTGAAATTTTTAGCAATTCAAAATTTTCTCTTAATTTTTTTTAAAAAAATGTTACACAAATTTTTATTTATTTTTAAATGATGAATGTAAACTTCATAAAGAGTTCTACATTTCATTAGTTTATATCATTTTGAAATTCGAAACATAAAGGCCACTTTTATATGGTTGAAGTTGAAAATTTATGTGTTGGTCATTTCCTTTATAAAAATGTGACACAATTTTTTACTGTATCCTACCTCTTCAAAGCTTATATGAACATGCATGAAGTTAAGATACAATACCATAAAAAAAATTCAAAATAGTTAATGTAATTAGAAAAATCCCACTCAAGAAAAGTAGATTCTAAAAGGAACCTAAAATAGGATAAATTAAGCATTAATTTTAAGGTGCTTAAAATTTCACTAAACATTCTTGCATCCCTTGATGCACTACTAGGTTTTTTAATTAAGTTGATCCATGAAGGTGCATAGATAATAAAGGTTATTGTATGAACTTGTGAACATTTATGAGGATTAAGAGGTTAGTATGGCTAGAATTTGAGAACAATTCAAGCTTGCATACCCTAAAGCAATGCAATATTCTCTTACCCTTTCACAACTTTGTAATTTATCTACCCAATACAAACTACCTAAACATGTAAGTGATCTAAAGGAAGAATTTTAGTCATATTCTACCATCATTGTACTAGTATATGCATTGATCATAATGTGTTAATTAATTATTTTCAATTTCAAGTTTAAACTACATTTCAACAATTGAAATAGTCAAATTGTCTTCGTTTTGTTGGGCAACTTTTCTGTTTACATTGTTTTGTCTTTTTTATAATTCCTCCTTAGTATAACAATGAATTCACCAAAAAATTGGATTAACTTTGCCTTAAAAAACATCATCTACCTAGCTTAATATTCTCTAACAAAAACAAATAGAGATGAATTTATTGGAATGTGAGTGGGCTCATCAATATTGATAAAGAGTTTTTAATACACTTTAATATGAACTTTCTTACTAGTATCTAGGTAATTATGAAACTTTAATCTTCAAAACTAACAATTAGGGATACATCTAGGCATTACTATAATAAGTTTTTGTTGTCATAGTTCAATGTTTCATGAAGATTCACAACACATAGTTATAGTCAAGAGATTCCTAGTTCAAATCACTTTTGAAGGACACAATGTTGTGGTTTCTTACAACCCATGTCAACTTCTTCATCCCATTGCATAATAGATAGGCTAAAATCCCCCTTTAAAAGACCTACAATAATATGACTTCCCATAACCAAATTTAATAACTTTATTTTATTTATTAATAAACACAAATAACAATCTTCCTTTAAACAAAAAAACTATTATGTTTAATTTCTTGAAACCCCACATTAATAACTTCATTATATTACTTGATAGACATATCATAATCTCTCCCCTTGAAATATAGCCCATTTTAACAACTTCCTTCTATTCTAGTCTACAAATTATAGTATAATCATCCTCTAGACCTAACCCTGCATTCCAAATTAAAGTGAAAACCTCTCAACCCTATCATTGTTTCCTTCAGAGAGTTGATTACAATATCAATATCATACTACTATTTTTATTTTTTTATTTTTTTATTCTAATCCAAAAAGAAGAAAATCATGTGAATGATATAAAGACACATTGCCTATATCTTTAAACACCAAAGAGTTCCTCCAAAAATGCTTATTGATCCCTAACTCCCCTCCAAGATTTAGTTGTTCAATAGACGGTCATAAACATTTCGACATTCATTTTTAACATGTGTTCTTCTTTCACATTCATTTTAACATGTGTTCTTTCAATACCACCTCATAAGCTAACAACCTGACTTGTTCTTAACGTAGAGCATCATTATGGACCTCAAATCTCAAGTTCAAGAGGAGTGTTATAAATTTTGTGGGCTGCACCTGCCCTATTCACATAATATATAGATGATCCCTAGAAATCCATGTGTGCATGCTGAAAACCCTAAAAAACCAAAACGTGTTAATATATGGGAAATAGGTCAAATAAAATAAACTTCACTCTCTCCAAAGTGTGGACATCCTAACGAGGCCATGATTCCATGTTGGATGAAAAAATGATGAGGAAATGAAATATATTATGACCTATTTCTCGAATACTTCAACACCCAAGAAAATAAAAATGATCTTAAGAGGACACGTCACTTAAGAAGAGGATATTTCTGACACAAATCATGGCAATTTTTCATACTGATTGAGAAACCGGCCATATACATATATGCACATATCAATATATGGAAACGAAAATACAAGATATTTTAATATGCACATTGGGTCCCACTGATTGGTTGGGCTTCTCTATTCAGTTAGTTTTTTTAATGTGTGAAGTCGAATCAGTGGGACCCAATTGTCACTTTAGTATCTTGCTATTTCATTAAACAATTAGCTAGAATGTTCTTTTTGTCCATGTTGCACAAGGATGTAGACATCTTTCTCCTTATGCTTAAAGATATAAATTCATGATTAAAAATATTTCTCCTACTTGGTTTGGTGGCAAACAGGCCTAAGTTTGTTGACCCATGACCCATAGGTGTTCTTGTTTCTTTTCTACATGTAACTCCCGTACACAAAAGCCCCTCAAGGTGTAAATATTGTTAATATTGACAATGGAACAAATTTTGTATGACCCTTCTCATATTACGCTAGTATGTGGAAATGGACAAAATTTCAAAAGTCCCTTGAAGAAATTGTTAAAGAGCATATTTCTAATAAAATTGATTTGGGTTATAGCTGAGTTTTAGTTTTATTTCTTGAGGAGTTTTAGAGTTTTTTTGGGTTGGGGGGAGGGGTCGAGGGTGTTAGTAGAATGCTATTAAATCATCTGATAATATTTAAAGTTGATTTTTACATGTTCTATCTAGAAGTTATTGGAAAAGGATTTCTAAGTCTAAACATTAAAAGAGTTTAATTAAACTTCTTCGTAAAGAGAAGAATGAAGGCACCATTTCTTTTTGGCATCCTATTATCTTATTGAATGTATTCTATAAAATCATTGTCAAGACTCTAACTATTTGTCTAAAACATGTGATTCAAGATATTATGAGAGCTAAACAAATGTGATCTCTTGGAGGAAAGTTTATCCTTAGTAATTTGATTTTAGCCTAGGAGACATGTAAGTAAGCTCAATGATTGGGTTAGATTTTGATAAATATTATGAAAAAATATGGTGGAGGTTTATAATTAAAATGATGCAATGGTTAGGTTTAGGGCTGCAAATTCATGCTCATGTTCAAACACTCTTTAAAGATGCAAATGCTCATTAGTGGTCAACAAATCTATTTCTAACTCCTTTTTTCTACAACATTATATTAAACGAGGGTTCCCATTATTTTCCTTTCTATATGTGCTCATTATAGATGCTCTAAGATATTTGTTACAAAAGGTGAACCAACTACAACTTATACATGGTATTTCTATTCCTTAGAATGCAATGGTTATCAATTCCAATTTTACAAATAGCAAATTATTTTTCTTGCAAAAAAAAAAAGAGTTGAACAATACTCTAGATATTATAAATCTACGTTGCTCAATATCATGTTCTCAACTTGCCCATCATAAAATGAGTTTTGAATGACACATGTTAGTCCTAATCTTCACTAGATTCCCCAAGATTGAAAGCAAATTAAGCATTGGGAAATAACTAGATACCTTGACATTCTATTTGGTATGAGTTGATCTCTCTCTAGAATGTGGAAGTGGTATCTAATTAGAATAAAAAATCAATTTTTTTAATTGGGGTAGCAAAATTCTCTCATAGGCTAGAAAATTGTGTCTAGAAAATTTCAGGTTGCTAACAAAATTTTCTTGTTACACATTTATTTTTCTTCATGTTAGATGTTGTCCAAAAGAGGGTATAATTAACTACATTAACTTATTTTATAATTCGTTTGGACTAAATAGAATGGTATTACTTGATGTATATTCATCTCTTATCACCAATGTATTTAACCTAAATATAAAGGTGGCCTCAATATCATTGATCTAGAAAAGCAAGTTGTTTGTTCAATCATGAAGATACCGGGGGAATAAGAGAATGTGATAAAACTTGATTAATGCTCACAATGTTCTATCTTTTAAACAAAATGCTTCATTAAAAATTACTATTTTAATATATATTTGAATGTGCTTCAAATTTTTTTGTACACTCAAATTTAATTACTCTTCTTCCAAGGTTTGTCCATTGGATCCTGCCAAGGTTACACTTCCAAGGAATTACAATGACCAAACATTTTATCACTATCATAGAGTTAAGGGATATTATCCTCAATCTTTTATAGGCCTTAAACATAAAATAAAATACCTTATAGATAACAACATGATTCATATTGAGAGAGTTAATGATAATGAAAATCATGTGATTGCACCTCCCAACCAAAATTTTCAAATATATAAAAATCCATTTCTTAGCCACTCTAATAATATAGAAACACATGATTATATTACTATGTAACATGATATTGTAGAAGATATTTTGTTGATTCTAATGATACATCACTTATGAATATTTTTATGGGAATGATGTATTCTAGAGATTCTTCTAGTTCTACTTCTCAATTAATTATATTTTTTGATAGATAAATCTAACAAAATAATCACTATGGATTATTGTATGCTATTATGAAATAGGGGACAAACTTGTTGAGAACACGCTTATTAATCAAGTGTTAATCAAGATAATATATGCATAAAATATTCATTAATTGATAATAATTTGAATATGCTCATCTAAGAGTTTCTTTAAGAGTGAATAGTGGAATATTAATTCATACTTGGTGTTGTCTCACATTACCTATTAAGGTTGGACCTAAAGTAGTAACTATTTTATTTCATGTCATCCCCACTTATAATAGGTTCAATATGATATTGGGTAGGCCTTGGGTGGTATACATGAAAGCTATAAATTTTGTTGTTCATCATTGTGTAAAATTTATGCACAAAGGTAAAGTCATAATGTATAAAAGAGATGCATGCCAACCTCTTGGAGAGTTGAGTCACTTCACCTTGGACACTTATCTTCCAACTCCTAAGGAACCTCTCCATGATAGTGAAATACATTTACATGATTCATATCAAATGTTTTTATAAGAACAAAGTAAGGAAAATGAAATGACAAGAGATAAAGTGGTATTTGATAAAGGTAGACATACTTCACCACCACATTCAACAAGGAAATAAAAAGGGTCTATATTATTGAATCCTACATTTCATGCCAAGAACAATTTAGGGATTCAAAAGCCAAGTCTTGTGCCACAAAAAATGCCAATTTTTTATACATAATCACCTCCAAAAATATTAAGAAAAATGGGTAAATAATGACACACAATATTCCACCCATTAATAAAGTACTTAAAAAGGGTATGGAATCTTATCAAGATGAAACACATGTTATTTAAAAATCAAATCAACAAGAAGAAAATATCAATATTTAAATTTTTCATTTTGTTTTTTCCTTGTTTCCTATACTTTAGCCTCTTTAACTATGACTTATTTGTTGTGAATTATTTTTAGTTTCTATACTGAGATTTAATGATAGATCACTTAATGCGATCAAATTAAAAAATACATAGTTGGATCCAAAACAATTCTATATGTAAATTAATGGACTATAAAAAACTCATGCAAACTAGAGATAGATAGCTTGATACTATTAATGATAGATCACTTAATGCGATCAAACTAAAAAATACATAGTTGGATCCAAAACAATTCTATATATAAATTAATGGACTATTAAAAACTCATGCAAACTAGAGATAGATAACTTGATACTATTTTAGTCAGATGATCAATTATAAAATATACTTGATAATTAAAATATAAGATCTTCTATTAATGAATAGTATCCTATTGTCACAAACATGTTTAGAAAATCTATTTTGCTTTTGAATAGGATCACATCTACACTCTATTCCTAAGACACTTTTCTCACATACAAATTAAATATTTGCACATATGAAATAATGTATATTTTTGAATCTTTAAGTATTGATAATCACCTTGAAAAGATTGCTAGTATAAAAGAAAATATCAAAATATTATTGATAATGTATAAAGTTGAAAGACATACCACAAAATACCTATATGTTAACTCAATGTGTAATTAGCCGATAGACTATTACGTGGGGGAACCCTCCGAGATCTCCTCAGTCTGACGCTGGCATTCGGTGAGACTGATTTCCAACATATGTGATAAGTCTCCTTTTTGTAATATTTAAAGCAGCCTATCAGTGTAAGCATTGCACCTGATTGGGATGTAAGTGCTAGTATATGTTAATGTCCTCTTGATACACTATAATAATAATATGTATTCATGATTCTCCAATCACAACTAATAATCTAGATCTATCCTTAAATACGAAGGAAACTTAATAAATACTCAATTAAAATCAGATTACATATAAAAATAAATAAATAAAACAAGTAAGCGAAGATAAAAGGGCAGAGTCTGTACCCTTATCCCTTGACACTTACATTTCCTAGGGGGGACTTTTATCCCCAATACCCAATGACAACACAATATTTGTAATTGGCAACGTGGGAGGCCTTACCACGTAGTCATCACATGGTTAGTGTAATTGATTAAATGTAACAGTGAATGCATCTGTATCTGTCTGCATTCACCAGACTACTCCTATATAATTTCACTATTCCATGTGTAAGCTATCTCAGTGCTCTCTGCATGCACAGACTGTATAGTCCTTTGGCTTCTAGATCCTTCATAAGCCCAACCACCCACACCCACATTGTAGTAGATTGATATCATAGAGCTCTCAATACACCATTACAATGGAAACTTTTAGTTTGAGCAAATACAGTCCAGAGAGCCAAGAAGTTGTCTCCTACTCACCCAGCTCCATTGTAGTTGATCCTTCTGATGAGTATGCTCATGGAGATGATGATGGCCCTTTCTTTGACATTGATTTTACAATGCCTCTCTTCTGTGATGGTCCCTTGAAAGATAACAGCAGCCCAGAGGAGAAGGATGGTGAAGAAGATGAATTTGAGTTTAACTTCTCCATTTCTAGTTCCAACCAGCCCAACCCAAATCAATTCATTTCATCTGCAGATAAGTTGTTCTACAAAGGCCAGTTGCTTCCGCTCCAAGTTCTTCCAAATGTAGACATGGTCAGAAAGCTTGAGGTTGGTGATGGCAAAGGATCTCTGCAATGTGGCAACGTTAATGGGATCAAGACCCAGTTCCCCACATTGCTCAAAACTGCTACTAAGTTGAAGATATCTCTGTTTGGACTGAAAAAATCAGCCAAAGTTGGAATGGATCTGCAAGCTTCTTGTGCTGAATATGGATGTGGTGTTGATTCTCCTGTTCAGAAGCAGAACAAGTTTTTCACAGTGAAATTCAAGGTGGTGGATGTTCCCCTGGTTTCTTTTTTCACTAGAGAGAATTCTAGGGGCTCCAAGAGAGATGAGAACAACAATGGTTTCCAGAAAAAGACAGAGGACTCCGATGGAGATATTGGGCAGCTACAAGACAATGTGAGGGATAAGAAAAGAGCAAAGCAGATTGTTCAGAAGTATGTAAAGATGATTAAGCCTCTCTATGTAAAGATTTCTCGGAGGACTACCGAGAGAACCAAATGTCCCTCAGATCTGGAGAAACATGGAGTTACCAATGGAGTTGGAAACAGTGGGTTTTCAGGCTCAGAGAGAGGTCAAAGCCAGTTTTCATTTTCTGGTAATTTGAAAATGGTTTACAAGAATTTTGGTAAGGGGAAAAACTCTTCTCCTAATATGAATAGTCCATTGCCAAACTACAATAGTGAGAGTACAATGTTGGAGCTGCAGAGTGCCATTCAAGGAGCTATAGCCCACTGCAAGCAGTCGAATTATACTAATGGTAAGTAGCCTGGTAACAGTTCTCTGCTTTACTGTTTTATAAAATGTGTTATTTTCTTTTTGATCGATAGATCCCAAAATGTATCTATCTCATTGTTTTAAGCAGTCTCTGCCTATCCTGTTATCAGGATATCTGTTTATTATAAATATTTCTGAATCTGACAGTCATTCCTCTTCCTTTTTTCTTAATGTGGTCTCTTGTCCAGCTAAGAATTTTGTTTCGGGCATTTTTCTTTTTGCTCCTCACTTCATACAATTCTGGTTCCTGTCTGTGATAGCCATTTCTCTTATTATTTCTTACAAAATCCCTTAATGTCACGAGTTTGTGATGGTGGGTGGTACTGGGGAAACCTCCATTTGTAACTGTAATTAGAGCCTTGTGATATCCTCAACTTGATGCCAGACAAGTAGTAGAGCCTGATTCAGGATTCTGGATTGTATAGCTTATTTTTCACTTTTTTTGTTTGCTTCTCTTTATAATTTGTGACTGGCAGATTCTATCTCTAACTGTGTTATGGCACTCTGGGCATGTATTCCTGAAGGGTAGTCTTGTGTCTTTCCAAATCATGGCATTTTTTTTGCGACTTCAAATCCCATCGCCCTAAAGAAGAACATTGATAGCTTTTCCTCTAGCTGGTTGAACAACCTCGAGCACATTCCTTTCATTTAAGGCTGCTCCAGCCAGTTTTCAAAATCAACCCTAGCATTTCTCATAATAGTAATTTTCTACGATGTATAAGATTTGACCTATTTTCCACTGGTATAGGTACTAACAGCTTCTCATTGTCTGTGATCTCAGATGGCCCAAACACTTCAGATTCCGAATGTTCACCCTAGTCCTAACAGGCCTTCCAAAGAGGATGTCTGCAAGGCCTATTTGTGGATGCCCATGAAGAGTTGCTACAGTTCTAGCAGGCTGTTGCAGTTACTCGACATCTTCAAAGGAAATCGACCAACAGCATCAGAGGTTACTGTTAATGTTGCAAGTTTTGACATACCCAAACTCAAGCAATCAGATAGGTTTATACTTAGGACTTCTGAAAGCTCACACTCCTGAAATAGGCCATTTCAATGTAGTTATTCACCCATTTGCATTCTACTAATCATCCTCTAAAGCAGTTGGATGGAAAGTCTCCGACTTAAGCTGTAAATTAGTTAGATAGCCACCGTTTGAAGAATGTTGCTTATATTCTCATGTGGGTATCTGCTGTTTGTGTTGCATTTATTAAGGGAGTGGTTTTTTCAGGCCCAAGTAATATATGGATGATATCATCTAACTGTATGTTGAATACGATGTGAACTGATTTCCAGCACCCATGAGCCAGTAATCGGAGCAATCTGAAAGTATCATAAAACAAAAAACCATCCAAGTAAAATAGCTTCAAATATTTTTTCTATCAATTTTTTATTATTATTATGAACGGTTTTATATCAAACCCAGATTGCTTTTTAAGCACAAGTCATAGGGTGAACCTTTTCGCGGCTAAGAGTCAAGGACTGAGGGGTATCCATTTGACCAATATTTTTTCTATCAACTTTTTGAATAATATGACTGAGGGGTATCCATTGGACCAATATTTTTTCTATCAGCTTTTTGAATAATATTTCATGATCTATCATCAAGATGTAGTGAACCAGAGAAGATAATTAATCACATTAGTTAGCATTAGTTTTTCACAGTCTATGTAGTATTCAAATGAATTTGTCTGAAATGTATCAATCGTGTATGTTTTTCAATTGACATTTTGGATCAGATCACTCTGATCTGAAACATTGATTCAAAAACATATCCAAAACATATCCAGTTGATTTTAGAAGGAATCTTTTGAATTAACTACATTGATTTCTCTTTTCCAGTGTGTGATTTGAGACATCGATTAAAAAACATACTCAATTAATTTCAATCGTGTATATTTTTTAATTGACATTTCGGATCAGATCACTCTGATCTGAAACATTGATTCAAAAACATATCCAAAACATATCTAGTTGAGTTGATTTTAGAAGGAATCTTTTGAATTAACTACATTGATTTCTCTAGATAATTAATCACATTAGTTAGCATTAGTTTTTCACAGTCTATGTAGTATTCAAATGAATTTGTCTGAAATGTATCAATCGTGTATATTTTTCAATTGACATTTTGGATCAGATCACTCTGATCTGAAACATTGATTCAAAAACATATCCAAAACATATCCAGTTGATTTTAGAAGGAATCTTTTGAATTAACTACATTGATTTCTCTTTTCCAGTGTGTGATTTGAGACATTGATTAAAAAACATACTCAATTAATTTCAATCGTCTATATTTTTTAATTGACATTTTGGATCAGATCACTCTGATCTGAAACATTGATTCAAAAACATATCCAAAACATATCCAGTTGAGTTGATTTTAGAAGGAATCTTTTGAATTAACTACATTGATTTCTCTTTTCCAGTGTGTGATCTGAGACATTGATTAAAAAACATACTCAATTAATTTCATAAATAATCTTTCTATATTGATTTTTCTTCTCAATTAATTTCATAAATAATCTTTCTATATTGATTTTTCTTCTTTGGTTCATTACATCTTAATGATGATCATAAAATCTGATTTGCTGATGGATGATGATCATAAACGTCATAAAATCTGATGCAAAAACATTGATCTATCAAATCTAGATTCAAAAATTGAATGTGTTTTGAGGAGTTGCTTTGATATTCATTAAAAGTATATGAAACTAATCCAGTAGCAAGGTACATGTAAGTAGACTTCACAGCTGTTTTAAACAGAAAAATGGATGATAGCTCTGACTTATGGAGGGCTGGCCTCTGAATCAAAACAGGAGTCTCGGAGGGAGTAGAGAAGAGAACTCTTAAATCATGTTTCCTGAAAAAGTGTCCTTTCTTAGACATGGACATGTGGTTGAAGGAGCCCTGTGTACAATGCCAGGCGGTGTACTGTGTATTTGTGTAGTATATGACTGCGCTACTTCTGTCGGTAGATTAAGGAAATCGTTGACTGATACACTCAAAGCCATTAAATTCTGCCTTAAAGAGTCGGACAACAATCTGAGTAATGGTGAAGGGTGGAGGTGGGGCCCTCTGCAGGTGGCGCGTGTACTTTGATTTTGACTGTCTTGCGTGGAACAAGGGATAGTTATGCTTTATATAATTTTTGAACTTATATTATTTATGTTTCGTGGGCTAGCAATGATGGGAAACAAATTTATAGGACGACTAAAAGTTTGCGGGCACGACAATCTTTATTCTAAATATATATATTTAAAGCTTCTGATGTTCTTTGTTTAGAGCTGCTATTGTTTTTTATCTGTGTAATTTTTGGTTGCTTCTTTCAATTAAATATATATTTAGTGGGCACATTTGTTAAGGGCTACAAACTTAGTCCCACTTTGTAGACAATTATTTTGGTGAGAGAAAGGTACTATCTTATATAAACATTTATTTATTAATTAAATAAGTAAATCATTTAATAAATAATTAATAAAAATAAATAAATTGAGATTGAGAATTAAATCTAATATAGACATTTTAAATAATTTATTTAAAAAATGGTGAGGGATATTAATTTGAGTTATATTATTTATTTGAAAGTTATTCTATTTTGGGTGGTGGGACTAGTTTGATTGGCTAAGTCTCGTGGTACTCATGTCGTGCTAATGTGTATGGTCACGTGAAAAAAGTTTACCAAGCGCACTGCAGTTTATAGGAGGGTGGCTACTTGATTCTTGTAGTCTAAAACAAAAAGTTATTTTATTTTATTTAAAAAATGTTGAGGGATATCAATTTGAATTTTATTATTTACTTGAAAGTTATTTTGTTTTATTTATTGTATATACGGAGACAAATTTTATATATTGATAAAAATATTGTCTATTATTAAATATTAATATTTTGGCATGTAAATGGTTATCAAATTTAATATTAAAAATGAGTTTTTGTTAACACACGTCATTACACTCCATCCCTTATTGCCATTATAAAATGTCTATTGATGTTAATAAATATTAAATTATGTGCAAAATTGAAACACAAGAACAAAGAATATAGATCCAACTAAGAATAAGAGAATCAAGGCATTCGTATGTTGCCACAAAGGTTCATTTTTAGATAAAAATAATAATTGTTGACAAAGAGGTGGAAAAATAATTCAAGGTATTATTTGTTGGAAATATAAGAGATTATAAAAAATTAATTCATAATTATGGAGACATTTTCATAATTGTTTAAGTGTCCAAGAAGACATCTCTACAAGTAGTAGGCATTTATTATATAAACATCATTAACTCGAATATGGAAGATAGTTAATTGCAATGGAATTGATAGATAACCAAATTGGTGAGCTAGGTCAAGAGAGATTAGTAAGAGTTATTATATTTGAAAGTTAAAATTTAGCAATTAGTTGAAAATAAAAAGGTTGAAGAAAAAAACTAAGTGTAGCCTAAAACATGTTAAAGGAATGGCTACTAAAGTGTGTGTAACACATATAGCAAGAATTATAAAGTATGTAATTTTTTTACTCTATATTTTACTCCCATTTTAGTGAGTTCATCTCACTAGGTGATATAGCTATGCTAGATTACAAATAAGATGCTAGCTATTTTGAGGAACTTGCTATTTGCTTTAGCATATGATAGGATGCACCATGGTATAGAAAACCATCATGAATTTATTGCCATGTGCTATGGGAAAGTCCCAAAAGAAAAAGTCATAAGCAAATATATGCCATATAGCACCACGATATGAAAGACATGTCATTATCATGAAATATCCCAAGGATAGGCACAATTGCAAAGAAAAACAAGAAGACACACAAGTAACCAAGCATATGATAAGGGCAAAGAACAAACAATATTGTGTCACTAGTCAAGTTAAAAATTGTAGACTAATTGATGAATAGTGTTATATCTTGAAAACAATGCGAGGATTGGGAAAAATATATCCCAAGAAAGAAAAGTTGTTTAGAACTGATCAAGGCTTGTAGTAAGACTGGGAATAAAACTGATGAATGTGTTTGGTGTATGCTAGATTGCTTGGCTATAGTTGTGTGGATTGTGTTGTTGATTCTAGGATTTACTTGAATTGGATTAATTGCTTTGGGATAGCCCTTTATGCATAACCAATTATAAGGGAAAATAAAGCATAGAGACAAGGATGAAGGGAGGATTGGATGGAGTGATGAAGGGATTGTAGATAGTGGATGGAATGGATGTGGGATTTAAGATAGATGGTTTGAAGGATTTAGGAATGGATGATTGGGGAATGGATTGATGAAGGGATTCAAAATGTGATCCTCAAGGAATATGTCATGTACGAATAACAATCTTCCACTATAGATATGTTGCTCATGACGTTGCACATTGCTTGTGACAAGATATATTGTAGTATATATTACAAAATTTTAGGTATATTAAGAAATTTCCACAATTCTTTCAAAAGGATTCCTTGGTGCAGAATTCTTTACAATGAATTCCTTGACAAAAGAATCCCTTGTTGAAAACCTCATTTTCTAAAATGGCATATTCTTTCAAGAAGAATTCTTTGGTAAAATTTCTTTCAAAAGAATCCCTTGGCGAGAGAATTTGAAAACTTTCCTTTAAAAAAGGATAATTCTTTCCAAAAGGATTTCTTGACAAAAGATCTTTCGAAAGGATTCCTTGACGAAATGTCTTTCGAAAAGATTCCTTGATGACATAATCACTTTGTGGAAAATCTCGTGTCTTTCAAAAGGAGTGTCCTTTCAAAAGGGTTCTCTGGTGTTTTGATGTCTTATGAAAAGGATCCTAGATGAAAGAACCCCTTTGTGAAAGCCTTCTTTTCAAAAGGATTCCTTGGTGTCTCATGCTTGTGTCTTGTGTATGATATTTGACATCTTGTGTCTTGGTGTTTGGATGTCTTATGTCTTGGTGTCTAACTTGGGGGCAACTTGAATAGACTTGTCTTTTTTGTGACTGTCTTGCAATGCAATTTGCAGCAGCCACATATTCGATCATAGTGTCTTATTGTGTCTTATATTGATGTCTATTATTTTTCGCTTTTTTGCCAAACATGGTTTTGGTGAGATTGCAACTTTCTTTGCAAGATCGAAGACTCGTGTCCTCTTCACATTTAGGTGAAGCTCGTTCTACGTCAGGTATATTGGATTGAAGGATTGCTTCCTTTACATTTCAGTATATTCTCTTCAATCTCTTTCTACTTTAGCTCGCACATGCTTAGATGCATATGCTCACTAAAGTGGGGGAAAAATGTAATGACATAAAATTGCACCTAGTGCAATTTCCCATTATATTACCTCACTTTAGCCTTATAAACTCGACAATGCAAAAATCTACCACCTTTGCCTTGCCTGTCACATGTGTCCTTGTGGTTTTCTGTTGGTGATGGAATTTTTGTTGGGGAAACCTGCACTATCGTCTTGACAAGATTATTGTGTTAGGAGAAGTTGGAGACGTTACCTTTTTTGCCACCCCACTAATGTAATGCCCCTCTTCGAATCATGACCACCCAAAAATGTCTATTTGGCTCCAAAAATAGACACTTCTTTCTCCAGTGAATACATCATGGAAACCATAAGTTATAGCTACGACCATTGGCTCAATAATTGTTCGCATAACATTGAGGCTTGCAATCTTACCAACATCTTTTGTGGCCCTCTTCTGTGCATCATTAAAATAAGCAGGCATAGTACAATAACTGCATTCGTCACCTCACATAAAATAAGCAACATAGATGAGATCTCTTCAGGCGCAAATAACTCTCTCAGATCCATCCCATTTCCTCTCTCTCTCAGGCCTCTCCCTATCTCTCTCTAGATCTCAGGTCTCTCCCTTACACCCTAACATGATAACTCTCTCTCCTCCTCTCTCCCTCTCTCCCTCCCTCCAACCCTCTTTCTCTTGGGTCTCTCTCTCTCAAGTCTCTATCCCACTCTCTCTTCTCCTCAAGTCTCTCTCTCTCCCTCTCTCCCTCTCAAGTCTCTCCCTCTCTCTCTCTCCCTCTCAGATCTCTCTCTCAAGTCTCTCTCACTCCCTCTTAGGTTTCTCCCTACCTCTCAGGTCTCTCTCTCTCTCGTCTCTCTCTCACTCCCTCTTAGGTTTCTCCCCCCACCTCTCTCTCTCTCTCTCAGGCCCCTCCCACTCCCTCTCTCTCTCTATCTCTCTCTCCCTCCCTCTCAGGTCCGCTCTTAGGTCTCTCTATCTCTCTCTCTTTGGTCTCTCTCTCCACCCTCCTCTCTCCTAACTAGATAACTCTCTATCCCCCTCTCTCCTCCCTCTCTCTCTTGGGTCTCTCTCTCTCTCAAGTCTCTCCCCTCTCTCTCTCTCTCTCCCTCTTAGGTCTCTCTCTCTCCCTCTCACTCTCCCCTCTCTCCACTCTCTCCCACCCTCTCTCTCTCTCTTTCTCTCTCCCTCTCTCTCTGGCGGGTCTCTCCTCCCACTCTCCCTCTCTCCCCTAACTAGATAACTCTCCTCTCTCTCTCTCTCTCTCTCTCTCTCCCTCCCACTCAGGTCTCTCTCGGTCTCTCTCCCCTCTCCTCTCGGGTCCCCCACTCCCGTCCACTCTCTCTGGTCTTTCCTCCTCCCTCCCTCCTCTCTCTCTCTCTCTCTCTCTCTCTCTCTCTCTCTCTCTCTCTCTCTCTCTCTCTCTCTCTCTCTCTCTCTCTCTCTCTCTCTCCCCTCCCTCTCCCTCCCTCTTAGGTCTATCTCCTAGGTTTCTCCTTTCAGGTCTCTCTCCTCTCTCCCTCTCAGGTCTCTCTCTCTCTCTCTCTCTCTCTCTCTCTCTCTCTCTCTCTCTCTCTCTCTCTCTCTCTCTCTCTCTCTCTCTCTCTCTCTCTCTCTCTCGGGGTTCTCTTTCTCTCTCCCTCTCACTCTCAGGGTGCCTCCCTCCTCTCTCTTTCTCTCTCAAATCTCTCCCACTCCCCCCCCTCTCTCTCTCTCCCTCCCTCCCACTCTCCCTAACTAGATAACTCTCTCTCCCCCTCTCTCCCTCCCTCCTACCCTCTCTCTCTTAGGTCTCTCTCTCTCAAGTCTCTCTACCACTCTCTCTCCCTCTCTCCCTCTCAAGTCTCTTCCACTCTCTCCCTCTTAGGTCTCTCTCTCATAGGTATATCTCTCTCCCTCCTTCTCAAGTCTTTCTCTCTTTCTCTCTCTCCCTTCCACTCCCTCTCTCTCAGGTCTCTCCCTCCCTCTATCTTTCTCTCTTAGTTCTCTCCCACTCCCTCTCTCTCCCTCTTAAGTATCTCTCTCCCTCTCAAGACTCTCTCTCCCTCCCTCTCAGGTCTATCTCTTAGGTCCCTCCCACTCCCTCTCTCTTTCTTTCTCAAGCTCTCCCTTAGTCTTAGGTCTCTCCCTCCCACTCTCTCCCTCTCTCCCTCTCCTTCTGCTCCCTCTCAACTCTCTCTCTCTCTCGGTCCCTCCCACTCCACCTTGCTCTCTTGTTAGGTCTCTCTCTCTCTCAAGTCTCTCCCTCCCACTCTCTCTCCCTCTCATGTGTCTCTCTCCCTCTCTCTCTCCTCTCAAGTCTCTCTCAGTCCTCTCTCTCTCTCTCTCTCTCTCTCTCTCTCTCTCTCTCTCCCCCCTTCCCAAGTCTTTCTCTCTCCCTCTCGCTCTCATCTCTCTCTCTCTCTCCCTCCCTCTCAAGTCTCTCTCTCTCTCTCCCTCTCCCTCCCAAGTCTCACTCTCTGCCTCCCTCTCAGGTCTCACTCTCTACCTCCCTCTTAGTTCTCTCTATCTCAAGTCTCTCTATGTCTCTCTATCTCTCCCTCTCTCCCTCTCAAGTATCTCCCTCTCCCTCTCAAGTCTCACTCTTTGCCTCCCTCTCAGGTCTTTGTCTTTGTCTCTCCCTCTGTCTCCCTCTATCTCCTCTCAACTCTCTCTCCCCATCCCTCTCATGTCTCACACTCACTCTCAGGTTTTTCTCTCTCCCTCTATCTCTCAAGTCCCTCCCACTCCCTCTCTCTCTTTGAGGCCTTTCCCTCTCTCTTTCTCTCTTGTGAATTGGCTGCACATCAATAAATATAATATATACTATGTAGTATATAATATATACTATGTATAGTATATAATATAATATAGTATTATAATATATAGTATAATACATATTATATAATACATAATATATAATATATAATATATATAATATATTAGTATAAATTAAAATATTAAATATTATGTATTATAAATAATATAGGTAACAAATATTCGTTTTAAACGGATATCATTTTTTTTGACAAAATAATAGGCTCAGGATTGCCTAACCTAGAAAGCCAACCCAAAAAACGTGTTTACAAAATTTGCTTAGTTTTCTGAAGTTCGCCCTTGTCATTGACGACTTTTTTTATCTGAATTTCATGAAACAAAAAGGGTTTATAGAAAAAATTGTCAGTTTTCCACCAATACAAGATAAACCTTATTTTGAATTTAATAGATAATTATTATTGATTTTCTACATACATTACGACTAAAGTCTTGATTGATAGGTTGATTGAAAAACCTCTATAACTTTCAAACTACTTCACATTTTTTGAACCTAAAAGATGTGTCACATTCTATGCTAAACACACTATAGGATAAAATAAAATGAATTTCATAATTTTTTGACCAAGTTATGGTGGTCAAATACACACGTTTTAATAATTTTGAAATGTTCTAATAAAAAAGTCATAACTAATTATTTACATGGAAAAAAATTACAAAAAAAAATCCGGCACATCCGGGCATGTGTCCTCTACATATATTGAAAGTTTCAAAATAAAAAAGTTTATTTTTTCTTGTACTTAGGTTAGTCAGAGATACACTTGATTTTTATCTTTTTTCCTGAAAATTTAGTACCATTGCATTGAAATTTCATTTTTTTGCAAAATAGATTAACCTTTTTCCAAAAAGAACTAGTAGCTTGGAAACTACATTCAATTTGCTACAAGTTTTGTTCTTACATATTTTTCAAATTATGTTAATAACCTATTCAATTTTATATGGCAAGTTGCCTAACTCTATTTTTTTTGAATTTTGATTGCCACTTAGAGGCCTAGTTTGGACCCCCATGATCTTGCATTGACCCAAATACAAATAGAAAAGCCCCCTTGATATCCAACCATTCACCCCAAAGGCCTTCAACATGCTATTATATCAATAAAATAGAGAGGATGTAAATCTCTCAAGCTAAATGAAGATAAAAAAATCGTCATTCCCTAAACGAGGAAATATGCCCAAAGCCACTCCTCAAACAAGTCCTTTGATAGTACATTAATATCTCTAGACTCAAACACACATAAGAGGACAAGAGTCAAAGAAAGAATGCATATAAAAATTAGGTTTAAAATACCCATTAGATCATTCACTACCAGAGGACCAAAAGTGGGGAATGAGATTTTTGTATGCATTAATAACCAAGTGTAGAGAAGGGGGACTGATTGCTTCGAGACTCTAGGTCATGGGAGAGTCCTAAACAATAGGCTGCCCTAAACTACCTCAAGCTTTGCTAGGGGAATCGAAAAGGTTAAGATATTAAGGGTAAAAAGGAAGAGAAATCTAGGTCCTGCTATCCTTTTGCTAAACCAAATGTTTCACGAGGTCAGGAGAGCTCATTTTGAGGGTTCAATTTGCTACCCAAACAACTCACTATCTAAGGATGACAACGTGGACTATAAACTCCATCGCTACGTGCTGGTGTGTCAAATGTGCGTTGGAATCCGTGCAGACAAAAGGTCTTAGTAACAGATTAAAACACCAAAAAATCAACTAACTACAAAACTGCTAAGGTTTTATACTACGAAATAATATCTAAAAAGTGTAAAATTGAAGTACAACAAGAAGAATTAAGACAAAAGAGGTATCCATGACTCTGAGTCCTACCAAGACTGAAAGAGTAATAAAACCAATAGGAGGGACCGATATTCCATCATGTGTGCATATAGTGGTCTTCGATTCTTTGTATTCCTCCCTATGCAGAAAGTTTATAAGTAGAGTTTCTTTCGTTGTAACATTCACTTGGCTTGCAGGGTCAACTAGGACACCAGCCACAATGTTTCCATTGACACGAACAAGAATGTACAAGGGAGAACGCTCTTTATTCATAGGTAAATCCTGTAAGGTAAAGGTTATTTCTGGTGATCCACTTGTAGGCTGTGGAAAGAATATGTGTGAATGAGACCATGTTAATGTACTCCAATGGAACAATCTCAGTAGAAGTAGAAGGTTGAGAGATTGGACAATGGCCTATCTAAAGTTTTCTCCTAAGTATCCAAGAGCCCTTCTAAATACACAACTAGGGGTTGTAGATTGGGTTGTAAGGTTGTACACCCTGCAACACACAAATCTACAACATGCCTAGGATATGAGAGGAGATTTCTTGATACCAAGAAACAAAATAGAAATAGTTCACGTCGGATTCACCAAAATGTAGAGAAGGGGGACTCGTCATCCTCAGGACTCCAAGTCATGGGAGAGCCCCTAGAAACGAGTTGCCCTAAATTACCTTGGGTTTGATAAATAGATTGAAAAGGATAAGGTACTGAGGTTGAAAAGGAAGGGAACACAACTTGTAGCTTTCCTTATGCTAAAACCAAATGTTTACAAAGTCAGAAGAGCCGACTTCAAAGGTTCGATTTGTTACCGAGACAAATCATTGTTTGAGGATGGCAACGCGGATCTCAGACTCCAGCACGACGCGCAAGCATCTCAAGGATGCATTGGGATCCTGTGTGAAGAGAGGTCTAGAAAACAAACAAAAACACTAAGAACCTACTAACTGCCTAATTGTTTGATGTTTTATGTTTTGATAGAGAATAGAAAATTACAGAAACAACAAATACAATGAAAATGACACTAAAAAGAACTATGCTAGAAATGACAAGGAGAAGGTAGGAAAAGGTACCATGCTTCCCATGGTTTGATTCTTCAATTAGCTCTACTCGAACACACCTACACACATAGAAATGGGAAAAATGGGTTTTATTCGAGGTTTGCCTCATTTTGGTGTTCCCACCTCCATGGATTGCTAGATAGCACTAGATAAAGCAAAGACAACTGCAATGCTATCCAATGAACAAGATGATGCAACTAAATAAACAAACACAATGTTACCTTCCCAATTGCGAGCTCTCAAGATCAATAGCAAAAAGAAGAGTGACACTGCCATGTAGAGAAGATGAAGCTTGACAATCCTTCAATAACAATGGTGTTGCAACAAGAATGTGATCTTGGAGCCAAATGAGGAGCTTGCAACAAGAAGAAAAATGGTGTAGAAGCAAGAATGGAGTGAAGAGAGTGAGAATGAAGAGCTAGAATGCGTGAAATTGAATCCAAAAGCTAGAAGGGAAGAATGAACTTAGTTTGAATAGGCAAAATGTAGGCAACAAGTCGAATTTTGTTGGTTGATGGAGGCATGGAACGTTACTCTTTGTAACCACTGGAAGATGTAACATTTATGCTAATTCTAGGGGTAGGAATCTCGTTAGGAGGACAATGCAACGCATGGATGCCCAGGCAATGCACGCATGTCCCTGGCAAAATTCCTCCACCGACCCAAAACAATGTGGCCAAGTGGAAGGGACAAGGTGGCGATGGTGAAATTGCCTCATCA
>VDFB02000007.1:52162251-52423485 GCA_007258455.2 Sequoia sempervirens
AGGACACGAGTCTTCGATCTTGCAAAGCAAGTTGCAATCCCACCAAAACCATGTTAGCTGCAAACAAACATGTTTGGCAAAAAAGTGAAAAATAATAGACATCAATATAAGACACACTAAGACACTATGATCGGATATGTGGCTGCTGCAAATTGCATTGCAAGACAGTCACAAAAAAGACAAGTCTATTCAGGTTGCCCCCAAGTTAGACACCAAGACATAAGACATCCAAACACCAAGACACAAGATGTCAAATATCATACACAAGACACAAGCATGAGACACCAAGGAATCCTTTTGAAAAGAAGGCTTTCACAAAGGGGTTCTTTCATCTAGGATCCTTTTCATAAGACATCAAAACACCAGAGAACCCTTTTGAAAGGACACTCCTTTTGAAAGACACGAGATTTTCCACAAAGTGATTATGTCATCAAGGAATCTTTTCGAAAGACATTTCGTCAAGGAATCTTTTCGAAAGACATTTCGTCAAGGAATCTTTTCGAAAGACATTTCGTCAAGGAATCTTTTCGAAAGACATTTCGTCAAGGAATCCTTTCGAAAGATCTTTTGTCAAGAAATCCTTTTGGAAAGAATTATCCTTTTTTAAAGGAAAGTTTTCAAATTCTCTCACCAAGGGATTCTTTTGAAAGAAATTTTACCAAAGAATTCTTCTTGAAAGAATATGCCATTTTAGAAAATGAGGTTTTCAACAAGGGATTCTTTTGTCAAGGAATTCATTGTAAAGAATTCTGCACCAAGGAATCCTTTTGAAACAATTGTGGAAATTTCTTAATATACCTAAAATTTTGTAATATATACTACAATATATCTTGTCACAAGCAATGTGCAGCGTCATGAGCAACATATCTATAGTGGAAGATTGTTATTCGTACATGACATATTCCTTGAGGATCACATTTTGAATCCCTCCATCAATCCATTCCCCAATCATCCATTCCTAAATCCTTCAAACCATCTATCTTAAATCCCACATCCATTCCATCCACTATCTACAATCCCTTCATCACTCCATCCAATCCTCCCTTCATCCTTGTCTCTATGCTTTATTTTCCCTTATAATTGGTTATGCATAAAGGGCTATCCCAAAGCAATTAATCCAATTCAAGTAAATCCTAGAATCAACAACACAAACCACACAACTATAGCCAAGCAATCTAGCATACACCAAACACATTCATCAGTTTTATTCCCAGTCTTACTACAAGCCTTGATCAGTTCTAAACAACTTTTCTTTCTTGGGATATATTTTTCCCAATCCTCGCATTGTTTTCAAGATATAACACTATTCATCAATTAGTCTACAATTTTTAACTTGACTAGTGACACAATATTGTTTGTTCTTTGCCCTTATCATATGCTTGGTTACTTGTGTGTCTTCTTGTTTTTCTTTGCAATTGTGCCTATCCTTGGGATATTTCATGATAATGACATGTCTTTCATATCGTGGTGCTATATGGCATATATTTGCTTATGACTTTTTCTTTTGGGACTTTCCCATAGCACATGGCAATAAATTCATGATGGTTTTCTATACCATGGTGCATCCTATCATATGCTAAAGCATATAGCAAGTTCCTCAAAATAGCTAGCATCTTATTTGTAATCTAGCATAGCTATATCACCTAGTGAGATGAACTCACTAAAATGGGAGTAAAATATAGAGTAAAAAAATTACATACTTTATAATTTTTGCTATATGTGTTGCACACACTTTAGTAGCCATTCCTTTAACATGTTTTAGGCTACACTTAGTTTTTTTCTTCAACCTTTTTATTTTCAACTAATTGCTAAATTTTAACTTTCAAATATAATAACTCTTACTAATCTCTCTTGACCTAGCTCACCAATTTGGTTATCTATCAATTCCATTGCAATTAACTATCTTCCATATTCGAGTTAATGATGTTTATATAATAAATGCCTACTACTTGTAGAGATGTCTTCTTGGACACTTAAACAATTATGAAAATGTCTCCATAATTATGAATTAATTTTTTATAATCTCTTATATTTCCAACAAATAATACCTTGAATTATTTTTCCACCTCTTTGTCAACAATTATTATTTTTATCTAAAAATGAACCTTTGTGGCAACATACGAATGCCTTGATTCTCTTATTCTTAGTTGGATCTATATTCTTTGTTCTTGTGTTTCAATTTTGCACATAATTTAATATTTATTAACATCAATAGACATTTTATAATGGCAATAAGGGATGGAGTGTAATGACGTGTGTTAACAAAAACTCATTTTTAATATTAAATTTGATAACCATTTACATGCCAAAATATTAATATTTAATAATAGACAATATTTTTATCAATATATAAAATTTGTCTCCGTATATACAATAAATAAAACAAAATAACTTTCAAGTAAATAATAAAATTCAAATTGATATCCCTCAACATTTTTTAAATAAAATAAAATAACTTTTTGTTTTAGACTACAAGAATCAAGTAGCCACCCTCCTATAAACTGCAGTGCGCTTGGTAAACTTTTTTCACGTGACCATACACATTAGCACGACATGAGTACCACGAGACTTAGCCAATCAAACTAGTCCCACCACCCAAAATAGAATAACTTTCAAATAAATAATATAACTCAAATTAATATCCCTCACCATTTTTTAAATAAATTATTTAAAATGTCTATATTAGATTTAATTCTCAATCTCAATTTATTTATTTTTATTAATTATTTATTAAATGATTTACTTATTTAATTAATAAATAAATGTTTATATAAGATAGTACCTTTCTCTCACCAAAATAATTGTCTACAAAGTTGGACTTTCTCTCACCAAAATAATTGTCTACAAAGTTGGACTAAGTTTGTAGCCCTTAACAAATGTGCCCACCAAATATATATTTAATTGAAAGAAGCAACCAAAAATTACACAGATAAAAAACAATAGCAGCTCTAAACAAAGAACATCAGAAGCTTTAAATATATATATTTAGAATAAAGATTGTCGTGCCCGCAAACTTTTAGTCGTCCTATAAATTTGTTTCCCATCATTGCTAGCCCACGAAACATAAATAATATAAGTTCAAAAATTATATAAAGCATAACTATCCCTTGTTCCACGCAAGACAGTCAAAATCAAAGTACACGCGCCACCTGCAGAGGGCCCCACCTCCACCCTTCACCATTACTCAGATTGTTGTCCGACTCTTTAAGGCAGAATTTAATGGCTTTGAGTGTATCAGTCAACGATTTCCTTAATCTACCGACAGAAGTAGCGCAGTCATATACTACACAAATACACAGTACACCGCCTGGCATTGTACACAGGGCTCCTTCAACCACATGTCCATGTCTAAGAAAGGACACTTTTTCAGGAAACATGATTTAAGAGTTCTCTTCTCTACTCCCTCCGAGACTCCTGTTTTGATTCAGAGGCCAACCCTCCATAAGTCAGAGCTATCATCCATTTTTCTGTTTAAAACAGCTGTGAAGTCTACTTACATGTACCTTGCTACTGGATTAGTTTCATATACTTTTAATGAATATCAAAGCAACTCCTCAAAACACATTCAATTTTTGAATCTAGATTTGATAGATCAATGTTTTTGCATCAGATTTTATGACGTTTATGATCATCATCCATCAGCAAATCAGATTTTATGATCATCATTAAGATGTAATGAACCAAAGAAGAAAAATCAATATAGAAAGATTATTTATGAAATTAATTGAGAAGAAAAATCAATATAGAAAGATTATTTATGAAATTAATTGAGTATGTTTTTTAATCATGTCTCAGATCACACACTGGAAAAGAGAAATCAATGTAGTTAATTCAAAAGATTCCTTCTAAAATCAACTCAACTGGATATGTTTTGGATATGTTTTTGAATCAATGTTTCAGATCAGAGTGATCTGATCCAAAATGTCAATTAAAAAATATAGACGATTGAAATTAATTGAGTATGTTTTTTAATCGATGTCTCAAATCACACACTGGAAAAGAGAAATCAATGTAGTTAATTCAAAAGATTCCTTCTAAAATCAACTGGATATGTTTTGGATATGTTTTTGAATCAATGTTTCAGATCAGAGTGATCTGATCCAAAATGTCAATTGAAAAATATACACGATTGATACATTTCAGACAAATTCATTTGAATACTACATAGACTGTGAAAAACTAATGCTAACTAATGTGATTAATTATCTAGAGAAATCAATGTAGTTAATTCAAAAGATTCCTTCTAAAATCAACTCAACTAGATATGTTTTGGATATGTTTTTGAATCAATGTTTCAGATCAGAGTGATCTGATCCGAAATGTCAATTAAAAAATATACACGATTGAAATTAATTGAGTATGTTTTTTAATCGATGTCTCAAATCACACACTGGAAAAGAGAAATCAATGTAGTTAATTCAAAAGATTCCTTCTAAAATCAACTGGATATGTTTTGGATATGTTTTTGAATCAATGTTTCAGATCAGAGTGATCTGATCCAAAATGTCAATTGTAAAACATACACGATTGATACATTTCATACAAATTCATTTGAATACTACATAGACTGTGAAAAACTAATGCTAACTAATGTGATTAATTATCTTCTCTGGTTCACTACATCTTGATGATAGATCATGAAATATTATTCAAAAAGCTGATAGAAAAAATATTGGTCCAATGGATACCCCTCAGTCATATTATTCAAAAAGTTGACAGAAAAAATATTGGTCAAATGGATACCCCTCAGTCCTTGACTCTTAGCCGCGAAAAGGTTCACCCTATGACTTGTGCTTAAAAAGCAATCTGGGTTTGATATAAAACCGTTCATAATAATAATAAAAAATTGATAGAAAAAATATTTGAAGCTATTTTACTTGGATAGTTTTTTGTTTTATGTTACTTTCAGATTGCTCCGATTACTGGCTCATGGGTGCTGGAAATCAGTTCACAACATATTCAACATACAGTTAGATGATATCATCCATATATTACTTGGGCCTGAAAAAACCACTCCCTTAATAAATGCAACACAAACAGCAGATACCCACATGAGAATATAAGCAACATTCTTCAAACAGTGGCTATCTAAGTAATTTACAGCTTAAGTCGGAGACTTTCCATCCAACTGCTTTAGAGGATGATTAGTAGAATGCAAATGGGTGAATAACTACATTGAAATGGCCTATTTCAGGAGTGTGAGCTTTCAGAAGTCCTAAGTATAAACCTATCTGATTGCTTGAGTTTGGGTATGTCAAAACTTGCAACATTAACAGTAACCTCTGATGCTGTTGGTCGATTTCCTTTGAAGATGTCGAGTAACTGCAACAGCCTGCTAGAACTGTAGCAACTCTTCATGGGCATCCACAAATAGGCCTTGCAGACATCCTCTTTGGAAGGCCTGTTAGGACTAGGGTGAACATTCGGAATCTGAAGTGTTTGGGCCATCTGAGATCACAGACAATGAGAAGCTGTTAGTACCTATACCAGTGGAAAATAGGTCAAATCTGATACATCGTAGAAAATTACTATTATGAGAAATGCTAGGGTTGATTTTGAAAACTGGCTGGAGCAGCCTTAAATGAAAGGAATGTGCTCGAGGTTGTTCAACCAGCTAGAGGAAATGCTATCAATGTTCTTCTTTAGGGCGATAGGATTTGAAGTCGCAAAAAAAATGCCATGATTTGGAAAGACACAAGACTACCCTTCAGGAATACATGCCCAGAGTGCCATAACACAGTTAGAGATAGAGTCTGCCAGTCACAAATTATAAAGAGAAGCAAACAAAAAAAGTGAAAAATAAGCTATACAATCCAGAATCCTGAATCAGGCTCTACTACTTGTCTGGCATCAAGTTGAGGATATCACAAGGCTCTAATTACAGTTACAAATGGAGGTTTCCCCAGTACCACCCACCATCACAAACTCGTGACATTAAGGGATTTTGTAAGAAATAATAAGAGAAATGGCTATCACAGACAGGAACCAGAATTGTATGAAGTGAGGAGCAAAAAGAAAAATGCCCGAAACAAAATTCTTAGCTGGACAAGAGACCACATTAAGAAAAAAGGAAGAGGAATGACTGTCAGATTCAGAAATATTTATAATAAACAGATATCCTGATAACAGGATAGGCAGAGACTGCTTAAAACAATGAGATAGATACATTTTGGGATCTATCGATCAAAAAGAAAATAACACATTTTATAAAACAGTAAAGCAGAGAACTGTTACCAGGCTACTTACCATTAGTATAATTCGACTGCTTGCAGTGGGCTATAGCTCCTTGAATGGCACTCTGCAGCTCCAACATTGTACTCTCACTATTGTAGTTTGGCAATGGACGATTCATATTAGGAGAAGAGTTTTTCCCCTTACCAAAATTCTTGTAAACCATTTTCAAATTACCAGAAAATGAAAACTGGCTTTGACCTCTCTCTGAGCCTGAAAACCCACTGTTTCCAACTCCATTGGTAACTCCATGTTTCTCCAGATCTGAGGGACATTTGGTTCTCTCGGTAGTCCTCTGAGAAATCTTCACATAGAGAGGCTTAATCATCTTTACATACTTCTGAACAATCTGCTTTGCTCTTTTCTTATCCCTCACATTGTCTTGTAGCTGCCCAATATCTCCATCGGAGTCCTCTGTCTTTTTCTGGAAACCATTGTTCTCATCTCTCTTGGAGCCCCTAGAATTCTCTCTAGTGAAAAAAGAAACCAGGGGAACATCCACCACCTTGAATTTCACTGTGAAAAACTTGTTCTGCTTCTGAGCAGGAGAATCAATACCACATCCATATTCAGCACAAGAAGCTTGCAGATCCATTCCAACTTTGGCTGATTTTTTAAGTCCAAACAGAGATATTTTCAACTTAGTAGCAGTTTTGAGCAATGTGGGGAACTGGGTCTTGATCCCATTAACATTGCCACATTGCAGAGATCCTTTGCCATCACCAACCTCAAGCTTTCTGACCATGTCTGCATTTGGAAGAACTTGGAGCGGAAGCAACTGGCCTTTGTAGAACAGCTTATCTGAAGATGAAATGAATTGATTTGGGTTGGGCTGGTTGGAACTAGAAATAGAGAAGTTAAACTCAAATTCATCTTCTTCACCATCCTTCTCCTCTGGGCTGCTGTTATCTTTCAAGGGACCATCGCAGAAGAGAGGCATTGTAAAATCAATGTCAAAGAAAGGGCCATCATCATCTCCATGAGCATACTCATCAGAAGGATCAACTACAATGGAGCTGGGTGAGTAGGAGACAACTTCTTGGCTCTCTGGACTGTATTTGCTCAAACTAAAAGTTTCCATTGTAATGGTGTATTGAGAGCTCTATGATATCAATCTACTACAATGTGGGTGAGGGTGGTTGGGCTTATGAAGGATCTAGAAGCCAAAGGACTTTAGTGTCTGTGCATGCAGAGAGCACTGTGATAGCTTACACATGGAATAGTGAAATTATATAGGAGCAGTCTGGTGAATGCAGACAGATACAGATGCATTCACTGTTACATTTAATCAATTACACCAACCATGTGATGACTACGTGGTAAGGCCTCCCACGTTGCCAATTACAAATATTGTGTTGTCATTGGGTATTGAGGATAAAAGCCCTCCTAGGAAATGTTAGTGTCAAGGGATAAGGGTACAGACTCTGCCCTTTTATCTTCGCTTATTTACGAGTTTAATTTATTTATTTTTATATGTAATCTGATTTTAATTGAGTATTTTATTAAGTTTCCTTCGTATTTAAGGATAGATCTAGATTATTAGTTGTGATTGGAGAATCTTGAATACATATTATTATTATAGTGTATCAACAGGGCATTAACATATACTAGCACTTACACTCCAATCAGGTGCAATGCTTACACTGATAGGTTGCTTTAAATATTACAAAAAGAGACTTACCACATATGCTGGAAATCAGTCTCACCGAATGTCAACGTCAGAGGAGATCCCGGAGGGTTCCCCCACGTAATAGTCTATCGGCTAATTACACATTGAGTTAACATATAGGTATTTTGTGGTATGTCTTTCAACTTTATACATTATCAATAATATTTTGATATTTTCTTTTATACTAGCAATCTTTTCAAGGTGATTATCAATATTTAAAGATTCAAAAATATACATTATTTCATATGTGCAAATATTTAATTTGTATGTGAGAAAAGTGTCTTAGGAATAGAGTGTAGATGTGATCCTATTCAAAAGCAAAATAGATTTTCTAAACATGTTTGTGACAATAGGATACTATTCATTAATAGAAGATCTTATAATTTAATTATCGAGTAAATTTTATAATTGATCATCTGACTAAAATAGTATCAAGTTATATATCTCTAGTTTGCATGAGTTTTTTATAGTCCATTAATTTATATATAGAATTGTTTTGGATCCAACTATGTATTTTTTAATTTGATCGCATTAAGTGATCTATCATTAATAGTATCAAGCTATCTATCTCTAGTTTGCATGAGTTTTTTATAGTCCATTAATTTACATATAGAATTGTTTTGGATCCAACTATGTATTTTTTAATTTGATCGCATTAAGTGATCTATCATTAAGTCTCAGTATAGAAACTAAAAATTATTCACAACAAATAAGTCATAGTTAAAGAGGCTAAAGTATAGGAAACAAGGAAAAAACAAAATGAAAAATTAAAATATTGATATTTTCTTCTTGTTGATTTGATTTTTAAATAACATGTGTTTCATCTTGATAAGATTTCATACCCTTTTTAAATACTTTATTAATGGGTGGAATATTGTGTGTCATTATTTACCCATTTTTCTTAATATTTTTGGAGGTGATAATGTATAAAAAATTGGCATTTTTTGTGGCACAAGACTTGGCTTTTGAATCCCTAAATTGTTCTTGGCATGAAATGTAGGATTCAATAATATAGACCCTTTTTATTTCCTTGTTGAATGCGGCGGTGAAGTATGTCTACCTTTATCAAATACCACTTTATCTCTTGTCATTTCATTTTCCTTACTTTGTTCTTGTAAAAAAATTTGATATGAATCATGTAAATGTATTTCACTATCATGGAGAGGTTCCTTAGGAGTTGGAAGATAAGTGTACAAGGTGAAGTGACTCAACTCTCCAAGAGGTTGGCATGCATCTCTTTTATACGTTATGAATTTACCTTTGCGCATAAATTTTACACAATGATGAACAACAAAATTTATAGCTTTCATGTATACCACCCAAGGCCTACCCAATATCATATTGAACCTATTATAAGTGGGGATGACATGACATAAAATAGTTACTACTTTAGGTCCAACCTTAATAGGTAATGTGAGACAACACAAAGTATGAATTAATATTCCACTATTCATTCTTAAAGAAACTCTTAGATGAGCATATTCAAATTATAATCAATTAATGAATATTTTATGCATATATTATATTGATTAACTCTTGATTAATAAGCGTGTTCTCAATGAGTTTGTCCCCTATTTCATAATAGCATACAATAATCCATAGTGATTATTATGTTAGATTTATCTATCAAAAAGTATAATTAATGGAGAAGTAGAACTAGAAGAATCTCTAGAATACATCATTCTCATAAAAATATTCATAAGTGATGTATCATTAGAATCAACAAAATATCTTCTACAATATCATGTTACATAGTAAATATAATCGCGTGCTTCTATATTATTAGAGTGGCTAAGAAATGGATTTGTATATATTTAAAATGTTTTGTTGGGCGGTGCTACCGCATGATTTTCATTATCATTAATTCTCTCAATATGAATCACGTTGTTATCTATAAGGTATTTTATTTTATGTTTAAGGCCTATAAAAGATTGATGATAATATCCCTTGACTCTATGATAGTGATAAAATGTTCCAATCATTATAATTCCTTGGAAGAACCTAGGTAGGATCTAATGGACAAACCTTGGAAGAAGAGTAATTAAATTTGAGTGTGCAAAAAAATTTGAAGCACATTCAAATATATATTAAAATAGTAATTTTTAATGTAGCATTTTGTTTAAAAGATAGAACATTGTAAGCATTAACTACTTTATCACATTCTCTTATTCCCCTAGTAACTTCATGATTGAACAAACACCTTGCTTTTCTAGATCAATGATATTGAGACCACCTTTAGATTTAGGTTGAATGCATTGGTGATAAGATTTGAATATACATTAAGTAATACCATTTTATTTAGTCCAAAGGAATTATTAAATAAGTTAATGCAGTTCATTATACCCTCTTTTGGACAACATCTAACATGAAGAAAAATAAATGTGTAACAAGAAAATTTTGTTAGCAACCTAAAATTTTCTAGCCTATGAGAGAATTTTGCTACCCCAATTAATAAAAAATGTGTTTTTATTCTAATTAGATACCACTTCCACATTCTAGAGAGAGATCAACTCATACTAGATAGAATGCCAAGGTATCTAGTTATTTCCCAATGCTTAATTTGTTTTCAATCTTGGGGAATCTAATGAGGACTAACATGCATCATTCAAAACTCATTTTATGATGGGCAAGTTGAGAACATGATATTGAGCAACATAGATTTATAATATCTAGAGTATTTTTCAACTCGTTTTTTTTGTAAGAAAAATAACTTGTCATTTGTAAAATTAGAATTGATAACCATTGCATTCTAAGGAATAGAAATAACATGTATAAGTTGTAGTTGGTTCACCTTTTGTAACAAATATCCTAGAGAATCTATAATGAGCACATATAGAAAGGGCAATAATGAGAACCCTCATTTAATAGAATGTTGTAGAGAAAAGAAGTTAGAAATAGATTTGTTGACCACTACTTAAGCATTTGCATCTTTAAATAACGTTTGAATGTATGAGCATGGATTTGCAACCCTAAACCTAACCATTGCATCATTTTAATTATAAACCTCCACCATATTTTTTCATAATATTTATCAAAATCTAACCCAATCATCGAGCTTACTTACATGTCTCCTAGGATAAAATCAAATTACTAAGGATAAACTTTCCTCCAAAAGATCACATTTGTTTAGCTCTCATAATATCCCAAATCACATGTTTTAGACAAATAGGTAGTCTTGACAATGATTTTATAGAATACATTCAATAAGATAATAGGATGCCAAAAAGAAATGGTGCCTTCATTCTTCTCTTTATGAAGAAGTTTAATTAAACTCTTTTAATGTTTAAACTTAAAAATCCTTTTCCAATAACTTCTAAATAGAACATGTAAAAATCAACTTTAAATATTATAAAATAATTTGATTGCATTCTACTAAACCTCGACCCCTCCTCCCATCCCAAAAAAAACTCTAAAGCTCTTCAAGAAATAAAACTAAAAATCAGCTATAACCCAAATCAATTTTATTAGAAATATGCTCTTTAACAATTTCTTCAAGGGACTTTTGAAATCTTGTCCATTTCCAAGAGTAACGTAATATGAGAAGGGTCCTACAAAATTGTCAATATTAAAAATATTTACACATTGAGGGGCTTTGCGTGCGGGAGTTACATGTAGAAAAGAAACAAGAACACCTATAGGTCATGGGTCAACAAACTTAGGCCTATTTGCCACCAAACCAAGTAGGAGAAATATTTGTAATCATGAATTTGTATCTTTAAGCATAAGGAGAAAGATGTCTACATCCTTGTGCAACATGGACAAAAAAAACATTCTAGCTAATTGTTTAATGAAATAGCAAGATACTAAAGTGACAATTGGGTCCCACTGATTCGACTTCACACATTAAAAAAAACTAACTGAATAGAGAAGCCCAACCAATCAGTGGGACCCAATGTACATATTAAAATATCTTGTATTTTGATTTCCATATATTAATAAGTCACTTTAACATTTCTTGATATGTGCAATATGTATATGGCCGGTCTCTCAATTAGTATGAAGAATTGCCATGATTTGTGTCAGAAATATCCTCTTCTTAAGTGACGTGTCCTCTTAAGATCATTTTTATTTTCTTGGGTGTTGAAGTATTAGAGAAATGGGTCATAATATATTTCATTTCCTCATCATTTTTTCATCCAACATGGAATAATGGCCTCGTTAGGATGTCCACACTTTGGATAGAGTGGAGTTTATTTTATTTGATCTATTTCCCATACATTAACACGTTTTGGTTCTTGAGGGTTTTTTAGGGTTTTCAACATGCACACATGGATTTCTAGGGATCATCTATATATTATGTGAATAGGGCAGGTGGAGCCCACAAAATTTATATAACACTCCTCTTGAGCTTGAGATTTGAGGTCCATAATGATGCTCTACGTTAAGAACAAGTGAGGTTGTTAGCATATGAAAGAAGAACACATGTTAAAATGAATGTGAAAGAAGAACACATGTTAAAATGAATGTCGAAATGTTTAGTAATGCTATTGAACAACTAAATCTTGGAGGGGAGTTAGGGATCAATAGGCATTTTTGGAGGAACTCTTTGGTGTTTAAAGATAGGTAATGTGTCTTTATATCATTCACATGCTTTTCTTCTTTTTGGATTAGAATAAAAAATAAAAATAGTAGTATGATATTGATATTGTAATCAACTCTCTATGGAAACAGAGATAGGGTTGAGAGGTTTTCACTTTAATTTGGAATGCAGAGTTAGTTCTAGAGGATGATTATACTATAATTTGTAGACTAGAATAGAAGGAAGTTGTTAAAATGGGCTATATTTCAAGGGGAAAGATTATGATATGCCTATCAAGTTATATAATGAAGTTATATAATGAAGTTACTAATGTAGGGTTTTAAGAAATTAAACATAATAGTTTTTTTAAAAGGAAAATTGTTATTTGTGTTTATTAATAAATAAAATAAAGTTATTAAATTCGGTTACATGAAGTTGTATTATTATAGGTCTTTTAAAGGGGGGTTTTAGCATGTCTATTATGCAATGGGATGAAGTTGTTGAGATGGGTTGTAAGAAACCACAACATTATGTCCTTCGAAAGTGATTTGAACTAGGTATCTCTTGACTATAACTATGTGTTGTGAAATTTTGATGAAACATTGAACTATGACAACAAAAACTTACTATAGTAATGTCTAGATGAATCCCTAATTGTTAGTTTCCAAGATTAAAGCTTCATAATTGCCTAGATATTAGTAGGAAAGATCATATTAAAGTGTATTAAAAAACTCTTTATCATAAAAAAAAAGACCTCTTTATCAATATTGATGAGCACTCACATTCCAATGCATTCATCTCTAACTCTTTTTGTTAGAGAATATTAAACTAGATAGATGATGTTTTTTAAGGAAAAGTTAATCCATTTTTTTGTGAATTCATTGTTATACCAAGGAGAAATTATAAAAATAACAAAATAATGTAGACATAAATGATGTCCAACAAAACGAAGACAATTGACTATTTCAATTGTTGAAATGTAGTTTATACTTGAAACTGAAAATAATAAATTAACACATTATGATCAATGCATTTACTAGTTCGATGATGGTAGAACATGACTAAAATTCTTCCTTTAGATCACTTACATGTTTAGGTAGTTTGTATTGGGTAGATAAATTACAAAGTTGTCAAAGGTATATAATATCATGCTTATTAATGTAGATTGTACATTATTCTAGTCATCTTAACTATTGAAAAAATCTTAATAATAAGAAAATATTGCATTGTTTTAGGGTATGCAAGCCTGAATTGCTCTCAAATTCTAGCCATACTAACCTCTGAATCCTCATTCTCTTTAGCCATGAATGTTCACAAGTTCAAGGGGTTGGGGCCCTAGCTTGGTTGGCTAAATCTTTCCTGTTGCAAGAGGTTGGTCACGAGGTCTAGTCTCCCCCACCCCCGTGGTACTGAAGGTCGTGTCGCACTAGCGTTGTCGGTCATATTAAAAAGTTTACTAGGCGCACTACAGTTTATAGGGGGTCGTGCTACCTTATTCCTAAAGTCTAAAAAAAAAAAATTATGTTCACAAGTTCATATGATAACCTTTATTATCTACACACCTTCCTTGTGAATATGGATCAACTTAATTAATTGAAGAACCTAGTAGTGCATCAATGGATGCAAACTTATTTAGTGAAATTTTAAGCACCTTAAAGTTAATGCTTAATTTATCCTATTTTAGGTTCTTTTTAGAATCTACTTTTCTTGAGTCAAAATTTTCTAATTACATTAACTATTTTGAATATTTTTTCTTTGTGGCATTGTATTTTAATTTTATGCATGTTCATATAAGCTTTGAAGAGGTAGGGTAACGATAGAAAACTATCATAAATTTATAAAGGAAATGGCCAACACATAAATTTTCAACTTCAACCACATAAAACATATAAACTAATGAAATGTAGAACTCTTGATGAAGTTTATGCTTGTAATTTAAAAATAAATAAAAATTGGTTTGACATATATTTTTTATAAATTTAAGAGCAAAATTTGAATTGCTAAAAATTTCAAAAAAAAGTGAAGTCGATGGGATGTCACAAAAAATGAGTAAATCATTTTTTTCTTTGATTTTTTTCCCCAAATAGCTAATTTTAATATCTAGTACATGGAAAAAAATCGATTAATATTTTTTCTAATAATGTTTTGAAGTCAAACTTCGCCAAAACATCATATTTTTCATGGAATGCCAAATTTTATCTATTTTTTTATCATTTAAAAAAAACACCCTTTTGGAAAGGATTCTCTCTATCACACAATATGTTTTCAAAAAAATTAACTATGTTTTAATATTTTTTGAATTTCTAGTCAACCTCATGTTTGATTATAAAAAAATACAATTACATTAAAAAATTAAAATAAACTAATCAAAATATTTTAAAAAATAGATTTTAAACTCTAAGCTCTACAAAAGGGTATTTTTAGATTTTCATGAAAGTACCCCTAGTTGGAGAAATTCAGAGTTGAAGTTAAAGTTTTTCTGAATTTTCTCCAAAATAGGGGTTAAAATGTCACATAGGCAGCCACATGGACACTTTTAGTCGAAATGGTTTCAATTGAAAGGGATTTTGACCAAAACACTTTTGATTGAAAGGATTTCACTTGAAACCATACACAAATTCGATTGCAATTCAAATTTTTAATGAGAAAAAATTCATTTTATAATTTTAGGTGAAATTGTTTCACTTGAAATTGTATGTCTCATATATATGATCTGTGATTTTAGGAAAAAACTATTTCCAAAAAAAATTAGAGAGATTGTTTCACCATAAACTATTTTGTTGGTTGAAAGTGTGACACAACTCTATGCTTTTACCCATCAAATACTTCTAATTTTGAAAAGTCAAGCATAACATTTAAGTGAAAAATGAAATCTAAATTATTTAAAAAGGAGGCATAAGCCTTATAAAGATAAATAAAGGCTAAAGTTGAATATAGGAATTTTATTGAAATGGTGAAATTTGCATACTTGTGTCAATTCCCATTTATTTTTTGGTGTATTTTGATGGAATATCTTAATACAATTACATATTGATAGATAATGCACACTTGTGCAAATTTGTGCTCATTGCTCAATCTTTTCCCAATCCTCATGTACACATACTTCCATACATTTCACCTAACCCTATTCCTATTTACACGTACTCTTATACATTTTCTATTATGACCTATACACACACATTCACCTCCCACCTTAATATTTTTTGATGAATAGGTAGCTATTTATATATTAACAAAGATAAAATACATATTCACAAAAAAATGATGGGTGGTAAGAAGGCACACCCCGAGAGTCACATGGGAAGCACCTAGAAAACCAAAAAAAACCAGTCACATGGGCCTAGCCCATAAGTCCTTAATTACAAACATATAAATAAAAAAGGCCATTATGCAGCCAAAGCAATGCCAGCAGAGCCAGGAGGGTCTCTGTCATCCATTTTTTCCCCCATACATCAATGGGGTCTGGAGTGACGTCAAGAAGACCCCAGTCATCATTATCTTCTTTTTCTTTATCTTCTTCCTTTTCCTTGCATCAAGGCGATATTACAAGAGCCAAACAAAGAAAACTTTTACCAGTGTCCCGCCAACTAGAGCTGCTACCAGGAGCATTATAAGAGGGCCATCCAGAAGCACCACCACTGCTCCCCGCCACCCCTCTAGAGGGCCACCCCAAGTCACCCCACAAAGGAGGAGAACGCAACCATCGAGGAGGGTGGGAGCCACGACAAGGAGGAGCCTAAGAGAGAGAGCAAGCAAAACCACTCCACCGCTGGCCCCGAGAGGGCGACTAGCTATGGGAGGAAGTGAGCGAAGAGGGAACCTGAGCCACAGTGCACGGGACATTGCCCCAATGATCCAGAAGCACCTGAAGGTGAGATGCGTCAAGTGCAACTTTATTAGATTGAACTTGAATCTACAAAAGTGCATTAGAGAAAATAATAGCTTTAGAATACAAAGAAACATTTATATCCATTTGGTTGTGAACAAATATGCAGTAATGTCTATATTTCCAAGTATTGAAGAGGATTTTCACCCTGAAAGTGTGCCAAAGCTAGGTGTATTTAGCGGGAAGCCTAGGCAAATCACCCAACAGAACCATATGCCAAGAAAATGGCTCTGGTCAGAAAGGCCAAAAGAAGTCATGAATCCAATTCTAGAACTGCTAGGCTCTAGTACAAAACCAGAAGAGATGCTTAAAAGAATCAACCTGCCCACAAAACAGGCATCGAGGGTCCTAGACCCCCAAGTGATCAAGTCGAACCCCACTGGTAAGCCTTGGAAAAGAATACACCAAGTAAAGTGAGCAAGCTTAGGCTCAACACTTGTAGACCAAGTGGCAGAGAGTATTTTTTGCCAAACAGACACAGAAGACTGAAGATGCTACCTCTGGTTCAAACTTTCAATCATAGGAAAATGCGGTGAAAGCCACAAATATCCAAGCCTAGGCTTGTAGTTTTTGAAAGGGGTGTCTGGATACCACTTCTAGTCCTTCCACCAGGGCTTAGAACCACGAATTCCCACCTTATGAAGCATTTATGTAGGAATAGCATTCACCAAACCATCATAAGTATCACAGTCCTGGTTTTGAAGACTGTAGAGAGCACGAAAATCCTCCCATGGTATAATACACATTTGGGGTCTTTGAAACACATGTTGCAAGGTCTGGATACCTTTCTTGTGGAATCTTAAAGCCTTAAGCTAAGGTGATTTGGCCAATGGTTGATCATTGCTAGCAAAATAAGGCAACCACCACACATTTTGTTCATTGAGCGAAATCCCATCATGAAAACCAAAGCCAACCCAACAGAGCCAGGGCTTAATTGCTTCCCAAGCTCTCCAAATGCTCTTGGCCATGAAAGTTCCCACAATATGGACTGGTTCCTTCATTACCAAAAGGGTTTGAAATCTAATCCACTTTCAGGCAAGTCTATGAACAGGAAAGCCGGACTGAATGCAATGCCTGAAGAGAATTTTTTAGGCTTCATCCCTCGTAAGGGCTCTAATTATCCATTTCATACACAAGGAAGACCCCTGTCGTTGAATGGAGAGGATACCAAGCCCTCCAGAGTCTCTGGGAAGGCAACAAAACTCCCAAGCTATGTGGTGAAACCCTCTATGGGTCTCAGAAGATTCCCAAAGAAATTCATTCAGCAGCTTCTCAAGCTTGGCATAGGCGGGTTTGAAGGACCCCAACAAGATGAATAATAAACGTGTGTAGCATCCAAGATCTTAGAACACACCTAAAATTTCCCAGCCAGTGAGAGAGGTTTGGTAATCCAGTAGGCTAGCTTTTGTTCAATCCTGGAGAGGACAACTTGCCACAACTCAGCTGGGGAAGTCTGGAAGGAAAAGGGAATGCCCAGAAACTAAAAGATTTCCCCTTGCCCAATCCATTTCCAACTATACTATTGAAACCAATGAGGAGAGGGCAAAATAGATTGCCTATAGCACAAATTTTTATGCCATTGAATGGTGGAACCAAAAGTAAGGCAAAAAATTTCAAGGCATTCAAGAGTCGCCTGGATGTCACTTTCATCCTCGAGAAGGGTGAGAAATGAGTCATCAACAAAATGACCATTAACAAGTTGAGCTTGCGAGTTGGGAAAAACAATGCCTCTAACACGTTATTGGGAGACTGTATTAGCAAGTAGATAACCAAACCCTTCAACAGTAAGCACACAAAGAGAGGGGGCAAGCGAGCGACCCTGCCTGATAGAGCAGAACAAGTCGAAGACAAGAGACTAGTGGCCATTAATGGAGATGCAAGAAAAGGTGTCTGAAAAAAGCATTTGGACAACCTAAATGAAGTTAGGCCCAAACCCCAAGGCATTCAACATGGCAAGAATAAAAGGCCACTCAATGATATCATAGGCTTTAGCAAAGTCAATTTTTAGAAAAATGGCTTTCTAGTTAGAGCGTTTGGCCCATTCCATACCTTCCCACATGGCAATAATGTTATCCAGGATAAATCTGGATTTAATAAAACCAGTTTGCTCTAGGTGCACAATCTGAGGCAGAAGATGGCAGATTTTTAAAGCCAAGGCTTTTGCAATAATTTTGTAAGAAACATTGAGGAGCGTGATAGGCCACCAGTTGCAAATATCCTCAAGATCTCTAGGCTTAAGTATGAATTTAATATTCCCTTTAATTAATTATGTTTCTAAGGGACTTAGAATGAAATGCCTCAAGATAGACTTTATGTAAATCGTTCCCAACACAGTCCCAAAGGGATTTGTAAAATTCACAAGGGAAGTTGTCAACACCCGGGGCCTTGTCATCCACCATAGTATGAGCAGCTTCCTTCAAGTATTCAATAGTGAGAAATTTCTCACAAAAGGCTTTCTAGGCTGAAGATAGCCTATTTGGCACAACAACAAGACAATCCTGGAGAGCTTGTTGTCGCTCTGGCATATACTCCTGAGTAGTGAAAACTTGTTCATAATGCCTAAGAAAGGCTTGGAGAATGTCAGGTAGCTCAAAGAGCACCTGGGTTCCTTCTTTAATTTTTTTAATGTTAAAAGATGAGTGCCTGACATGCAGGACCAGGAAAAACTCCTTAGAGGCACGGTCACCAATTTTTAACCAGTGCAATCTGGTTTTGATTTGCGCTCCTCTGGCAACATAATTATCTACAACTTGCTCTATCTGCCTTAATTCCACCACTTAGACTTGCAATGATGGGGAGAAATGGCTAGCCGCCAAAGCCTTGGTAGCTGAACGGAGGTCAGTTATGGTCACCTCATAAGAGTGATGATGGAATATGGCCAGTTGGCGCCCATAAATGCGAAGAAATCTTTTTGTGCGAGTAATAGCATCATTCCACCAAGTAATCCAACCTGTGTTGTGAGGTGGCCTACACTCCATATTCCAAACCATATAGACGTGGGCTAGCATGGGCTAATGATGTAGCAAAGACGTGTTCAAAAAGAACTGGGTCTTGCAGGCACGAGGTTGTCTTATCTCCCATTCAATGCGAAAAGAAATGGGGAAATGATCTAACAACGTCATATCCACTAACGGCTTAATCGGAAGCAAAGAGTTGTTAAAAGAGAAAAAAGATTGAGTTGAGATCATGGCACAATAGAGGTGCTTATATATCTTGTTAGAGCCAGCCTGGTAATTACACCAAGTGTGCCATAGAGAATAAGAATGATGATGGCCAATATTGGAATCAAAGAGCCCCAATTTATTGCACATGTAAAACCACGCCTCCCTTTTGCCAACTTCCCATCTGAATGACAGAGTACCATCTTTGACATACGCCATCTCAACCATATTGAAATTCCCACACAAAATCCAAGTAGAAAATGGCAATGAATCAGTAATCTAGCACCAAAGCTGAGAGTGTTCCACAACATCATTGGAAGCATAGACATTAATAATCCCAAGAGAGTGTTTATCAATGTTAAGAAGAATCCAAACCAGTCGATGTGTGGGGTCAAACCCATGATCAACCACACAAGCATTCCACCGTGGGGACAAAAGGGTGACTGTTCCACCACGTCTAACCTCATGATCAGTACAAAACATTTTACTGGATGGCCAAATAAACCGACAAGCTGACGCGAGCAAAACACCAATGATTTTCACTTCCCAGAGATAAAGTACTTCAACACTAGCATACTTCTATAGAGTATCCCTAACAGAATACTTCCTATAGAGGTCTGTCAAATCTCAAACATTCCATGAGAGGAAATTCATGAGTGAAACTCCTCCATATCGTTAGAGTCTGGCTCCTCAACCAGAGTAGAGAAGTGGTTCTACAAAAATTATGGTGGAACTGAACCAATTTGAATATTCGAAGAAGAAAATATTTGTTTCTCCTGCACATATTCTCTTTCTTCCAAAGGCGGAGAAGGGTTGCGAGACCACCTTTGAGCTCCCAACATAAGAGGAGATTCAGTCAGTTGTGCTATCATGACGACAATAGGCTGAGGTGTAGCCTTAGCCCTTGGTCACGTAGAAGTATTAACAGACCCAACTTGGGTGTCTTTCCCCTTCGCTGAAGGGTTTAAAACCTCTTTATCTAGCTCAGGGACTTTGGAAACCATCCCAGATCCATTTGAATTATTTTACAATTCAAAACTGTTGTCTATTTCTCCTCAGATTTGGCAGCAGAAGTATCTGCCTAACGGGCTTTTCAAAATCCCATGGTGGCAAAGGAGTACGAGGAACTGCCAAAGGGCAGTCCTTAATCTTGTGGTTTGCGGACTGTCATCTATAACACGTGTTCGACAGATTGAAATAAGTGGATTTTTGGGTATGCCAGAGAGCTCCAATTTGAATATTAATGGACTCCTTCAAATCCTGTGAAAGGTCCACTTCGACACAGACCCATTTCTGGGGTCAAGCCTGAAAGAACTTATCTAGCTCAATACAAATGACCTTCCTCGGAGAGGATGCAATATAGTTCAAAAAAGGCACACAAGGAAAAGGAAAAATCAAAAACTCAATCCAGACCGGGACCCACAACTTAGTGTCATCCGAGACAACGAAGTCCCAGGTCCATGACTGAAAAACCAACAAAGAAGACCAGACATACTAGGGACCATGATTCAGGATTTCCTGAACATGACAGACCTCTACAAAGCGGAAAAGAAAAAACCCTTGGTTAAATTTTGGACCATGTCAAGGTAGACCCCATGAGGGACCTAGCCCTTGTGGACCCATTCTTTAAGCACACTTTTAGGGGGAGTCCTCCCAACAAAATAACCAACAAGAGTATGTTTCTCAAGCCATTGACATGCAGAATCAAAATCTTGCAAGGGTAAAACCACATCAACTAGGGAGTCAAAAGACTTACCTCGTGAAATACTTTCAGAACAAATTTTTGTGGTCGCTTGTTCAAAGGGGGAGCCATTGAGCAGAGTCATTGAACCGCCAACACTAGTAAGAACTGTTGGGTTAGAATCGGTTGATGGCATAATAAAACTAAAAAGCCTACAATAAATGCGAACATACACATAGTAAAGTAAAATCCTACGCCTAAGGTACGGTATGACACAAGAGGGGCCAAGGATGACCGCAAACTCAAGAAACCCTAGCAGAGCTCATTCACCTTCATCGACCACCTTAATATTTTCACTTCGTTATCTTGGGTAAATCTTGTGGTGTGTGAGATTGATCCTATGCAACACAAAATTAACCTCCAAAATTTAAAATTTTGAATATAAATTTTATTGACTTGTCCTTATTACACTAAGCACCATAATTTTACTTGTTATACATTTGTGTAATTAGTTTATGTATATTAGTATGCAAGGGTATTCATTGTAACTAATTCATGAGTGAGACTCTTGAAAACATTAAAATCTTATGCATTGAAGAGAAGAATAATTCTAGGAACACTTCCTTTGGAACATTAAAATGAACCTAATTTATATTGAAAGTAATTTAGGACACCTATCGACATTTTTTAAATGATGTACAAACACTAAAACATGGTTATAGGGGTTGAATAAGAAGAGCTTGATCTTCATCATTCAATAATTTTCTCTAGATATTTCTAAATACTACAAGTTCTTAATAAGTATTAAAGAGTTTGTTAGATCTCAAAATCACTGCTCCATTTCCTAGAACTAGAAACCATTCACAAGGCTAGGGTTATCAATAAGTGAATGAAAATGGTTCATTAATATAACAATGGAAGACTATGAGCTAACTCTATGAGAGTGGGTTATATTTGCTACATTTTGAGCTCAACTTAGTCTTAGGAGGGTGCTCCTAGGAGTATATTTCAATAGGTATTAAACTCACACAAAATATACAATCAACTGCAACCAAACCATCTTGCATTATTAACCCTAAATATTGTCACTAGTTAAGAAAAAATGGTTGGATATAACCCCTATATAGTTGATAAAGTTGTGTGATCATAACCTACATAAAATGACTACATTTGCAACTTACTAAAGATAAATACTTGATTATGATATGAGGTTATGGATACACAAAACTACTCGTGCTCCTATATTAATGATTTAATGTTTTGATGGTGTGAGATTGGTGAGGTGGACTAGAGACCAGTGTATTATTTATTGGGCTACAGAGTCATACATAACAAAAATTAAAACAATAAAAAAGAGAATATTTTATCTGGGCACATTTTCAATCAAATTATAAGCATTATATAGTGAACATACTTAGTAATGCAAACTAAATTGTATAAATCCATATGTAATACCTAGATAGTTATTACAAGCCTATAATATTTTAAAATTCTTTCACATTATAGAATGTTCATTACAATCATGCTAGCAAGTCTTCACTATGTAATACAAATATATTTAATCCTTCATATACCTCACAGATTCACTGCCCTTATGCAACTAGACATGGTGTGGTTGAAGCCCTACGCTAATCCCTACACCTACATAGATTCCAGTCATCACCAACAAAACCAACCTCCTTTAAAAAATAGTCAAAATCGTACCTATAACAACAACAGGGTGTAAACCTAATTGTTGCATTTTTCATAGTTTCAAAAATCACAGCCCAAATCCTTCTCTCAACAAAAATGGATGCCTTAGATCGATGGAAAATGTTTGCATTCAAATTTGGTAGGTGGGAAAAATAGTGCCTTCAATACAAGTTGGTGGAGTGAGCACGTGTAGAAAACACAACATCAAGCCTTTGACATGTTGAGAAGAAGTATCATGAGCCACTAAAATCATTAAAAAAAACATTTATTATTAATTTGGACTTTCAATTCCTTAGCACCTCTTTATTCTTCTATTGATGCTATTGTTGGGGATCAAAATTGGAACATGTATCAAGGGTTTCATGGGAACTAGGAACCAAGTTTTCCTAATTCCTGTAGAAGCTTTAACCATTCTTACTTAGCCATGTTTTTCATTTTCACAGTTTGAGGAATTGACCAAAGTACACAAGATGTGAACTCATAGCCCAGAGCACATCACAAATGATGAACCATATGATATTTTTTCGATTGGATGTTGATGAAGGATCACACTATAGGCACACACACAAAAATAACTCAAGCCAAAATTTGACACAACAAAATTAAGTCCCAACAAAGTAGATATTAGAGGGGACCAAATTGTATGATTAATAATTTCATCAAATAAAGTATGTAGGTTATAGAATAGATCTACACTACATGAAGTTGATCCAAAATTACAAGATCAACCCACAGATAGTTTTGAGTCAATATAGGATTGTAGACACACCAAGCATACCTATTTTTCTATACTTGATGATTGTTCTACATGACATAAAGGTTAATTATTCATCATAACTCTCACACATAAGTACCTCATTCCTTCACATTTTATTTCTTAAATTAACATTTAAGTATTTTGATATTTACAAAGATAAGTTTTTTAGACTAATTATGTATTTATCTATAACATTTATTTAATGAGATAGCACCATTACAAAAATTATATTATTTATATATAATTTCACACAAAGTATTTAATGGAAGTAATAAAGGATATTCCTAGTTAAGAAAGGGTTGAGAATAATATTTTGTGGATTAAAAGGTAAGGCTTTATTATTTGGGGTAGCATACCTTTTATTTTGGAATAGGTATTTTTAATAAAATGTGAGACATTGATGGGGAGAATGATTATGTCGGGTTTTAAAATCCCTTTTACTGTCTATTTTTTTTATTATAAAAATTTAAGCAAATGATCTAAAATTTGCAAATTGTTTCAATTGTGAATTTTCTATATCTAGGTAGCTATTTTTTTTAACAAGCTTTTGGGAATTGTAAAAGTTGTACTACTATTTATTTTTAAAAGTATTTATTTAAATATTTTGTGGATTTTTTTATGATTCTCTTAATTTTGAGTTTTAATTGAATTGTTTAATCTCATTAGAGTGTTCAATTTATAACCTCTAGCATTAGTTATTTATTGTGTCTATTTTATTGTTGAATATTTACATTTCTAATTATTTTGTGCATATATTATTCTTTTAGGAGAAATCACACACTATTTTTTATTATTGAGGGAGGTATATATAATGGGTCCTTTCCTAGAAAGAAATTAATATTACAAAATCGATAAAGGTACATGTTAGGACTAGTAAAATTGTTGATGTTTGCTAAGATCTCTAATTGAGTGTTGATATCAAAAATCCTATGAGATTGATAAACAAAGAATATAATGCAAGAGATGAATAATGAAATTGATTAGAAGCGTGTGAAATCCTCAATGAGGAGGATGTACATATAGGATGATGAGTTTGATTCATTGTAGGAATGCTCAACTCAAGGTGGCAACAAAGCTCCACCAAGTGGCAAATGAGAAATACCAAACATCCTTGAAGAGTTCAACTAGCTCTTCAAGTGACATATAACCACTTAAGGTGGCTTAATACATAAAGTAAAATAAATAATTAAATAATTATTATTTCACTCTAACAAGAATTTATAGGGTTTATTACATATTTTGTTAAGTCTTAGGCCCTTAAAATGTTAAACCCTAGGACTCTTAGTTTGTCTATTCACTTTATTTTCTATATGATTGGTGACTTTCTTAGCCTATTCCTAGTCTCTTAAGTTTCCATGGTAAGCCTTTATACTCATTAATTAATCAACCCCTTCTCCTAGTGACCACTCATGAGAATTAATGTATGTGCTTTTAAAATCACTTCAATCACCTTCACTATGTCCTTGTTTGGTGGTTCATGCTTTAATCTTTGATGGCACCAAATATCATGCTCCTTTTTGTTGATGTAAATGTTGAATAAGCAATACAATTGAGAAGGGGGGTGAATCAGTTGTACCTTAAAACTTCAAAACCCTCATTAACATTCAGATCCACATTCATTCATTTAACCCTCAAATTTGTTATGGTGATTTAGAATGAAAGTAAACAAAATGAATTGAAACAACTTAATACCATACACAAGAGAACACCAAATTTACATGGAAAAACCAAGAAGGGAAAAAACATGGTGAGGATTAGCTCACAATATAAGTAACATCAATATTGAATATAATAGGGCTCACTGTCGGAGGGCTTACTGCCCAAAGAAAGAAAGGATCACTACCAAAAGACTCATTTCTAAAATAGAAAAGAAGATAGAGAAGAAATGTTACACAAAGAAAAGCATCTTAATGCAACAGACAATACACCACAATGTCACCAACACCTTCACAACTTGATTGAATAATTGTAGATACCTTATGCTCATTGCATGTAGTAATCTAACATATGAAAGTTCACACTGCCCTTTACAATTTCCCACTCTACAACTCTACAATTTGCATCATTCACATCTCTCACATATTTCTTTACATCCCTCAACAAATTAACACTCATTTATATCATCCTCAACCTTGAAACCTTTTCCAAGGTCTAGAATGCACATCAACCATGCAACTTCAAATTAGGTCGGTGTCAAAAAACTTTCGTGACAAATAGAAATGAAAGCAGACCACATCACATCTTAACTAGGAACCAAATCAACAACACCACACTACAACACGCTTCTACAAAAAAAAATTATCCATCGCAAGTAGTGTAAACACTAGGTTGATCATCACCCGTGCAAACACCATAAAACTTTTAAGTACACTCTTCCTCAAACCCAAGGACAACTTGTGAACCATGTGCACCACACTTGAACATGATCTAGAATATTCTTCAAACACTCTAAAATCCAACATTTATCCTTTGCAACAACTTCCACTTGAAGAATGTACACACCTGGTACACTTAGACAACTCTGCCATACATTGTAACTTGAGAAAATAACTTCTAAAGCACCAAACATCAAACCAACTTCACTAAAAAAATATACCAACACTATCAACATTCCCTCAGATCCGTAAGACCTGAAACCACTCTACGAAGGAACAAAAAGCAAGGAAATTTCTCCCAAACACCTCTACAATGCACAATTCACACACTGGTGAACACAACTTCTTTTGTACAACGATCCAACACACAAAATCTTAAATACAACACCTTTGAGCATCTCTCACCAACATATCCAAATCACATAGGTAGATCTTCAACCTAGAAGAAATGTGGAGCAACACAAGAACACACCTCTGTAACCCAAAACACTATTGTAACATGCTATTTCCTCTCTTTATCATTTTTTCTCAAAAACACTTGGAAACCAAGCACTAGAGACACATCCTCATCATCTTCAAAAATTCCCCTACTTTAGATAGAAGATTATCAAAGAAACACTAGAGGTTGACACCAGTAGCTTTACTAATGACAACATAATGCAACTAATTAAAGCATGGATAATATCAACTGTTCATACCCTTATAACAATCTTGGCTAACAATAGACATCAATGACAACACAAGATTGTTGACATTAATGACAACGCCAAGTGCTCATACTTGCAACAATATCCCCCTTTGTCATTGATGGCAACACATGATGTGAACAACCATCCAAGACACAACAGTTCTGCTCCATACCTATTTCCTTTTCTCTTTTCTCCCCCTTTGACAATATACTCATTACGTTCTCTTTTCCTTAACTTTCTACATGACTCTTTCTCTCTCCCTAATAACTTGTTCTTTTTCACATGACTCTCTCTCTCCCCCTTTGACATCAATGACAACAGACCAAAATATTCATTTTTTATTCTATCCCTTTGACATTAATCAACCTACTTACTACTACTCTACAACATCTTCCTTTACTACTATGTATACTCCCCCTTAGGAGCACACTCCAATCAGCAACCATTGCACAATGAAAACACACACTTTTTTTTACTGTAACAACCAACAATGCTACTACCTACTGCCCCTAAGAGGTAACCGCCAACATCAGTCCAGAACAAAGAATGAATCTTGAGATTCACTAGATTGATGCATCTCCTTATTAATCTAGTTCAAAGGAGGGGAAATAACCCCCAACTTCTCTCCAAGATACTCAAAAGTATCCTTAGGAAGAGCCTTAGTGAATATATCAGCAATTTGATCCTTTGTAGGCACATATTCAATCTTTACTTCATTCTCCACAACCTTCTCTCTCAAAAAGCGATATCTGATTGAAATATGTTTTGTCCTTGAATGCATTACCGATTTTTTTGAAATATTGATTGCACTTTTATTATCACAAAAGATAGAAATTGGTTCATCATACACCACTTTGATATCCTTTAATATTTGCCTCATCCATAACACCTATGTGCAACAAGATGTTGTTGCAATGTACTCATCCTCTGCAGTATAGATAAAGAAATTAAATCTTGTTTCTTTCTTATCCATGATACCAATCTACATCTAAGAAATAATGCACCACCACTTGTACGTTTCCTATCATCAACACAACCAACCCAATATGCATTTGTGTAAGCACTCAAAGTGAAATTAGTATCCTTTGGCTACCATAAGCCATGATCTAGAGTACCCTTTAAATACCTAAATATCCTCTTCATTGCTGCAAAATGTGACTCTCTAGGATCTTCTTGAAATCTAGCCACAAGAAAAATTGCATGCATGATCTCTAGTCTAGTAGTAGTTAGATATAGCAGTCCACCGATCATTGATTTGTACTTACTCTAATCAACCTTGGGAGATTCATCATTCTTGCTCAGTTTGTAACGAGTAACCATAGGAGCACATACCGGTTTAGAGTCTTTCATTCCAAACTTCTTCAACATTTCTTTGACATACTTTGATTATGAAATGAATATTCCTTTACTTGTTTGATTGATTTTTAGCCCAAGGAAGAAATTCATCTCCGCAAACATAGATATCTCAAACTCTTTCTACATCTCTTCTACAAACTTCTTACACATCTTTTCATTTCCTCCAAAAAATATGTCATTAACATACACAAACGCATTCAAGATTTAATATTTTTCAAATTTAAAGTAAAGATTACTATCTATGGGACCTTTATTGAATCCTTGTTGTATCAAATACTTATCCAAACTAGCATACCAAGTTCTGGGAGCTTGCTTCAATCCATATAATGCCTTCTTCAATCTACAAACTATATTTGGTTTGTCTAATAATTGAAATCCTTTTGATTGTTCCATGTATACTTCTTTCAATTCTCTATTCAAGAAAGCAGAGTTCACATCCATTTGATAAACTTTAAAGTCCTTATGTGTTGCAAAAGCCAAAAACATCCTAATAGCTTCCATTCTTTCCACCAAGGAAAATAACTCCTCAAAATATATTCCTTCAACTTGTGAGTAGCCCTTACACACAAGCCTTGCCTTATTTCTTACCACTTCTCCATTCTCATTCAATTTGTTTCTAAATACCCACTTAGATCCAATTATATTTTTGTTTGCAAGCCTTGGGACAAGTTCCCAAGTCTAATTCTTTTCAATATGTAGTAGTTGATCTTCCATAGCCTTCATCCAATGTTCCTCTTTGTATGCATCAATCACTGTTTTAGGTTCAACTTCAAAAAGTAAACACAGATTTACCTCTTCTTCAATAGCTTTCCTTCTTTTTAATACACCTCTTCTTTTGTATCCAATGATTTGTTCTTCAAAATGATTCCTTTACACATATTTAGGGGTTCTAGGGGTCTTTTATGGAGATTCTTCCTCTTCCATCTGCATTTCCTTTTCCTTAGCGTTTTCTTTTTCTCTGTAATCAAGCTCATCTAACTCATATCCATCTATCACCACTAAGTTCTAAAAATATTCATCAACCTTGACACTTGCACTTTCAACAATATTTCTTAGTCTTTTGTTGTAGCACCAGTAGGCTTTGCTTTTAGTAGAGTATCCAAGGAAGATTCCTTCATCAAACCTTGCATCAAAATTTCCTAAGTTTTCTTCATCTCTTCTAATATAGCATTTTCTTCCAAACACTCTGAAGTACTTGACAGTAGGGATCATTCCATACCACAAGTCATAGGGAGTATTTTTGTTGTATCCTTTTGCTTGAACTCTATTAAGTATATAAACAACAGTATGAATTGCTTCCCTCCATTAAACTTTTGGTAGGTTTTATTCTTTCATCATAGTCCTTGCACCTTCTTCAACAATCCTATTTTTCCTTTCAATCACTCCATTTTGCTAAGGAGTCCTAGAGGCAGACAAGTGTCTTTTTATGCCATGATTCTCACAAAACATGTAAAATTTATTGGAGGTGAACTCTTCACCTTTTTTAGACCTCAAAAACTTGATTTTCATGTCCATTTCATTATCAACCATAACTTTAAATGCTTTGAACCTGTCTAGGGGTTCAATTTTTTTTGTAAAAAAGTAACCCATGCCATTCTAGAATAATCATCAATAAAAAGCATGAAATACCTGTCACATTGAAGACTTCTCATTATTTTAGGACCACAAAGATTTGTATGACCCAATTCCAACAATCCAATAGTAGATTGTTCTTTTCCTTTGAAACTTCTTGTTTGCTTTCCAATCAGACAATCCTTGAAGACAACATTGATAGGCTTTATAATTTTTTGGTAGATTTCTCATTGCTTGAACTAAACCAATTCTTACCAAATTATCAAAATTAATGTGATACATCCTCATGTGTTATATCCAACTTTCATTAATTTGAGTCATAAAGCAATTACCATCATCACCCTTGAGTTGATAAACATTTCCATTTGTCCTTCTTGTAGCAACAATCACAATTTTGAACCCTTTTTGATCTCACATCCATCATCCTAAAACATAATATTGTATCCTTTGCTACACATTTGTCCAACACTCAAGAGGTTATGCCTTAAACCCTTAACATAGTAAACATCATCAGTATTATGCTTTCCATCAAAACTGATTGAACCTATTCCACATATCTTAATGCCTAAATCATCGCCAAATCTAGCAAGTCCTCCATCATACTTTTCAAGTTTAACAAACTTACTTTTGTCTCCGGTCATATGATTAGAGCATCCATTGTCAATGATCCAATAGTTCTTATCTTATCTAGCATGAAAAGCAGATACCAAAGTACCTTTAGTCTTATCCTTTCTCTTTGAAGGGCATTCCTTCACACATCTTTCAAAGTTAGCAGAAATTGATTCATCTTTTAAAGCCATGAACAAGCATTCGTCATCATCATCTCCATAATCAGATTCATCATCAGAAATACTTGCATCTTCTAACATAATAGCTTTTCTTAATCATCTTACCTTTGTTCTCCTTATTTTTGTCATTCACAACTCTATTTGGACATCTTGAAGCATAGTGACCTATCTTTCCACAACTGAAATATTTGAAAGGCAACTTACCTTTGTGCTTACCAGTACCCTTTTTCATCATTCTCACAAAGTTAGCTTCCACATCATCAAGATCATCCTAATCTGATTCTTCAGTATTCTCTGATTTTCTAGCTTTAAAAGCAATCTCAACTTTTGCACTAGATTATTTGCACCAAATTCTCTCATTTCAAATGTAGTTAGAGAACCATATAGTTGATCTCTAGAATACTGATCTAGATTTGTAAAATCCTCAATAGCAGAAACTTTATGACTGTAATCTTTAGGTAGCTTTCTAAGAATTTTCTTTACCACTTTTGATTCTTTGACTTTTCCACCAAGACATCTGATGGAGCTAACCACTTCATCTACCCTCTACATGTAGCTTGTAATGTTTTCATCTCTAGACATTTGCAAGTTCTCAAATGTGATTTTTAGATTATACATCTTAGCTTGTTTAACCTTATCATCTCCTTCATAAATGCTTTCCAACTTTGTCCAAATTTCTCTAGTAGTTTTCAAATTCATAACTTTTAGTAATTTAGGATTTGTGAGACTACTTAAAAGAGCATACCTTGCTTTGCTATTGCTTGCATAGGCCTTGATTTCAAATTTAGTGTTCAAACCATTTTTAGATATAGTATATCCATCTTGAACTGATTTCCAAACATCATATCCCAGATAACTCAGAAATCCTTCCATTCTTATTTTCCAGAATGCATAGTTTGTTCCATCAAACATGGGGATCTCCAAGGTTCTTGTGCGCCATCCTAGATCTACCTCAAGCGGTTAAGCTTTTCTCCATGGAACCTTGATCTGATACCAATTGTTGAATGCACAAGACAATTGAGAGGGATATGAATCAGTTGTACCTTAAAACTTCAAAACCATCATTAACATTCAGATCCACATTCATTCATTAAACCCTCAAATCTATTATGATGATTTAGCATGAAATTAAATAACAAAAATTGAAACAACTTAATACCATACACAAGAGAACATTAGATTTACGTAGAAAACCCAAGAAGGGAAAAAGCACAGTGAGGATTAGCTCAAAATATAAGTGACATCAATATCGAATACAATAGGGCTCATTGCCAGAGGGCTCATTTCCCAAAGAAATAAAGGCTTACTGCCAAAAGAATCACTACCAGAATAGAAAACAAGATAGAGAAGAAATGTTACAAAAAGAAAAGCATCTCAATGCAATAGAGACTACACCAAAATTTCACCAACACCTTTGTAGCTTGATTGAAGAATTGTAGACACCTTCTGCTCACTACATCTAGTAATCTAACGCATGAAAGTTCACGCTGTACTTCACAATTTCGTACTCTACAACTCTGCAATTTGCATCATTCACATCTCTCACATCTTTCTTAACAACCCTCAACAACTTAACACTTATTTATATCACCCTTAACCTTGAAACCTTTTCCAAGGTCAGTAATGCACATCAACCGTGCGACCTCAACTTAGGTCGACGCCAAAACACTTCCGTGATAGATAGAAGAGAAAGTAGACCACATCACATCTTAACTAGGACCCAAATGAACAACACAACACTACAACATACTTCTACAAACAATAATTATCCATCGCAAGTAGTGTAAACACCAGGTCAACTGTTACTCTTGTACACACCATAAAAAATTTAAGTACACGCTTCCTCAAACCCAAGAACGATTTGTGAACCACACACCACACTTGAACATGATCTAGAATATTCCTCAAACACTCTGAAATCCAACAAAATCCTTTGCAACAACTTCTACCTAAAAAATGTACACACCCAATACACTCAAACAACTCTTCCATACACTGTAACTTGAGAAATTTACTTTTGAATAACCAAACCTTGAACCAAATTGATTGAACAAAGATACCAACACTATCAAAAATCTCTCAAATCTACAAGACCTGAAATCACTCTGTGGAGAAATGTGGAGCAAGGACATTTCTCCCAAACACCGGATCTACAATGCATAGTTCACACACTAGTGAACACAACTTCTTTTGTACAACAATCCAACACACCAAATCTTGAATACATCACCTCTGAACATCTCTCACCAACATATCCAAATTGCATAGGTAGATCTTTAACCTAGGATAAATACAAAGCAACATAAGAACACACCGAACTGTAACCCAAAACACCATTATAACACATTGTTTCCTCTTTTTATCAAATTTTCTCAAAATCACTTGGAAACCAAGCACCAAAGACACATCCTCATCATCTTTAGAACTTCCTCAACTTTAGAAAGAATCTTATCAAAGAAACACTAGAGTTTGACACCAATAGCTTTACTAATGACATCATAATGCAACTAATCAAAGCATGGATAATATCAATTGTTCATACCCTTGCAACAATATTACCCAACAATAGACATCAATGACAACATAGGCTTGTTGACATCAATGGCAACACCAAATACTCATACTTGCAATAGTAAATAGGGCTTTTACCTATCTAGGTCCTATTTACATGTTAAGTCCACTTAGGTCCTAGGAGGGAATCTTTTTAATTAGTGTTAGTTTTCACTAGATCTTATCTTATCTTTTGGAATTAATTCTTGTTTACTTAGCTATCTCATTACACAATATTAAGGCACATGTTAATATCTTGTCTAATCATATCTCACACTTTTCCTTTATAAGCAAGGCATCATTTGCACATCCTAGATAATCAAGTTCAGTTGAGTCAGTCTAATATATCACTGCAATCTTGAATATTGCATATTGTCCATATCTTGCATCCATTATTGTAAATACGTGTTCTTGCTTTTACCTCTTGTAGAATTTTTTTTTGGATTTTATAGGTGATCCTAGAGGCTTGAGTCCTTGAGTGACTCTAACATGGTATCAAAGTTTTAGAATTACAAAACCCCTTCTTAGATCTAAGGGTGATTTGAGCTTGAGATTTTGCATGGTGTGCATCAGGGTGAAATGGACCTCACGGTTGAGTCCTAAAGGCCCATAAACCCCTATTTTCATATAAAATACTTGATTGAAGGGTTTTAGATTTTTCACAAAAAATTATTTCATACAATCATACATAATCTGTACAATATGGATTCTTATCCTATGGTGTGTATGGGTATGCAAGTGAGGGTATTATCAATTGGCATCTTCATAGGGAATATTCTCTATGGTTTGTGTTAGCTAGTATCATCTGCATACTATCTTGTCAACGCACTTTTTTTGTCAGCAAGGTACAAAATTTAGTAGATTTTAAATATTAAAAAAAAAAATTATGCCATTTAATTTTTTTTAACCTCTCAGTTTATTTTTCACTACAGTTAGTTGGTTGTTCTATCGCGGCTTATAGTCTGCATAGGGGGGAGGGGTGTGTGCCAACCACCATGTGACACTTAAATATTCTTATTTTTTATTTATTAAAAAAATTACTCAGCCCACGGTCATATGAGAGACCTGGTGTTTAGCACCCAGGTGCTCTATTTTTTTCCCCTAGTCCCCAGAAGGGCAATTTTCTCTATAGAGCTAACTTTTTGCTAGGGTGTCAAATTTTTGCAAACAAGATATTGATGGAAATCTAGTTTCAGGCACTACAAACAAGGTTTTTAATGACCATATTTGGGATAAACTAGTGCTATACACGCAACAATTCACTCAATTAAGAGGCCTCCCAACCCTTAGAAATATCTAAGGGTTTTAATGCATCACAAGGATACTAAGGGAGACATTCGCCGATAAAGGACAACAACACCAGCTGGTTAATGACTTTAGTCACAACCAATTATTTATATAGCGGACCGCAATGAAAGCACCACTTGGGTCTTTCCCTCTCACAAGTTGGGAGGCAGGCCCTCTAAAGGTAACACATGTTTGAAGCTTAAAATTCTTTTCGTCACCTAAGATTTCCAAAAGGCACAAGGGGAGAGGATAGGCGCTTCCAACAAGAAAAGGTATACTTGTGTGTTTCTCTTTACCCAAGATCGCATGAAGTGCAAGGGGAGAGGATACGCACAACAATAAAACACAAGCAAATCAGACACATGTTCATTTTAACCTTGACAAGCATAATGAATTCATTTTAAGCACCAAATAAAGTGTTTAGATTGTTTAGTTCAATTTTAAACCCATATTGTAAAATAAGGATGACAGTTCAATTTTTACCAATTTGAACATTTATTTTAAACCCAAAGGAAATCTAGTTGGTCCTAAATGTGAAATAAAGCATCATAAATGGGTTATAATTGCCCCATAAGTGTAAAAACACTTGTTACAATATATAATCAAACGATGTTATGCTCCTTCACTTCAAATTTTATTGTCCAAACCTACAAAACCAATTAGCCTCAAATAAAAACCAAAAGTCGGTGACATGTTAGCAATCAAATGAAGTCAAAAAATTAAAACACATGTCAAAATTTAGGTTCAATTTAGTTTACTAGTAAATAGTGCCGCTGAAATCAATTACATCATTGGATTTCCATCAGATGCGTCACTATATCAAAAGTGTGTCACTATATTGAAAAATCAATTGTCACTTTGTAGTAAATAGTGACATTAATAGCATTGCCAAATCAAAAGCATCGCTAAAATAAAATTCATGTTGCAATTAAAAACAAGTCTAGCGTCACTATTTAAATGTGTAGTGACAATTTAATTATGCATTGCTAAATCAATTATCTGTCATTGAAATTGAACCGAAGTGCATCATTGTATAGTGATGCATCCTAGATGCGTTGATGAATCTTCAATAGCATCACTAAATCTGCAAACACAAGCAAAATGGAAATCTAAAGAGAAATTCATCAGATTCATTAGTTCAAGCCCTCCTAGCGTAAAAAATGTGACCAATGACGTAGTATAGGTTAACTGCAATTGATCCATGAGTATTTGAAGTATAATTAAGCCACTAAGCATCAATCCCAATAAGATCATTCAATTTAAAGAAAGCAAAGAAGGCATTAAAACTATCATCCTAAAACATAAAAGCTTGACAAACATCTATTCTAAGCCATTGAAACTTATCCTATTGGGGGAGTGGTGTCGCATTGATGTGGAATGGTGACCGTTTCCCAATCCCTTGGATAATGAGCTTGTTTCAATCAATTCCATTGAAGAAAATTGATGAAATTGATGAGAGATGTGTTGTAAAACATGATAAAAGCAAAAATAACATGGTGAAAGCTAAAATAACATGATGAAAGCTAAGATGATCAATATAAATGTATGGAAAGCTATTCTAAATGTATGCAAGATTCAAAAGATTAAAACCCTAGTTTCAAAATATACTAAATGGATGCAACTAAGTTACCATGAAAGTCATTAATGGATGCTCTAAGCTAATATGATCAAGATTTAAACTAAAAAATGCTAAATATGTGCTAAATATGGATGCAAATGAAAGTGATTTTAACAACATAAGTTTACAATTAAAACATGGATCCATATTCAATAGATGCAAGGTCTATTTATAGAATATGAAAAATGAAATTGATGGTCAAGATTGAAAGAATCAATCAATGGTCAGGATGAAAGGAAGATGGAGGCATGGATCATGAATTCTCATCAAGGGTTGAGAATGCAAGTTGATATTTAATCAATGATTCATAATCATGCAAAGAAGCACACTTTCAAAGCTTGCTCAAGAAGCTTGTTGAAAGTTTGTTATAAGGAAGAATATTCCTTTTTTCAAATGAGTGAAGAGGGAGAATATTCTCAAGGGTGAGGAAAATTAGCATTTATTTAATTAAAACCAAATTTTAATGTGCAAAGGGGAAGGAATATTCTATGAGAATATTTCTTTTGGAGGAATGTGCAAAGGAGGAATATTTCCTTGCAAGTGGGAGAATTAGATTTAATTAGTAATTTGATAATTAAAACAAAATTTAAATGGGTGAGAGGAGGAATAATATGATATTCATTAAATAATTGATTTAATGAAAAGGGGGATGCAATATGATATTTAATTAAGTAGCTTAGGGTTATTTAATAATTTAAGAGGATTTAGGGATTAAATTAAATAATTTATTTATTTAATTTAATAGGGTGAAATGTTAGTGCAAGAGGGGGTGAATTAACCCAATCAAGTCAATTAGATTAATAGATGAAAATGACACATTTAATTAAATAATTAGGCTTATTTAATTAAACAAGTAAAAAGAGGATGGGTTTTAGGATGAAACTATGTTAGTATATCAGATTCGAGTGTGTGATATCATTTAGGACATTTTTAATTGTCTACAGTACTAGATGATATTGATGATATGAACCACACTCTTCTTGTGGATACTATTGGTGGAATTTTAAAAGCTTTGAATAAATTCAATTTCAATTTACCCATGTAATGGGAGTTATAGGATGTATATGTGTCCTTTGTTGGATGATCTCGTTGTATTATACTATTGAAGGTGTTTAGTTTTTCTTAATTTCATGTGTATGTGTGTTTGTTACTTGGGAGGAATTTTTTTGTAGGATGTTATATATACATGGACTTTTCATTATAGATTTTGTTGGATATGTTGATGGAATAAGGTCTCCATGTGATTACTAATATACCTTATTTTTGAGGCATGGTTAGTTTTATGTGTTAGCAACCAAATATGATTAGTATTCTAATTTTTAGTAAATTATTTTTAGCTACTCAAGCTTATTTTTGACATTAGATTTGGTGTTTGTGTTCAAATATCAATTTCAGACAAGATATGGTGATTTTTCCATGTGACAATAACTGTGTCATCACCTTTTGATAGGATCTTATCTTTCATGCATTTACATGATGGAGGATAAGCAGCTTCTTATTTGAGATGGTGGTCATATCGGTTTCTATTACAAGTATCCTGATAGAGAACACCAAGTACATAGGTGTTTAGATGGTGCATGTTGTATATAAAGATATTCCCTCGACAACTAAATTTACTTTTGACCCCTTATGAAATGTATACAAGCTAGAGAATTTTGGGAAAAGTGAATTGTACATCGTGTATAATGTTAATAATATAATGTTTATATTTAATTGTTTTGTATCTAGAGATGTGGATACCACATGAGATAAGAATTCTTGGGGATATGTTGTATGTGATATTGGTTAAATATTTAATGTGAGAGTCACATCTAGGACAAACATTTTTAATTTTAGGGTCATGGTTTAGTGATCTCATGGTTTTTGAGGCGCATGGTTCATGCAATAGCACTTAGTAGTTTTGTGTAAGATTGTGTCATATACTTAAGCACATGAGTAGTTCTTGGGTTTGATTGTTGATTGGATTGAGCATCTCTTGCAAGTTGCATATCTAATTATAATAATAATTGATTAAAATGTGTGGAGACATGGTTCTCATTTGCTTGTTCACATGGAAGACCCCAACTAAGTTTCTTGATACTTTAGATGCCTTACATAGAGACTTTGCAAGTGTATTATAATATTGTTCTTGAGATAATATATTGAATTGTGTAGGTGCTTTTGGAGGCTAGATTTTCTTTTAAAGTTTTTCCCAAAATACATTTGATGTTATCTTGTGGGTATACTCTTTTATTACTTTGCATAGTGAATTCTAATACTTATTTTTAAAGAAATTCTCTCATAAGGGTTATATAAAATTGATATATTTTTATTACATTTGCCTTCCAAATTCAAAAAAGATTAAGGAAAACAAGTCCATTTACCAAACTATCATCATATAATAACTACATTTATGTGGATTGTTCTTGACTCTAAAATATTGATTACGTCACTTTTCATTATTCATTGCTATTATTTTCCTAAAGGTGTTCATATCATCTTCACCAACCATCTAGATATATGTATGAAACCCTTAAACAACAAAATGTGAAGTTCTAGTTATTTGTTAGATGTTTAATATTTAACCATGATGATTCTTTTTATCATGGGTACTCTTTCAAAGTGGTTTTTAGTTGAACTACATAACACCTTATTGAATTTCACTAATATTTGTGGGGAACTAAGTTGAAGGTTGAAAGTAGCACTATTAAAGTTATGTGTATAAAGGGACCAAGTTTAGAATCCTTGCTCAGGGACTAGTGAATTTGATTGCTATTTTGAAATTGATTAATCTTTTGTTGTTATAGTTTGAGGTATGTAATAAATATTGTATTCTTTGGTTTTAAAAGGATAGTTTTGAATGAAAATGAGTAAGGAATTACACTTGATTGTGTGTGGTTCTAGTAATAGTGAGACTAATATTAACTTGGATAGTTTGAGTATGATTGAGACTAGGTAGTTATTTTTAAATAAAATACTAAGAGGTTTGGGGTAGGAGGAAACCTTGTCAAGCCTTAAATTTGAAGTTAGTGTTTCAAATTACGCACAAGAATTTTATTTATATTTTAGATTGTGTATGGGAATATTTCTTGAGTATAATGGTTTGTATGTATGTACCAAAATATTGCTTGAGAATGATTGAAATTATAAAGAAGATTAAGAAAGCTATTAGGCTTTTACGTTACCTTGAAGTTGTAACTATTGATTGTAGAAAAAAACTACCATCATATTTTTTTTTGGTTTTGAGAGCCAATTAAGTCATGGGTCAGTGGTTATTTAATCATGAAAATTTATGTTAAATCATTTAAGACCTTGTAAATTTTTGAGAAATCCCTATAAGAGAACTAAAACTAGTTGCTAATTGATTATTATCTTGTTTTCTTGACTAGGATTTATAATGCAAATAGTTAGAGATTTGGTTGTTTATGATTACTATATTTAGTGATGTTTAGGTTACATTAATACAATTTTAAATTAAAATATCAACCCTACAAAACTCTTTCAAGCAACCGTTTAAAATAATTAGTATAATATTTTATTTGAAGATGTGTTCATTGTTATGAAATTGGTTTGGAATTATTTGCCTTTTTTCCAAATCATATCCATGGATGCTATGGTAGTAATTTACTAAATTTAACCTTGATATTTAGAGTTCAAGTAAATCATAAAAGAGAAGTTTTAAGATTAAAATTTTATGAGTTCATTTGAGTTGTTGATTAATCTGGCCAAAGTTTGATTTTATCTCATCCTATTTTTGGGACTTGTGGGTGGATGATTATGACATTTTTTTTCATGGATACGTTCAAAAAATTAGTGAATAAGGTTCCAAAAATAGTTTGATTACTTGTGGGAGCTTGTTACTATTCAATGCTAGTACTCTATTGCGAAGCAACTCTTTCTATTGTAAAATATATATTCTATTTGCACCATTACTTTTAAATTATAAATTGATTAGAAAGGAATTGCAATTCTATTTGTTGTTGTATCTATATAAGATAGTTTAATGGGAACCATAAGGTTGTAGTTGTAGTTGATGGTGAATAAATAAATAAAAATGGTACAGTTTACGTTAAATTAGTTAGTCATTTTTTTAAAGAATTTTACAAATAAATTTACTAAGTTTAGATTATCTAATTTTTTGATAAATTGTTATATGTTTCCCTCATATATTTAACTACTTATTTATAAGAAAATGTAGGACAAACAATTTAATATTTTTATCATTTCTTAAATCATCTTTTTAATAAATATTATTAACCCAATGTAGATCTCTAAGGTATTTAATTTTAAAAAAATGATTATGTATTAAATTATGTTTGATAGCACAAATTGTCATAACATAATTATATTATGCTTATAACATAGTGTTAGATGCACAGGATAGCTAAGAGGGGGGGTGAATCAATTGTACATTAAAACATTTAATCCCTCATTAGCTTTCAAACCCTTATCAATATTTAAACCCTCATTAAGCATTAGTAGAATGTAAACATATGAAACAACAATGCAAACACAACCAAGCATAATAGAACACCAAATCTACGTGGAAAACCCTAAGCAAGAAAAAACCACGATGAGAATTAACTCACATATATATGGATAGCAACACAAAATTATAATTAGGCTCACTGCCTAGAAAAGAAGAAAGGCTCAATAGTGTGGCTCACTACCCAGAAGAAAAAGGAATAGAAGAAGATTGTTACAAGAGATTCACTATCTAAGCTTGCAATAGGATAAATCCACCACTGCAACTTTGTAGAATCCACTACCTTTGGCTCATTGCCTCTAGCAACTTCAGACACACTGAAAATGTATACACCTTTTCACTGCATCTGGCGTCATAGGAATTTAAGCTCGTACTCAAATCATCACACTTGATCACATTCACATCTCACACACTTCTTACACATGCCACACACATCTCCAACAATTCACCTTGCATTTATACCAACCACAACATCAAAAACCTTTTCCATGTCAACCACAATAAAACATATGCACCTCAAACATGCATCCACTAAATAGGTCAGCACCAAACACTTCTATGGTGGAAAGAAGTGAAGGCAGACACACTTCACCACGCTTTCATCATTAGTCCAGAACCAAGAATGTATCTTGAAACGCTTCCTGGACAGATGCACCAACTTATGCATCTAGTTGAAAGGAGGGGCAAAAACCCCTAAATTCTACCAAAGATATTCAAAAGTATCTTTTGGAAGAGCCTTTGTGAAAATATCTACAACTTGATCCTTTGTACGCACATACTCTAGCTTCACCTCATTCTTTGCAACTTTCTCTCTTAGAAAGTGAAACTAGATAGAGATATACTTTGTTCTTGAATGCATTACTAGGTTCTTTGAAATATTGATAGCACTTGTATTATCATACAAGATAGAAATAGGTTCATCATATGATACTTTAATATCCTTCAATATTTTCTTTGTCCATAACACCTATGTACAACATGATGTTGTTGCAATATATTTTCCTTTGTAGTAAATAATGACACTGAATCCTACTTCTTACTCAACCAAGTAACCAACTTGCTTCCAAGAAATAAAGCACCTCCACTTGTACTTCTTCTATCAACTACACAACCTGCCTAATCTACATCTATATATGCACTCAAAGAGAAATCAGTATCCCTGGGATACAATAGACCAAAATTTGGAGTACCTTTCAAAAATATCCTTTTAACTGCTGCAACATGTGATTCTCTAGGATCTTGAAATATTTCCACAAGACAAACTACATGCATGATATATGGTCTAGTAGTAGTTAGATATAGTTGTCCACCAATCATTGATCTATACTTGCTTTGATCTCTCTTAGGAGATTCATCATTCTTGCTCGATTTACAACCAATAACCATAGGACTAGTACATACCAGTTTAGAATTATCCATTCCAAACTTCTTCAACATTTCCTTAACATACTTCGAGAAATGAAAATACCCTTTTCTAATTGACTGAGTTGTAGCCCAAGGAAGAAATTCATTTCCCCACACATTGACATCTCAAACTCTTTTTTCATCTCTTCTACAAAATTCTTACACATGACTTCATTTCCTCCAAATATTATATCATCAACAAACACTACCACAATTAGAATTTGTTCTCCCTCAACCTTGAAGTACAGGTTGCTATTTGCAGTACCTTTTTTGAAGCCTTGTTGCAACAAGTACTTATCCAATCTTACATATCAAGCTCTAGGAGCCTGTTTGAGTCCATACAATGCCTTCATCAACCTGCAGAACATATCAACATCATCTGATAACTAAAAGCCTTTTGTTTGTTCAATGTACACTTCTTCTAACTCACCATTCAAGAATGTAGACTTGACATCTATCTGATATATCTTGAAGTTTTTATGTGTTACAAACACCAAAAACATCTTAATAGCTTCCATCCTTACCACTAGAGAAAAATTATCTTCAAAATATATTCATTCCACTTGTGAGTAGCCCTTACACACAAGTCTAACCTTATTTCTGACAAATTTTCCATCCTCATTCAACTTGTTCCTAAATACCCATTTAGTTCCTATCACATTCTTATTTGTTGGTCTTGGGACCAATTCCCAAGTTTGATTCTTCTCAATATGTTCCAACTATTCGTTCATAGCTTTGATCTAATTCTCATCTTTGCATGCCTCAATTAATTTCTTAGGTTCTACTTCTGAAAGTAAATAAAGGTTTACATGTTCCTTTGTCATAGAAAATTTTCTCCGTGTTAGCACACATTTGCTCTTATCTCCAATGGTTTGATCTTGAGAATGATTCTTCTACACATACTTAGGAGTCTTAGGGATCTTTTTCAGAGCTTCTTCCTCTTCATCTATCATCTATTTTTCCTTTTGTTCATCCTTTTCTTCTTCACTGCAAGTGGGTTCATCAGATTCATATCCTTCTATCAACACATAATTTTGATGCGTTTCTTCATCCACTTTGGCACTCGCACTTTCAACAATATTCTTCAACCTTTTTCTATAGCATATGTATGCATTGCTCTTTGTAGAGTATCCAAGAAAGATTCCTTCATTAGATCTTGCATCAAACTTTCCTATGCTTTTTTCATCTCTTCTAATATAGCATTTACTTCCAAACACTCTAAAATATTTCACAGTAGGAGGTTTACCCTACCATAACACATAGGGATTTTTTGAGTTGTTCACTCTTGCCTGACCTCTGTTAAGAATATATACTACAATATGGATTGATTCTCTCCAATAGACATCTAGTTTTTTTGCTTCCTTCAACATAGTCCTAGAAGCTTCTTGAACTATCATGTTCTTCCTCTCCACAACTCCATTATGTTGAGGAGTCCTAAGAGCTAACAAATGTATTTTTATTCCATGATCTTCACAAAAATTGTTAAACTCATTTGAAGTAAACTCACCACCTCTATCAGACCTTAAGAACTTGATTTTTAGATCCATTTCATTCTTAACCATAGATTTAAAAGCTTCAATATTATCTAGAGCTTTTGATTTTTCTTTGAGAAATGTCACCCAAGTCATTCTATAATAATCATCAATCAACAACATAGAATACCTATCACCTTGAGAGATTCTTATTCTAGTAGGTTCACATAGGTCTATATGCACCAACTCCAAAGGTCTTGCGATAGAATATTCTTTAGTCTTGAACCTCTTCTTTGTTTTCTTTCCAAACTAACATTCTTTGCAGATTGCATTGATAGACTTTATAATCTTTGGAAAATATCTCACAGCATCAGTAGAACTAATCTTCACTACGCTATCAAAATTTATGTGACCCATTTTTCTATGTCATAGCTAGTTTTCAATGATTTGAGACATAAAGCACCTGACACCACCAACTTTGAGCTGATAAACATTACCTTTTGTCTATGTTCCTACAACAACCAAAGTACTGGAGTTTCCTTTTTTTATTTCACAACCATCATCTTGGAACACCAACTTGTATCCTCTGCTACACATTTTTCCTACACTAAGAATATTATGTCGAAGACCCCTGACATAAAGAACATCATCTATTTCATGCTTGCCATCAAAACTAATTGAACCTTTTCCACAAATCTTAGCCGATGTATAATCACCAAAATTAACAAGACCACCATCATAATTTTGAATTTTAGCAAACTTACTCTTATCACCTGTCATATGATTCAATCATCCACTATCAATTATCTAGTAGTTTCTTTCCTCTTTTACATGAAAAGTAGTTGCCATAGTTCCTTCAATATTGTGACCTATTTTTGGAGAACTTTCCTTCACACATCTTACAAAATTAGTGGATTTAGTTCCAACATTTAGAGCCACGAACAATCATTCATCATTGTCATCATCACGATAGTCTGATTCATCATCATCAGATACACCATTGTCCTTTTCAACATAATAACTCTTCTTGATAGATTTACCTTTATGATCCTTATGTTTATCATTTGCAACTTTGATTGGATATTTAGAAGCATAATGACCAATCTTTCCACAATTGAAACACTTAAAGGGTAACTTACCTTTGTATTTTCATGTTCCCTTTTTCAATCTCATCACAAAATTTTCTTCCACTTCATCAAGATCATTAGGATCTAATTCATCATCCTTCTTCGCTTTGTTGAATTTAAAGGTAGTTTCTTTCTTTGTAGCATCTTGAACAAACTCTCTCAATTCATAAGAAATTAAAGCACCAAACATCTGATCTCTAGAATATTGATCTAAATTATGAGCTTCCTCAATAGCAAAAAAATTGGAACTATAAGATCTAAGAAGATTTCTTAATACCTTTTCACAACTTTGCTTTCTTTTGGCTTACCACCAAGACCATTGATGGCACTAAAAACTTCATCCACTCTAAGCATGTAGGCTATAATATCTTTAGCTTCAAACATTCTCATGGTTTCAAATTTGGCTTTGTAATTTGACATCTTTTCTTGCTTGACCTTGTCATCTCCTTCATAAATACTTTCCAACTTTATCTAGATCTCTTTAGCAGTTTTCAGGCTTATCACCTTTCCAAGTTCAAAATTAGAAAGATCACTCAAGATAGCATTTCTTGCTTTGTCATTGTTCTCATGGTCCTTGATCTCATCATCACTTTCCAGACCATTAGCAAGCATATTATATCCTTTTTCAACTGATTTTTAGACACCAAATCCAAGAGAGACCAAAAAGGATTCCATTTTGGCTTTCCAGTAAGCATAATTTGTTCCATCAAAAATAGGAGCATTGACACCCTTCTCGTGCACCATCCAAATCTACCTCAAGCGATAAAGCTTCTTCCAAGGAACCACAACTCTAATACCAATTGTTAGATGTGCAAGACTATTGAGAGGGGGATGAATCAATTGTACATTAAAATATTCAATCCCTCATTAGCTTTCAACCCCTTATCAACATTTAAACCCTAATTAATCATTAGTAGAATGTAAACATATGAAACAACAATGCAAATACAACTAATCACAATAGAACACCAGATTAACATGGAAAAACCTAATCAAGGAAAAATCACAATGAGGATTGGCTCACATATATATGAATAGCAACACCAAATTACAATTAGGCTCATTTCCAAGGGCTCACTACCCAAAAAAGAAGAAAGACTCACTACCAATGGCTCACTGCCCAAAAGAAAGAAGGAATAGAAGAAGACTATTACAAGAGATTCATTATCTCAGATCAATAGGATAAATCCACCACTGCAACTTTGTAGCATCTGAAACCTTTGGCTCACTACCTCTAGCAACTTCAGGCGCACTAAAAATGTAGACACCTTTAGTTCATTACATCTGGAGTCATAGGCATTTAAGCTTGCACTCAAATCACCACACTTGATCACATTCACATCCACATCTCACACACTTCTTACACATACTGCACACATCTCCAAAAATTCACCTTGCATTTATACCAACCACAACCTCAAAAACCTTTTCCATATCGGTCACAATGAAATGTATGCACCTCAAACATGCATACACTAAATAGGTCAGCACCAAACACTTTCACGATGGAAATAAGTGAAGGCAGAACACACTAAGGGTTAACTAGGACCCAAATATACACCGAAATGCTTCACCACGCTTTCAAAATCAACAAACAATCTCCACTATTAGTGTTAGCATCGAAGTCGACCAAACCTGCACTAACACCAAAAAGCGACCACATACATGCTTCTCTAAGTCTGAAAACAACATGTGGACCACAAAGAAACACTTCACAACATCCACACAATATCCCATAATATTATAGCATCATCAGAATATTCTACAGCACTGCCACAACCACCTACAACTGAGAACACCATCATTTTGTGCAACTAGACATACTACCACATAACACAACTTGTGAATCCAAACTTACAAAATATCTAAACACAAGAAACTACAAGGGAAATAAGTTATATAAAATATGAGAATGTTCCCAAATTTGCAAGACAAGAGAAATGTAGAGCAATTCCATTTCTCCCAAACAACCTTCTACACAGGCATACATATTGTCAAACACATCTTCCACTACTGTACAATCCAAAACCTAAAACTCTAGATATAGCATGATGTAGAGCAAGCGTGGAATTTTATTAATCAACACAATTTGACTCAATTCAATAACCACTCAAACCACAAGACCCAATCAAAAGGTGACTTCACACAATATGGCTTGGCTCAACTACTAGGTCTCCAAACCTAGGTTTTCAAGTGCATCTTTTAGAGAAGTTTGTTTCAACACTAGACCAACAAATTTTTAGATACCCATTAGGCCTAAATTCAACATACCTCATTTGTGGTTATGGTTGTTTTGAACCAACTTGTCCCAATTAGGCTTGCTACGCCAAAACCAAGGCCAATTAGACCACTTTTCCAAAGCACCTACAAGGAAATCAGCCTCTACACAACAAAAATCTTCACCAACAGTCTTCACCAGTCACATAGGGTCCAATTTAATAGGTTTTATAATCCACCAATCTCTACAAATTGTTTTCCTACAACTTCTCTACCTTTCCCAAGCCTAATACATGAAGATGTTAGGCTAGGGCTTGGACAAAAACTTTGAAAACTCCATCCCCTACTCCTAAAACCAACAAAAAAATAAAAATAAAACCTAAAGCCTCCATTCCACCGAGTTTGGCCAAAAATCAACGATGGAATGGATAGATATTTACATTTTTTATTACAAACCCTTAAAATGAGGGTTTTCAGGCGGTCTAAAAAAGAAACCTTTCAAACTCTCTTATTCCACCACAAGAATCAATCACAAAACACTCAAATGAGATTAGATTCATTGTAGTATCCTCTCACATCAATTTTAGATCATGGAACCACTGTATGGGGTCGTACAGGACTGGTAAACGTCAAAAAACACAAAGAAATTGCAAAAAACATAGTAGATTCTCCTTATTTTATCCTCCAAAAGTTTCAACAACCATGCCTCAATGTGTTTGAGGCTATTTGAACATGTTTCAACCAATTTCTAATGAACTCCAACTGAAATTCAATTAGGTGACCATTCATCCCCTTCATAATGCAAACTTGACAATGTTGCAAAGCAACTTTTATATGTTTTAACAAATTTTTACAAAACATAATTAAAGGACCCTACATGACACCCAAAGCATTGAAAATGGTCTTCAATTTGCCTTATTACATCAAATGAGTGACAAAACACACAAAATATCAAACTAGACACCTAATAGCATCAATCAAGCAAAGTGACCATGGTGCCCCTACACCATACACCCAGAGAGAAAAAATTCTTAGGTCCCACCTGAGATCAGCTCCTTAACTAAGGCTCCATGCTATTTGATATCATCTTCAGACATCCATGTTGCATCCTCTGGAGGTAAACCATGCCATTTGACAAGATACTCATTGAAAACCTTATGCCTAGTCCTTTTGACCTCTTTAGTGTCAAGAGTTGCTTCCAGAAGGGGGGATATCTTTCACCCATTCTTCATCAACAACTTCATTATCTACACCTATACCTACATCCACAAATCCCTTAAAAGGATAGATATCAACAACATTAAATATAGGGGAGATAGCAACTCCAGGAGGGAGTTCTATCTCATAAGCATTAGACCCAAATTTATGGACTATCTTGCAAGGTCCAATTTTCTTCATCAGGAGCTTGGTGTACTTTCCTTTTGGTAGTCTCTCTATCTTCAAGTGTGTAAGAACCAAATCTCCCACTTTAAAGTGCGCATCTCTCCTCTTCAATTCAACATGCCTCTTATATTTCTCAACACTTTTATGCAAGTTTTCTTTCACTTGATGGTGGATCTCTTTCATTGCTTCTGCAAAAGCTTCACCTTCAACACTCCTCTTCTCCATCCTTGTCAGATCTCTAATCTCAAAGACACCTCTTGGCTTCATGCCATATACCACTTCAAATGGACTTTTCCCTATGCTCCTATTAATGGAATCATTGTAAGCATATTCTGCTTGAGGAAGAACTAAGTCCCATTGTTTCCCATGCTCCTTTGTGAGACACCACAAGAGGTTTCCAAGTGATCTATTGACCACCTCTGTCTGCCCATCCGTTTGTGGATGGTAGGCAGTATTAAAAGTAAAATTGGTGCCAAGCTTTTTCCAAAGTGTCCTCCAAAATTGGCCAATAAATTTTGAGTCCCTGTCTGAAACAATGGTTAGTGGAAGACCATGGATTCTCACAATTTCCTTAAAGAATAGGCCTACAATATGGGAAGCATCATTTTTACATTTACAAGGAATGAAATGGGCCATCTTACTAAACCTATCAACCACCACAAACACACTATCATATCCCCTTTGAGTTCTAGGCAATCCTAATCCATGCTTAAACTCTCCCATGGTCGGTTAGGAATTGGTAGGGCCTGATACAGTCCTGCATTTGAGGTAGAACCTTTGGCTATTTGACAGATTGTGCAACCTTCAACAAACTTTCTAATATCTTCTTGCATTCTTGGCCAAGAATAGAACCTTCTTACCTGATCCAAAGTTTTGTCAATCCCAAAATGGCCTCCAAGAGTTCCACAATGTTTCTCCTTTATCATATTTTTTCTCATAGAGCACTTTGGTATGCATAACTAAGCTCCTTTAAATAACAAACCATCTTGCAGCAAAAGTCAAAATACTCATCATGGAAATTATCCTTAAATTGATTACAAACATAAAATACCTCCTTGGAGTCATCATCTGCAGCATACATGTCCTTCAATGCATCTATGCCCACACTTTGAAGTTGTATCTCATGAACCAACAATGACCTTCTACTAAGAGCATCAACAACCTTATTAGCTCAGCCTTTCTTGTGCTTGATGTTGAATGTGTAGCTCTACAAGTATTCAACCCACTTTGCATGTCTATGATTCAATTTATCTTGACTGTTCAGAAATTGTAAGGCATGATTGTCAGTGAACACTATGAATTCTTTGGGTAAAAGGTAGTGCCTCCACTTCTTAAGAGCATGCATCATAGCATACAACTCAAGATCATATGATGAATACTTATTTTTAGCTTCATTAATATTTTCAATGAAGAAAGCCACTGGTCTACCTTCTTGGCTTAACACTGCACCTATTGCAAAACCACTTGCATCAGTTTCTATGGTGAAAACCTTATTGAAATCAAGGAGAGCAAGGATTGGTTGTTGTGCCACTCTAGTTTTCAAATATTCAAAGCTCTTCTCTACCTCATTAGTCCATTGAAATTTATTTATTTTGTCTCCCTTAATGGTGTCAATGATAGGTGAGCAAATGTGACTAAAATTCTTAATGAAATTTCTATAGAAACTTGTAAGGCCATGAAATATTCTTACCTCTCCTACTGACCTTGGAGTTGACCAACTGAGTATTGCCTCAACCTTTGTGGGATCCATCTTCAATAAGCCCTTTGAGATCACAAAACCAAGATAGGTTAGTTCTTCCTTCATAAATTCACATTTTTTGAGATTTATCGTCAATTTCTCCTCATGTAACCTCTACAAAACCATGTCAAGGTGCTGCAAGTGTTCTTCCTTTGTTTTTATGAACACAAGTATATCATCTAAATATACAACAAATTTACCAATAAAGGGATTCAACACTTCATTCATAAGTCTGATAAAGGTACTTGGAGAATTTGACAGTCCAAAGGGCATCACCATCCATTCATAAAGGCCTTCATTAGTCTTAAATGCATTTTTCCTTTCATCTCCTTCCCTTATCCTTATTTGATGATACCCACTTTTCAAGTCATTTTTTGAGAAATAACAAGCACCTCCCAAATAGTCCATTAGATCCTCCATTTAGGAATTGGGAACCTATATCTGATGGTTATTTTAATTATAGCCCTAGAGTCCATACACATCCTCCAATCCCCATCCTTTTTAGGTGCTAAAACTGTTGGGACATCACAAGGGCTCAAACTTTCCCTAATGAGACCTTTATCTAACAATTCTTGAACTTGTTTCCTGATTTCTTCATTTTGTTCAGGTGTCATTTTGTATGCAGCCTTATTTGGAAAACTAGAACCAGGGATTAGATCAATATGATGACTAACATCTCTCATGGGAGGAAAATAACTTGGAAATTCATCAACTACAATATCCCTATACTTATTCAACAAGGCTTGAACTTCACTAGGTATGCCTTCCAACTTATTTGCTACTAAAATAGACTTGGACTTAGTTCTGATCACCAATGCAAATCCCTAATCTCCTTCATCCTTCAAAGTCTTCAAAAACTCCTTCTCTCCTACAACCATGACACTAGAAGCAACTTGCTTCTCAAACTCTTTGTCTTGAAGGGGTGTCAAGGTGTATGAAGTACCATCCTTATCTATCACATAGACATCTTTGTGGCCATCATGCTTGGCCTTTTTTTCATACTGCCAAGGCCTTCCTAGCAGCAAGTGACAAACATCCATGTGGATGATGTCACAAAGGATTTTGTCCTTATAACCCCCAATATTGAACTCTATCCATGACTGTTCATTTACCAAGACTTGTTGACCCTTATTTAGCCATGACACTTTGTAGGGTGTGGGATGAGGAATTCTTTTCAAATTCAGTTTTTCAACCATTTCTAAAGACACCAAGTTATCAGTAGAACCTGAATCTACCACTACTTTGCATACCTTTCCATGTGACTTGCATGTAGTCCTAAACAAGGATTTCCTTTGCAGAGGCTCTTTGGTTGTAGGCACCTTGATAAGTGTTCTCCTCATCATAAATGATTCACCCACCTTAGGGGAAACATGCTGAGATGGTGAATTAACACTTTCAGCATCCTCTTCATGCACAATTTGGGTCCTACGCTCACCACCATGAGAGGTTGAGGCTTGTTTGTCCGGGCACTTCCAAGCTGGGTGTCCAAATTGATTGCAATTGTAACATCTACTTGAAAAGGTATTGGATCCTCTCCCTTGTCCACCAAACCTTCCTCTACTTCCAAATATTTTTCCTCTGAAGTTACCTCTGCCACTTGACTCTCCACTATGTTATTGATGGTTGCTTGCTTCACCTTGTTGCTTTTGTGACTTCCCTCTTGCACCAAAGTTGCCTTTACCTTTGAAATTTTCCCCTGTTCCTCTTCCTTGCTAATCTTTCCTTCTTTTGATTCTTTCTTCTGCCTTAATTGCCAATTGGAAACACTCCTCAACTGTCCTAGGAGTTGTATGGCCAATCTCATCTTGTATATTGAGCCTAAGCCCATTCAAGTATCTTGCCTCCTTCTCTACTTCATCTTCTATGTGTCTGGCCCTTATGCTTAATTTACAAAATTCTTTAGTATAGGTCATCACATCTAACTCCCTTTGATTCAAGTTTTACAACTTTCTAAAGATTCGTATTGCATAATCTATAGGCAAGAATTGTGTCTTCACTTTGGCTACCATCTGGTCCCATGAGTTTATCTTTACCTTGCCCTTCTTGACTCTTTCTCCTTAGACATAATTCCACCATGTGAGGGCAGTTCCCTTCAATTTGGTTTTTGAAAAATTCACCTTCTTATCCTCTTGTACCTCTTCAAATTCAAAGAAGTTGTCTAAAGCATCAATCCAAGCCAAAATTTCCTCATTGCCCATTTTACCACCATACATAGGTACCTCCACTTTCACTTTTGGAGTACCATCACCCTTGACACCTTTAGCATCCTAACCATCATCATTTCTTTAGGGTCCAATTCCTCTTCTTCATGGACTCCTACTGGAGGGTTCTCACTCTCACCCTCATCCTCCTTGTCACTTTGGTCATCACCAACCATACCTCTTCTCCGATTCTTCTCCAAGGCTATTTTTTTGGCAAGGGCTACTTCTTGAGTCTCCTTGTAGAGTCTCTCCTTCTGGAGAAACTTCTCTTTTAGTTCTTTAACCTCTTTGGCTGTTGGATTGTTCTTTGGAGGCATCTTGCTTATGCCTAGTCTCATTCACTTTCCCACTTCAAATCAAAACCTAACCTCTAATACCACCTGATGTAGAGCAAGGGTGGAATTGTCTCAATCAACACAATTTGACTCAATTCAATCACTACTCAAACCACAAGACCCAATCAAAAGGTGACTTCACACAATATAGCTTAGTTCAATTACTAGGTCTCCAAACCTAGGTTTTCAAGTGCATCTTTTAGAGAAGGCCATTTCAACACTAGACTAGCAACTTTTTAGATACCCATTAGGCCTAAATTCAACATACCTCATTTGTGGTTATGGTTGTTTTGGACCAACTTGCTCCAATTAGGCTTGCTACGCCAAAACCAAGGCTAATTAGGCCACTTTTCCAAAGCGCATACAAGGAAATCAACCTCTACACAACAAAAGTATTCACCAATAGTCTTCACCAGTCACATAAGGTCCAATTTAATAGGTTTTATCATCCACCAATCTCTACAAATTGTTGTCCTACAACTTCTCTACCTTTCCCAAGCCTAACACATGAAGATGTTAGGCTAGGGCTTGAACAAAAAAATTGCAGACTCCATCCCCCACTCCTAAAACCAACAAAAACATAAAAATAAAACCTAAATCCTCCATTCCACCGAGTTTGGCCAAAAATCAACGGTGGAATGGATAGATATTTACATTTTTTGATTACAAACCCTTAAAATGAGGATTTTCAGGTGGTTTGAAAAGAAATCTTTCAAAATCTCTTATTCCACCACAAGAATCAATCACACAACACTCAAATGAAATTAGATTCATTGTAGTATCTGCTCACATATTTTAGATCATGAAACCACTGTACGGGGTCATATAGGATTGGTAAACTTCAGAAAACACAAAGAAATTGAAAAAAACATAGTAGATTCTCCTTATTTTGTCCTCCAAAAGTTTCAACAACCATTCCTCGATTTTTTTGAGGCTATTTGAACATGTTTCAACCAATTTCCAACGGCCTCCAACTGAAATTCAAATATGTGGCCGTTCATCCCCTTCATAATGCAAACTTGACAATGCTGCAAAGCAACTTTTTTATGTTTTAGCAACTTTTTACAAAACATAATTAAAGGACCCTACTTGACACCCAATTCATTGCAAATGGCCTTTAATTGATCTTATTACATCAAATGAGTGACAAAACACATAAAACATAAAACTAGACACCTAAATGCATTAATCAAGTAAAGTGACCATGGTGCCCCTACACCATAGCACATCTAATCATCACATCCAAACTGCACAAGAATATCTTCAACCATGATAAAATGCAGAGCACAACGTTGAACACACCTCTATCACACTGCACACTCTTTTATTCATTTTTTCTCAAAAGCACTTGGAATTGGCTGCATCAACAACACCACAAACACCTTCTTGACATATCTACAACATCTACAATACCAACAATCTCCACACTAGGGGTTGACATCAATGTGACATCAAACCACAACACATCCACACTTGACACTGATGACAACACAACCAACAATCTCCAACAATCTCCCTAACTATACTGGAGATTGACATCAATGATAACAACAACAATCTTCCAACACATAGGACATTGATTAAATAAAACTATAATTTAAATTTTGAATTAGTTTATTACTTTATATTATAAGCTTGCAAGCTAAATCTGTAGTTGTAAGTGGATCGATTCATTTTAATAGTTTAAATATAACTCTATATTTTTTATTGATTAGATAGTTGGAACCTATCTATTTACATGTTGGATCTAGTAAGCAAAGATACATTTTTAGTGGAATACCTTAATGGATTAGGCTTATGAGATGGCAGATGATATGGTACATGGAAATGGTTAGTCAATGAGGAATGTTTTTATTTTACCTAACCTAACAATGACTTTCAAAATGACAAGTTATGGTTAAGTCAGTAAAAGTGATCAAAACTTAATTAATCATGTAGTAAACATCTAATTGAAACAATGTGTAATTCAATTACCTTGGTAACCTTTCAAATTACATATCTATTTAAGCTAAGTTAAAGATACTAAACTCAATGTGTGAACTATTTTTATGAATTTTATATAATGAATAATGGAGGCATGTAATTTTGAAACAAAAACATATTTTAATTAGTCATGCAAATAGCTTGGTATCAGTAATACTTGATTACACATTACATACCTTAAGGAGAAATAATTACTTAATAATTTTAAAACTTAACCCTACTTAAGTTATCTAACAATTGTGTGTTCATGTTACTTATATTGTACGTAATGAACTATTTATTTAGTGAAGTAAAACATTATATGATAAGTAAGGATTAAGCTATCTAACAATTACATATTCATGTTATTTAAGTTATCTAATGAACTATTTATTTAATGAAGTAAAACATCATATGATGAGTAGTTACAATGTGTGTTCACTTTAATATGGCGCATTCTTAAATAATTAATCCAACTCTAACAAATAAATAATTTTTTGTAGCTCTTTTTGGGCACTTATTATAGGATTGAGAAGACCTTTGACATGCACTAATGGGTCTACTACTACCTAAGGGAAGGAATTTTTTTCAATGCAAATAGATGTTCATCAACCTTTAGTTTCATCTCATCATCATTGGTATAGGAGGCAACACACTCTTGTAGAGAGGGATCTTTTGTCTTCCATCTTTCCCCTCCTTGGGAGAGAGTTTTGTCTTTTCGGTTTTATCCTCCTTTTCTTTTGCAATTGGAGGGGACAAGGAGGTTGGGGGTGGAGGATGGGATTTTTATTACCAAGATTCATTTCTTTATTCCCTAAATTGAGTTTAAGGGGGTGTTTTGGTGTAATTATATAATTGAAACTATATTAAGTTTATTTAGATAAAAAAATTATCGACTTAGGTAAATAAGGAAATAAGACCATATGTCAACTTCTTGATTGATATATTTTTTTCCACCTTTAGCTCATTTAAATGCTTAATTGACAATAGTTGGATGCTATCTCCTTCATCAAGTTGAATTCACTTGACACCTTAGCTTCTACATATTGAATCAATCCACAAATCACTATGGCTAACTCAACCTCCTTTGTAACATTTGTCACCCTAACTTGTGTATTCTAGAAGATTATATTGTCCATTTCGTTTAATTTACACACTATGAAAACATATATTATAAAACTATTAGTTTCGTCTAGTTTAAATCTGAATTAGTGTCATATGCAAGTTCTTTATTAAATGTAACAAACAATCTAAATTCCAAAATTACAAAAATATTATTTATTATCGAATCTAAAACTAAATAACATTAATCTTTTCTAAATTGGTATATACATACATCTTATTTGCATAACCTAGACTAAGCTTGGGGAAAAGTTATTTTTATTTTACAATTATCAATAAACTATAAGTGACATTGACAAATTATTTAATGTGCTAGTAATATTTTGACTACATGTGAACCTCATCATATAGATTGTCCACAATACAACTATTTTGATAAGTTATCCTGCTCATAAGAAAGATCATGTGTTGTTCTTGGATCCCATAGATTGCTTTAACCTCATGAACATTTAGTTCTCAAATTTTTGGTTTGTAACTGTGTGTTTTCCTGTCTCTTTGTCTTACCCATCTTCTTCCTCACCCCTCACCTATTTAACTTTCCAGTCTGCTTCTATTTTTTCACTTTCTTACTCTCTTTGTTTAGCACCCTGATGATGGATCATGGAGTATGATCCGAAACGTTGATGCAAAAAAGATTACACACAGTTACAAACCAGAAATCTGAAAACTAAATGATCATGAACTGTGGAAACCTTATGATATTACTCATGAACATTATTAAAAATATCTCATTTATTCATTCATTCAGAATGGTATGCATAGCATGATAAAATATACCCATTAACTTAAGGAGAAAGGCTAAATTCAAGGGGACAATCATTTTCCTTTGGGTTTATAATTACGTTAGTAGAATTACATTGATAGGTGTCAAACCATTTTCTATTCTCTGTCAGATGTACTGGGAGTGGATTTTTATACTGCCAAAGTTCCATGGAGTGTAAATCTGTATAAGGTTGAAAAAAAAGATCCACAGCCCATCAATTCCTGCAGAGGTTGCACTCCCACTTCCAGGCAATATCTGCTTCAACTTCCAATAAACTCGAAAATAAACCAAAACCCAGAAGAACAAAAAAGCTCTAAATCACAATAAGAGACTAAAGCTGTCTGTCTTTCTTCTTTTGTAAACATACTCATAGAGTGTTGTCAGATCTGTCTGCATCTCTTCATCCATAGTCATAATGGGTTGTGGCCTCTCATAAAAAAATCTTGTTAATTCTGTTTTAGGCCTACTCCCAATTCAAAACAACTGTTAAAGAAAACCAAGGAAATCTTTTGGTAATGAATACAATATTCAGGGACAGATTTGACTTATATGATTGGCAGCTTTGTAGGCCCTAGCTTATCACATGCATTCAGATTAGACTGCAAGAGATCAAGCAGATTACTGACAGGAGACAGTATATGATAGCTGTAAATTGATGATGGGCTGAAGATCACATGTTCCATCCTTTTCGTTCATGACACGTTCTGTATTGGGATTATCAGACAGTAAGCAAACAGGTCTCCTGTAATTTATACCTTGTTCAAAAGGACAAAGTATGTCAGAAAGTTGAATCAGAAAACGTCCAAATAATGTCATTATGATATCAGATTCAAAATAGATATTGAAATGTCCCATCAAAGGTACCTTGATTTGGTGTGATCTAGTCAGATTCCTTTGTAACAATATCAAATATTTAAGTACACTAGATTCAATCTTAAAGCACTTTTTTTCTTGATCTCGTTTGTGTCATATAGGTAGCTCAGTGCTTAGAGTTGCCATGTAAATACTGATTCCTTTTCATACGCGTTCTCACATGCTATAGCAGCTGGCTATTGGCAAAAAAAAAAGTACCACACTCATACTAATAACCAAAACAAACAAGTTGTCACAAACAAAGAAGTTGCCAAGGACACATGACCTTGGGAGAAGTTATTCTCTGCATACTAACGAAGTGCATTAGAGAGAAAGTATGGGATTGCAATGATTAAACATAGGGGAAAGGATTCACTAGTTGTGCACCCTAATTTCGTGCTTCTAATTATCCTACGTGAAAATTTCAAATTAGTCCCAATTTTTTATAGCAGCTTACTTGGTAAGTCTGCTGCTTATAACTTTCGTTTCAGGGCCACATCATCATTTTTTTGTCAAGGTGTCCAAAAAGGCCCAAAAAAAAGTCAGACTAGTACTTTGCATTCACATCACGGGCAGTTGAGCCCTAATGTGGCATCACATGATTGGTTGCTTTTTAGATCAAAGGAATACATTTTGTTTAATAATGGGTAGTCGAGTCACAACTATTGAGAATTATATAAACAACTACCATCACAACTATTGGGCACTATATAAACAACTACTATCACAACTATTGAAACATGCTCAACTACTGGGTTCTCTTAATTAATTAAAATTTAGCTAGAGAGTTGTGGTACATTATATGATAGAGTTAGAGAAATTTTGAAAATAAAAACAAGAGGGTGTATTTGATTTTTAATGTTGATGCACAGTTATTTGTTATTTTGATTGTAATTTTTTAATTATAATTCAAAATCACTAAAAATTAGATGTGTTATAAATGGAAGGGTATCTAATTTGAGTTGACTTGATGATGAAGTTTTGAATAAAGCAAAATCAATTTTTTTGGTACCTCTAAAAGATGTTTATTTGGATGATATATCTTTATGGAAAATTGGGTGGTTCTAAGAGGCATAATTGGGACATCATGTAATGGAGAGGAAACATGGCTAACTTCCTTATTAGCAGTTGTCAAAACTTGTCATAATAGAGGGGAAGAGTGACCAACTTCCTTGTTAATAGTTAGGACTTGCAATTGATTGAATAGAGAATTGTAAAACAAAAATAATAAAGGTTTTGTATGTTGATGTAGACAAAGTAGCCAATAGAACTAACCTTGTAAGTGTTTGAGATTGATATGTGAGTGTGTTCTCTTATTTGTCAATTAGATGCTCTCTTGACATTTGATAATTAAAATGAACTAGGATGATGCCTTTGAATAGGTAACCTTAGACACAAAATTCACAATTAGACACAAAATTCACAATCTTTTACAACATGAGGGCACTTAACATTATAAACATGTGTGCAAATTGGTTAATTATACTAGGCTCACCTTAAGAACACAAACATGTGTGCAAAGTTGTGTCAAACAAAAGGGAAAAGTGCAAGGTATGTACTTCTCTCTTCTAGAAATTTCTCTCCAACTTTCATATGCATGTGAAACTAGGTGAGCATGCATGTCAAAGTGGAAATAACTAAAACTAATGATATACAAAAATAAAAAATTTGAGGAACTAGAAATATTAGTAGTTGGAACAAGTGTGTGCTCTCTCTGTCCTCGTTATGCAATAGATGTCCATAAGGCTTATCATACCATTGAAAGAAAAACAACACCTTTTAAAGTTGTACATAATCTAGAAAGAGAATTAGAAGATATTAAGCCTCCTCAAATAATGTGTACAATGAAGGAGTGCCCAAAATTCAAGGAGGTGAGAAAAACAAAAAACAAAAAGTGATTAAAAACTATATGACTATGTAAATTTGAAATATCATTAAAAATTAAGTATTAAAATCATACCTAAGATAGAATTACATGTGTATGTTCGATCAATGTGTATGGAAGATTTCCCAATTTTGCACCAATAAAACCAAACATGAACACACTAATTATTATTCTATCAAACACTTTACTTATAAACTACAAACCACCAAAATTTGTTACTATTTTTTGTATAGAAATATGAATTTGAAGTTGGAATCTAGTTAGTAAATGCATTTAGATGGAAATTAAGAAAACTCATTAGATATAATTAAGTACACTTACTTTTCTCCTAAAAAACTGACATTAATAGAGGAAAACCTAGCTAGTAGGTAGCAATAGCACATCTACTTAATTGTTATTAACTACAAGTACAAATATTTGATTACAATTTGCAATTCACCCTTTTCTTTATCAAGATTTTACTGAACTTAAAGTAAATTTCTCCATGTTGTTGGTGCATACAAATTGATCTCCAAATTTGTAGAGCCTATCTATAAGCTTTCAAACACTTATTTTATATTTTTCGAAAGTTCTTCCAATGTAATGGAAGATTCCCTTATGAATTTGAAGCCTCGAACGTTATGATTATTCACTTCCTCTACTATTATGTTGTATGTATCCTCTATAACACATTTGTCCTACACTGAGAAGATTATGTCAAAGACCCTTGACATAAAGAACATAAATTGTGTCACCTATCATATGATTTGAGCATCCACTATCAATTATCCAGTAGTTTCTCTCCTCTCTTGCATGAAAGGAAATCAACATAGTTTCTTCAATATTGTGACCTATTTTTAGAGCAATTTCCTTCAAAAATCTTTCAAGATTAGTAGAATTAGTTCCAACATTTAAAGCCATGAACAAGCATTCATCACTTTCATAATCCAAATAATTTGATTCCTCATCATCAAATACACCACTATCTTCTTTAACATGATAACTCTTCTTGGTAGATTTACTTTTATGATCTTTATGTTTGACATTTTGAAACTTTAATTGGACATTTAGTTCAACATAATGAACTATCTTTCCATAATTGAAACATTTGAAGGGTAACTTACCTTTGTATTTGTTAGTACCCTATTTCAATCTCCTTACAAAATTTTCTTCCACCTCGTCAAGATCATCTGAATCAAATTCATCATTCTCTTTCTTGTTGGCTTTAAAAGAAATTTCTTTCCTTGGAGCATCTTTTGCAAACTCTTTTAATTCAAAATTAGTTAAAGCACCAAACATTTGATCTCTAGTATATTGATCCAAATTCCAAGCTTCCTCAATAACAATTTTTTTTAACACTATAAGATTTAGGAAGAGTTCTCAATACCTTTTTCACAACTTCACTTTCCTCCAGTTTTCCACCAAGACTATCAATGACATTGACAATTTCATCCACTCTGAGCATGTAGCTAGCAATATCTTCATCTTCTGACATCCTTAAGGTTTCAAATTTGGCTTTCAAATTATGCATCTTTGCTTACTTGAACTTATCATCTCCTTGATAAGTGCTCTACAACTTTGTTCAAATCTCTTTAGCAGTTTTGAGGCTTATCACCTTCACAAGTTTTGAATCAGAAATCCCACTCAAGATAACATTCCTTTCTTTGTCATTATTCTCATAATCCTTTATTTCATCATCACTTTTTGGACGAGTAGTAGGCATAGTGTATCCATTTTTCAACTATCTTCCAAACATCAAACCCTAATGAGACAAGAAAGGCTTCCATCCTATCTTTCCAAAAAGCGTAGTTTGATCCATCAAACATAGGCACTTTGACACCATTCCTATGTGCCATCTAGATCTACCTCAAGTTGTTAAGCTTCTTCCAAGGAGCCACAACTATAATACTAATTTTTAGACACGTAGGGCAACTAAGAGGGGGGGTGTGTTAGTTGTTCATAAAAACATTCAAACCCTCATCAATCTTTAAACCCTTATTAAGCATCCACATGAATGTAAACAAATGAAACATCAACACAACAACAATCATTCACAATGGAACACCAGATTTACATGAAAAATCCTAATCAAGGAAAAACCACATTGAGGATTAACTTGAACATATATATGAATAACAACACCAATTACAAAAGACTCACTGCCAAAAGGGCTCACTGCCCAAAAGAAAAGAATGGTTGACTACCAAAGGCTTAGTACAAAAGGATCATTGCCCAAAGGACTCACTATCTGAAATAGAAAGAGAATAGAAGAAGAATGTTACAAGGAGGTTCACTACCTTAGAGCAATAGGAAGATCCACCACAACTCTACACCATCTGCAACCTTCAGCTCAGTACCTCCAACAACTTTAGGTACACTGAAAATGTAAACACCTTCTTCTCACTACTTTTGATAGCCTTAGGCATTTAAGCTCACACTCAAATCACAACACTTGATTACATTCACATCATCCTGCACATCACTACACATCACACACATCTCCAACAATTAACCTTGATTATATATCTTTTGCGTCCTCAAACAACTTCTCTAGGTCAGCTTTAATGAAACATATGCACCTCAAACATGCAACCACCAAATAGGTTGGCACCAAACACTTCCGTAGTGGAAATAATTGAAGGTGGGCCAAACCAAGGGTTAACCAAGACCCAAATCTACATTGACACGCTACACCATGCTTCCACAAATAACAAAACATCTCTGTAATCAGTGCTAGCATGCCAAGTTGGCCAAACTTGCACTAACACTATCAAACAATCAATTCACTCTACTTTAGGGAATGTATTGAAAAATGATAAATTTATATATTAATGAATGTCTCAATTCCATTGCTGGTATTGGCATGGTGTGATGGTTTATAGGTGGCATTGTTGTTCTTGCCACCAAGGTTCAAACCCCGTTGGGGTGGTATTGTTGAATGGTTGTATCCGGGTCATAGCTCCGGTCAAAAGCGTTTACCCCTTGAATTAAAAAAAAAATGTCTCAATTCCATTGTGTTGAAAACACATAAAAAATATTGTAGTCCACTTTTTCTTTACTATTTATTAGATATAGACAAATTATAACATCTTGACATGAATTCTCTCCTTTAGGGTGTCATTTTTTCCAAAAAAAATTATTAATTTTTTTATTATTTTCTTGAGAAAGGAACCACCCTTGTTTTGGGGCATTAATGACATATTTTTGGTGAAAATAAAAAATAAAATATAAACATTAAGTAAATATTTTAAAATACTTTGAAAATTACGCTTTTATATTTATAAAAATATAATTTTAGATTTTTTTATTTACGTTATTTATGTGAGTAGAAGTGGTGGTAACATTAAATTTTTCAAATACTCTTAATAATTTTGTAAATTAGTACCAAAGTAATGCTACATAGGCATCTAGCAAACATTTTCAATTGAAAAGGTTTTTGCATGGACCTATTTTAGCTAGAATGAATCTAGTTATAACATATATTTGATCACAAATGAAATTCAAATGTAAATTCTCAAAGTCAAGAGTGTAAATAATCTATCTTAAAGTGTGGCACAACACTATAGTTTCACCTAATTGTGTATGGTGGAATTATTGTAGATTGGTGACTCATTCTCCAAAGAGCCATATTTTGTACTATTGATACTCCAATATTATACCACATATGTTGGTGTTTTAGATGTACTCAATACAAATATTGCACAAAGATATTAGCAACAAAAATTATTACAAGTGTGAAACCTAGACTACAAGGTGACCTCTAGGATTAAAAGGATATTTCCTTTATTCTAGCACTTGGCCTACTTCTAGCTAAGGTTGAAAGGGAAGAAGAACCTAAAAAATAAAAAGTAATCAAAATGATGATGCACTAGAATAGAAGATTATTTCACCTACACAAATATTTTTATATGGAATTCACTACTAAAAAATATCGTATTTAAGTATAACTATAATAATGTCAAAGTTGTTTTAACCATAATTCATGTATAAATACATAAAAATATAAATGATAATCATAACTTTCACATTATAAATGTTAGGTTCTAATACATTTACACAATATAGAAGAATCAAAGGATACTAAGTATGAACAAAATTTACCTTAAACATTACTGTCCTTAAATTTTTAGCCATAACTATATTCAAAATTTTAGGACTTCATTTATATATTAATTGTCTTTACCATAGTTCTTTGGGTCAACTTGTTTCCTTTGAGTTATATTGTTGTCAAAATATACATCGCAAAGTGATTCAAGGTGATTGATCCCTTCACAAAATTCCAAGTTCTCCACTTGATCCAAGAGAACTTAAGGAATTGATAAGTTCTAAATGCTTATAGATTTGTGGATTTTAGGTGCAATATTACAAATGTATGCATTTTTTCTCATCAATTCTAAATGTTTGCAACTAACAAAGTGTTAGAATCATAAAGTTCCTTATCAATTACACACAAATATTTTTAACTTGCCTCATGTCTACCTCCCATTAGTCTATGAAGTAAAATGCACTAAGATACAAGACATTACATGGACTTGTGTCATTCTTGTACATGCTTTCAAAATGTGAAGTTTTATTTCTTGCTTCCAAAACCTACTATCTCAATGTTTCCATGTAAACTTTAGAAGTATAGATTTGAAGAACACAAGCATAGAAATTGTAAATTTTCCTCTTTTTTTGGCTCGCTTTTTCCCCACACTAACATTATTAGACATGCAAATATACTTACATCTATGCAACATTTATACATTATATAGTTAATTTTTATCTCTATTTTTTGTGTATTTAAGAAAATATATAAATTGTATGCACAAACATTTTGTGCATGTACATATACCTTTAATATATGTAGTTTTCTTCATTGCTCTAATTACTTATAGATATTCTTCTATCCTTAGATGCAGAAAAAAAAATCACTTTTTATAAAGAGTCATTTGAGCTAATTTTTATAGTTATCCAAACTTATATGTATTTGTTAAACACTATTTCACTCGTAACAAAGCCTATTTTTGTAGAATATCCACTAGAATTCCACTACAATCTCTCCTCATTGTAGCATCATTCCTACATCTATGTGAGCTTTCATATTTGAAGATGTTTATGCTTGATTGAAATAGGGTATTGGAGTTAGATTTTAAAGTTTTTGTTGAATGCACAAGACAACTGAGAGGGGGTGAATCAGTTGTACCTTAAAACTTCAAAACCATCATTAACATGCAAATCCCCATTCATTCATTAAACCTTTAAATCTATTATGATGAATTAGCATGAAAAGAAAATGACATAAAGTGAAAAAACTTAACACCATACACAAGAGAACACCAGATTTATGTGGAAAATCTAAGAAGGGAAAAACCATGGTGATTAGCTCACAATATACACCAAATATAATAGGGCTCACTGTCGGAGGGCTCATTGCCCAAAGAAGAAAGGCTCACTACCAAAATAGAAAATAAGATAGAGAAGGAATGTTACATAGAGAAAAGCATCTCAATGCAATAGAGAATCCAACACAATGACATCAACACGTTTGTAGTCTAATTGAAGAATTGTAGCCACCTTCTACTCACTACATCCAATAAACTAACACATGAAAGCTTGCACTGTACTTCTCAGTTTTGCAATCTAACACTTTACAATTCATATCATTTGCATCTCTCACATCTATCTTAACATCTCTCAATAAATCATACTTATACTGTCTTCAACCTTGAAACTCTTCTCCAAGGTTAGCTATGCACATCAACCATGCAAATTCAAATTAGGTTGGAGCCAAAACACTCCTATAGTGGAAAGGAATGAGGGTGGACCACAAAATTCCTTAGCTATGACCTAAATCTATTCTAATATACCATGCCACACTTCCACAAACAACTAAGCACCTTCACATGTAGTGTAAACACTAGGTCGGTCGTTACTCGTGCAAACAACATTAAAATTTTAAGTACATGCTTCCTCAAGCCCAAGGACAACTTGAAAACCACACACCATGCTTGAACATGACCTAGAATATTCCTCAAACACTTTGAAATCCAACAAACTCCTTGCAACAAATTTTACCCGAAGAATGTACACACCCAGTACATTCAAACAACTTTATCATACATTGTTACTCAAAAACCTAACTTCTGAAGCACCAATCTACAATCCATCTTGAATGAACAAAGATATCAACATCATCAACACTCCTTCAGATTCACAAGACCTAAAACATAACTACAGAGAAACGCAAAGTAGAAACATTTCTCCCAGACACCTCTACAATACATAATCACACACTGGTGAACACAACTTCTTCTATACAATGATCTAGCACACCAACTCTTGAATATAACAACATGTATATCTTCAACCTATAAGAAATGTGGAGCAAAACTAGAACACAACTTTGTCACCCAAAACACCACTATAACACATTGTTTCCTCTTTCTATTAAATTTTCTCAAAAGAACTTGGAATCCAAGCAATAGAGACACATCCTCATCATCTTGATTAATTCCTCATCCATAGATAGAGTCTTGTCAAAGAAATACTAGAGGTTGACACCAGTAGCTCTACTAATGACAACACAATGCAACTAATCAAAGCATCAACTACTCACACTTTTGCAACAATCTCAATAGAAATCCATGACAACACCAACAACTCATACTTGCAACAATCTCCCCCTTTGTCATTGATGGCAACACATGATGTGAAAAACCATCAAAGACATAACAACTCTAAATATCAACACACTGCAACTCTTCACATTACTTCTCCCCCTTTGTAGCTTTACTTGTTCCTTTTTCACATGACTCTCTCTCCCTTATTACTTATTCTTTTTCACATGTTTCTCTCTCCCCCTTTGACATCAATGGAAAAGAACAAAAATATTTGCACTGCTTATTTTCTTCCTTTGACATCAATCAACCTTATTACTACTACTTTGCAACTTCTTTCCTTTGTTTCTCTATATACTCCTCCTTAGGAGCACACACCAAATTATACCAAATCAACTACCACAACACAATGACAACACACATTCTTTAACAATGCCACTACCTACTCCCCCTGAGAGATAGCCACTAACATCAATCCAGAATAAAGAATGAATCTTGAGATCCACTAGATTGATGCATCTCCTTATGCATATAGTTCAAAGAGGGAGGAGCAATAACCCCCAACTTCTCCTAGAGATACTCAAAATATCCTTAGGAAGAGCCTTAGTGAATATATCAACAATGTGATCCTTTGTAGGCACATTTTCAAGCTTCACTTCATTCTCCAAAACCTTCTCTCTCAGAAAGTGATACTTGATTGAAATATGTTTTGTTCTTCAATGCATCACCAAATTATTTGAAATATTGATTGCACTTGTATTGTCACAAAATATTGAATTTGGTTCATCATATACAACTCTAATATCCTTCAATATTTGCCTCATCCATAATACTTGTGTGCAACAAGATGTTGTTGCAATGTACTCAACCTCTATAGTAGATAAAGAAACTAAATATTTTTTCTTACATAGCCATGATACCAATTTGCATCCAAGAAATAATGCACCACCACTTGTACTTTTTATGTCATCAACACAACTAGCCCAATTTGCATCTGTGTAAGCACTCAAAGTGAAGTTAGTATCCTTTGGATACCACAAGCCTTGATCCAGAGTACCCTTTAAGTATATGAATATCCTCTTTATTGCTGCAACATGTGACTCTCAAGGATCTTCTTGAAATCTAGCCACAAGACAAACTACATGCATGATATTCAGTCTAGTAGCAATTTGATATAGTAGTTCACCAATCATTGATATGTACTTGCTCTAATTAGCCTTAGGAGATTCATCATTCTTGCTTAGTTTGCAACCAATAACTATAGGAGTACATACCGATTTAGACTCTTCCATTCCAAACTTCTTCAACATTTCTTTGACATAATTTGATTGTGAAATGAATATACTTTGTTTGATTTATTTTTAGCCCAAGGAATAAATTCATCTCCCAAAACATAGAAATATCAAACTCTTTTTGCATCTCTTTTGCAAACTTCTTACACATATCTTCATTACCTCCAAAAATTATTTCATCAACATACAAAACTACAATCAAGATTTGATATTTTTAACTTTAAAGTAAAGATTACTATCTATGGTACCTTTATTGAATCCTTGTTGTATCAAATATTTATTCAACCTTGCATACCAAGCTCTAGGAGCTTGCTTCAATTCATATAATGCCTTCTTCAATATGCAGACCGTATTTATTTTGTTTGATAATTGAAATCCCTCTAGTTGTTTTATGTATACTTCTTTCGATTCTCCATTCAAGAAAGAAAATGTCACATTCAGTTGATAAACTTTGAAATCCTTGTGTGCTACAAAAGCTAAAAACACCCTGATAGCTTCCATTCTTGCCACCGGATCAAATGCCTCATCAAAATATATTGCTTCAACTCATGAATAGCCCTTGCACACAAGCTTGCCTTGTTCTTTACCACTTCTCCATTCTCATTTAGGTTGTTTCTAAACACCCATTCAGTTCCAATTATGTTTTTTTTGTAGGCCTTGGGAAAAGTTCCCAAGTCTAATTTTTCTCAATCTGTAGTAGTTCTTTTTCCATAGCTTTTATCCAATGTTCATATTTGCATGCCTCAATCATTGTTTTAGTTTCAACTTCAAAAAGTAAACACATATTTACCTCTTCTTTAGTAGCTTTCCTTCTTGTCAATACACCTTTGCTTTTGTATCCAATGATCTATTCTTCAAAATGATTTCTTTGCACATACTTAAGGGTTCTAGGGGTCCTTTTCGGAGCTTCTTTTTCTTCTTCTTCAAATTGTACTTCCTTTTCCTTATCTTTTTCCTTTACTCTACAATCAGGCTCATCTGATTCATATCCATCAATCACCACTGAGTTTTGAAAATCTTCATCAACCTTGAAACTTGCACTCTCAACAATCTTTTTGAGTCTCTTGTTGTAGCACCAATAGGGTTTGCTTTTAGTAGAATATCCAAGGAAGATTCCTTCATTGGACCTTGCATCAAATTTTCTAAAGTTTTATTCATCTCTTTTGATATAACAGTTGCTTCCAAACACTCTAAAGTATTTTACAGTTGGTTAATTTGCTTACATTCATTATTTTTGCAGGTTCCCATCAAGTAGATCCACCATGATTGTCACTACAACAATTTTTCATCATATAAGTTAGATCAATTTTGTGGTCTTGAACTAAAAGTGGACTATCCAATTGTATTATATACACATATGTTTCATCATATTATAGTTGTATTAAACATCAATTTGTTAAATTTATCTTCAATGTATGAACTTCCATTATTATAAATTAGATTTTGTATTGTTCCAATTTTATCTTATATAAATTATTTATTTGATATATATTGTTTTATTCATATTTGGCCTTCTATATGTGACCTTGGTGTGAGTTCAATAAATTTCCAATTCATTAATTACATTAGAGTTGGATTCAAATAAGTGACAAAAGGATTATATAGATTTTAGGGATCTTAATAAGGTGCTATTTAAGGATTTTTCATTTATCCAATATTGATATCATTGTTGATCTTGCTATAGGTCATGAGATTATAATTTATGGAAGGTTGTTACTCACATAATCAAATGTTTATTAATCCCTAATATCAACATAAGACAACTTTATGCCAATAAGGGTGTGGTTCAGTGGTCAAGTCGCTTGGTTGTTGTGATGGCCACCAGGATTCAAACCCTCACTAGGCCAAAGTGCTTGCATTCCTTTTGCCTTTGCTAGGCCATTGCGTCCATGGGTTTGATTGTTTCTTGTGGTTTCTTATACCCAGTTCATAGCTCTAGTCAAAAGTGTTTACCCCTAATAATATGGGTGTGTTGCACCTTTATATTAAAAACATAAGACAACTTTACTACTTCATGGGGAATAATTTGTTATGTTGTCATGCTCTTTCAAATTAAGAATGCTAGAGCTATTTATTAAGCTTCATCGTATCAAGGTGAGTTAGGTTATATTGTCTATTTTATAAGCCATGAATGAAAGCATGAAATGACTATAGATACTTTAAGAATAAGAAATTGGTTTTTGTATTATAGAATTGGCAAAGAAGTATGAGAAGCATACCTATTAGTGAAGTGATAAGCATTAAGTGGCATAAATGTTGTATATATTTTTGTAGTGATGAATCTTTGCTAATTGGAAAATAGTTAAAATTAGACCCTTAGCTTTTTATGAATAGGATAAACTATAAGGAGCATTAAATTGTCACATTTAACCATTATTTAGTTTAGCATTGGTTAAATCACCTAACCATGATTTTATTGAACTTTGAAAGTTAACTATTTTTCCATATTAAATGATGTGTAATTGGAGCCTAGTCACTTAGAATTTATAATACACATTATAAATCTAAACCATTAATGCATTTTGTAAGGATTTTCCAAGATTTTATAAAAAATTATAATTATGTGCATAAATTCACTAGAATTTTTTTTCAAAAAATAAATGGAACATTATGAAAATAAATACACATAGCTATTATTGGATCTTATGACTAATTTGGTTAATTTTTAATGGAGAACTTGAGATTGGGATCTTAGTTAATTTTATCATTGTAAAAAAATCTATGATGCTTATAATGCATGATGTGGATATAAGGTGCATAAGAGGAGTTACTTTCTATCCAAGGTATGTATTTAATTATGGAAAATTAAATTATAGTTTAAATTAATTTATTGAAAACTTCATTCAACAATTTTAAATTTGATTAGACATGAATTTATAGCATACTTGAAAATTTCTAAAATGTATGTGAGTTAATCAAAATAATGATCATAATCTATGTGAATGCATAAGCAACTAAAGTCCACATGAAATACTAGATATCTAGAGCTAGTCTAGAATAAAACATGTATGAAAAATATATCTACAAAAATATTAGTCAACATAAAAATAAAGATAGACAATTATATAGAACTCATGAAATATACTAAAATATGTCTAAGTGGACACGAAATAACATGTGAAATGTGCATAATCATATATAGTCAATTGACACATATAAATAAATTATGTATACACATGTGTGTACATATAGTACATGAAATAAATCTATCCTAGATGTCAGGATCATCAATAAAATCAAGAGTTCTCTTCATTCCACGTGAAATAGATGGACTTGTATCATGTTATAGAAGAGTTCAAGAAACCTGAAATTAGATAACGTTAAAGAAATTTTGATTTAATTTAACTTAACTGATAAAATCATTAAATTAAATTTTTAAATACAAACTAGAAAGTATACATAAATTACTATCTAATCATGTGAATCTACTTGTTGTGCCTTTCCCACATGCCCCATTGAAAATTAGGACCCTTTCTTTTCTTTTTCTTGGTTTTCTTGTTTTTGGTGGTTTTAGGTTAGTTTTCCTATTGCATGCTTGCTTGTTTTGATTGAATGTTTGGGTTGCATTTTGGGGCTAAGATTTTCAAGGTTGTAGAGATTTGGTTAGGTTGATTCCATTAGAAAAATTTGGAAATTCAAGTGCATGTTAAATTATTATGAACCTTAAATCTTCATAAATTATTGCAAACCTGATTTATTTGTAAGGATTAGAGACCCTAAATTTTTGTAAGGATTGTCTTTGTCAATTTTCTGCAAGGGTTAACCTACCTTGTCTTTGTGCAAGTGTGTTCTTGACACTCTATCGACTTTGAGGCATTAATGGTGGTAGGTCGGTTGGGGATTTAAGTGATTTTGGGAACTATTTAGATCATTTTGCAGCTACAAAGAACAAATTTTGATTGCATTTGAGCTCATTCAACCCAAAGGTTTTCTTCCCTTGTGATCATCATGCCTACAAAAAATCACCTTGAATTTTTTTGATTCGTAAGAGAAAGTTTATTAATTAAAATTAAAATGTACATAAATGTCCAGCCATGGCCTACATGAAAAATTGCATCAAAGAGGTACAATACACATCTGCTTAGTCTAAGTTGTATTCTAGACACCAGATTTGGTGTGAGATCGCAATTGCGTTTTAATCCAATTCAATTATGTCCTGATAATTTTATTTTTCTTATTTTGTACTTCTTGCCAACCCTCCCTGTCCTCTTTCTTTTGCATTTTAATGGTGTCCACAATTTCATATATAGTCTATAGAATACTCCCACCACCTAGTGCAGATGAACTCCAAATGCCCATTGGAGAATATTTGGAAATTGGGTTTGGGGCCATAATCTAAGGATCACCTTTTGATGAATTTAAATTTTCCTTGTTTGATTGTAGAGGCTGCTTCTATGCCAAACTCACTTATGTAGAAGGTTTCATTGTTTGATGTGTCTTAGCTTTCCCTACCACAAAATTTGGGGAGGATTCGGGATACTCAAGAGGTTCTAAATTTTCCTCCACCTTTGACGGGGCTTTGATTAAGTAATGATGAGGCAGAGCATCATCCCACCAAGACTGCATATCAAAAATTTTAATGTGTAGACACTCAAAATATCCTAATCGACATCATGCATTTGATTTTGATTAACTAACTTTGATACTTCCTTGATCATTTCTTTACTAACTGATTAATTGAATAATCTTTATTTAATTAATTCATCAAAATTCCTCCTTTAATTAAATAAATCAACTTTATTTAATTAAATCCTAATTTTCTTCATTTAATTGAATAAATCAAATATATTTAATTAAATTACTAATCTTCCAATATCCTCTCATTTGATTTAAATAAGTTCAAGCATTTAAATTAAATATCACAATCAACTAAGTTCATCTAAGTTAATTAATCCTAGATTAATTAGCTCCTAACACTAATCCCCCATTCCTCTAGCTTTTAACTCCACCCTTGGGTAAGTCAACTAAATCAATTTATCTGATTTAAAATTACCCTATTTTCATTCAAATATGGTATATCTTGGAATATTCCAGTTATTTGAATTCTCCCTCCTAAAGGACTTTTGTCCTCCAACTTAGCATTAAAAGCTCTTACATGTCCTCTCCTTGAGCCAACTTGGCATTAATTCCTCTTGCACCTCCTCTTACACAAGTCACCTCTTCAAATTCAAATTTCACCTACATGCATTTAATATGCACATTGTTCAAAATGTTCTCCACTCTCCTTCATTAGTATGTTGACAAGTGGCACAATGCCATTGGTTCATTCTTTAATCCCACATTCATCATATTCTTCATTCTTCAAACCTTCTTCATTATAAATAGAGGCCTTCTCTATTGATTTAGAATCCAAAATTTCATCCACAAGTTGACACAAGTTTATGCAAGTTTATTATCCACAATTTCATCCATATTTTCATCCAAGATAGCATAGAATTTCATCATCCATAGCTAGGTTACTGACATTTTGCATCAAGAATCACACATCTATCATCAAGTTTATCAAGGAATTGCGAAAGGGTTTCTTTCCACATCAAAGAAGCACCAATTCCCCCATGGGATGCTGGTTTGAGTATTTAGAATAGAATTTCATTAGTAGTTTATTTGATTACTTTACTTTGATTTCATGTTCTTGTGTTTGAATGAATTTCATGGGGAATTCTTGTTTATACTTGTTTAAGGACTAATGTTTGCTTTTTTTTCCATGTTTGAGCAGGTCTAGGCAAAGCATTCTCTATTTGGTGCTAGGAGGGCAAAAATCTCAAAATTAACACATTTTTTTCTCTATTTCTGTCATTTTTTCTATTTTCTATCTTTCCAAGTTGCAGTGACGCTGAAAAGACAAATAACAATGCTAGAGGAAATAGCAATGCAAACACGGTCTCTATTTTTCCATAGAGTGACGTTGAAATCCTCAAACAATGACACAATCATTTCAATGTCACTATATAGCGACGCTGCCTCTGTGTTCAAATGGCGACGCTATTATTTTTTTTGCTTTTATAGTCAATATTAAAATGTCCATATCTTGGTCATACAAAGGTCTTTTTCAAAGATTTTTTTTTAATGGGGTATAATTTCATAAGTTATGCAATGGTGTAGTTGTTTCTTAACTTTGATAGAGTTAAAATTTTCAAATTTTCACCTAATGTCAAATCACAATGAAACTTGGTCTATGTTTTAGGGTTTCTATGCTTAATCATTTATCTAATCTTCATATCTTCTTGTTTCTTGATTTTATCTAATATTTGGAGCTTGGATTACAAGTTTTAAAGGATCATGGAGCATGGAAGTGAAAGAAAAAGCATTTGATACTCATTGTAATAGTTTTTTTTAAACACTCATGGGAAAATAACCTATCATATATTTTCCTTTCATGCTTTAGGACCAACTAGAATTATTTTGGGCATGAAATTAACCTACAACTCAAGCTTTGTCAAGTTGGTTAAAATTGAACCTTAGACACTTATTAGAATTTTGATTTGGGACTAAAATTGAACAATCAACTTCACACTCAAGTTTGGTGCTTGAAAAAGAACTCATTATTACCTTTGAGGATTTAAAAAGAACTTGTGATTACTTTGTTTTTGTAATCTTCTTTACAAACTAATACCATTAAAATGTGTATGCACTTCTCTTGCGCTTCACGGTGATCTGAAGAGTCAAAATCATTTTAGTGATATTAGGTTGTCCAAAAGATTGCCTCCACACTTCAAGTTTGGGTTTAAAATTGAACAAATCATGCAAGTGTGAAGAAAATGCATTGTGTGTGTCCCCTCCTATGTGCATTAGGTGTTCGAACTACAAATGTACTTCTTTGCTATTGTCTACCTTTAGAGAGCTTGCCTTGGTGGGAAGAAGTACTCACCCCAAGGTAACAACTCAAACCGATAACGAGCTAAATGCTAAGCTAATCCCAACCAGTATATAAATTTGAATGTTGAGGAAACTCATCATTACAGGCACTCCTATGGACAAACTGGTGATACTCTCTATATGGGTTGATCTTTCCTGTCATGTGGCCATCTAAATGGGTACCCTAATTACGAATCAATCTATGTAAAAGCCAAAAACCCTACTATTTTTTGGTAGAAGTGGTAAAACCTCTAAAGCCATCCCACATTCTTGCAATTCTTAGTAGAGATGAAGAGTTTTTCATGGGAGATTCATGAGAACTTGAAGCTTGGTTGCCCCATAGAAGTGAGTGTCGTGGAGGGGAGCCAATGTGATCAAGCTTCTAATCATCCACTCTGAATAAGTGCAACTAGAGAAATCCAAGTGGGAATTCAACAAATATTATCTTTTCTATCCTAGGGTTGTGCATTATTTTGGAATCAAAACACTTTGCTTGAATCTAAGACATTGGAAAACAAACATTCAACAAAATTATCAAAACTTCAAAACCTTTGGAAGAACAAATATCTTTGAAGAGTCCATATACTACTTCTTGTCCCTAGGGATTCTATCCTTAGAGGATTCTAAGTATTTGGGCCCATTTCTCAATTTGTTTTCTCCAAATTCAACATAAGGAAACTATGGTTGTGACTTCTTGATTCTCACATAATGGACCTTGTGGAATGAAAGAAGGCCTTAGCATAGACATTCAGGCTAAAAAGCTAATAAAGTGTGGATATGCTAAAATCAATTCATTAACCAAGATTAAATCAATTGAACCCCACACATTTGCTTGTTATCTTTTGTCTTATGATCTTCCAAGCAAAATATTGGTCTTTTGGTTTGAACTACTCATAGGGTAAAGCATGCTCTTCACTATCTTGGTCTTGTAAACAAGGTTCTCCTTAGGTTCATTTAGGATCAAACCAATCATTTCATCCATCTCAAACATTAATCAAATCCCATCTCACAAACAACTTTTGAACCATTAGAAAAATTATTCATACTAGACTTTTGGTAAAATCCTTCAAATCAACATCAAAATATCCTTGTTTGGCTAAGTGTGTGTGGACGAATCCTTCCTCATACATCTAGTTAAATTATCATCCTTGTGGAAAAGTTTATTCCAATATAACATCCAACATCTTGGAGTTTATAAGTCCATTATCCAAATCAAATCAAACCAATCCAATCAAAAATCCTAGAGTCTAGCATTGATCTAAGGTTCCTAAAAGTTCAACACCCATATCATTCACACCTTTCATCCTTCATCTCATCATTGGTCCTAAATTCCTTAGAGGTCAACAAGGTAAAAATATAAGAATAACATGGAATATAAACTTGATTCATACATCACGATCAATCTAAATCAACCAAACTATCAAAGCCTTACAATGCCAATTGATTATCAAAACTCGCATTTATACAATCCATACATGGGATCATTATCTCCTACAAACCTCAATGGTACAAAAAATGCGAGTATGCCCAATCTAAATTTTGGAACACCTTTCCCTATGGTAGATTTAAATCAAATTCCAAACCTACAAATCTATCAACCAAACAATCAATGAATGAATCTTCAACAAAACAACCTTATCCCACCAAATCCATGCATGCCAAATGTGAATATACCAATTACAAGTTTACCAAACATGAACATTTCAAATCTACACATGGTAAACTTTGGGATAGATAAGTTTGTGAATCATACAAATGTTGTTCAAAGTCCAAACAATACGTTAATGACTCCATGTATTGATCCAAGTCAAGGTAACACAATGCAAAATCAAAGTTACCTAGATCAAGGCAATGTGATTCCCAACCACAACAATTTTCAATTTCAACCTATAATGCCAAATCTAAGCATCATCCCAAATAATAACATTGTCCAAAATCAATTTTTTCATGATCACATACAAACACCACAAGTATACATTCCAAATTTGATTGAACAAAAACCAAATCAACTATATCAAGGTTGTCGAGATCAAAATCAAGATCAAATTTTGCAAGATCAAATTGCTACAATTACTGAAATAGTTGATTCATTGCACCAAGAGACATCTCCACCCAAAAATAAATACACTCTTACATTGGTTAAACCATGTCATCAAAGCATTGAGTTGTGTCCACAATCACATCAAGAACAATATATCCAATGTCAAGAGGTTGGATATCAATATCAACAACATCAACAACAAACCCAATCACCACATCTCCAAGATCAATCACAAAAAGAATCACGTCAACAAGCACAAATCTAACAAGATCACAAATGTGAATACACTCCTTTTGGAGTACCAATGAAATTAGTGCTAAGACAACTACTTAATGAAAAACTCATTACTCTTCCAAAAGAAAGTGCTTTCAACTCTGTCCTAGACTTCCCTTGGAATAGGGGTAGATCTTATTGTGAGTATCATAGAGAAAATATTCATGAAACATCAAAATGTATTCAACTCAAAAATATCATCCAAGACTTTATTGATCAAAAAATAATAATTGTTGAGGGCAATGATCAAGATCCAACCACTAGTGATAGCAGCGACAATCCATCCACCATAATTGTTGAAAACAATGATCAAGATCTATCCATCAATGAGCACCATGATGATGTTTCTGCCTCATCCAATGATCAAATCAACATATATCAAGAGTCACTTTTCAATCATGATCAAAATCCACCAACAATACCCAACAATGATCCAATTCAAGAAATGTTAACATCATTTGATCCTATGGTTGAAAACATTGACAATCTATCCACCACAATCATTGAAAACAATGATCAAGATCTATCCATCAATGAGCACCTTGAAGATGTTTCCACCTCATCCAATGTTCAAATCAACATACATCAAGAGTCACTTTTTAGTCATGATCAAAACCCCTCAAACAATGATCTATTTCAAGGAGTGTTAGAATTATTTGATCCTATTGGCATAATCCATGATCCATCGACCAATGATCATGTTGAAAATGTCTCTACATCACCTAATGAGTTAGAGGACATATCTCAAAAATTTATTCCAAATCATGATCAACACCTTTCACCAAAGTCTAGCAGTGGTCCTTTCCAAGACATATTGACATCCTATCACCTCATGGTTACAAATATTGAAGAAATCCTCAACTTAACACTTGATCGCTATTCACTTAAAGATCAAGAGGATATTGAGCCACTTCCTATGCCTTATGAAGACATCCAAGAACCCTTTGTAAGAAATTCATCCTTTGAAACTAACCCATGTCAAAAACTTGATCCAAAGCAGGTCAAAAGCAATTCCAAAATTAATCAAGATCAAGAATTTGTATCTCCATGATACTACAATAATTTAATGGGCACTCTCCTATCTATAGAAGATATCACAGATAATGATCATATCCATATAGAACATGTTCTTCCATCCACCCATGAGATGCTTACTCCTAATGGACATGTAGATGATCTTCATTCAAAACAAGAGTCTCATACTCTTGATATCATTACCAAGGAACAAGAGTCTCCTACTCTTAACATTTGTACACATGATCAAGCTATAGAAATATGTAGAGACATATCAGAAATGAGTCATGAAGAAGGCTTCTACAGAAGTTGTGAATCAGAAACATCCTATGAAGGCATATCAAAAATGAATCATGAGGGAGACTTTTATGTGGACACTAAATCATCAACACCTCTTGAAGAAGCATTAAAATCTGATATTTCACAAGATCAAGCCAAAGATAAGAATCGGGAAGTTATCCCACTTATGGAGGATCCTATCACTTATAAACTTGGATCACTTACCTTTTTTAGGGAAAGCTATCTTATCAATGAAGAAGCTATCACCTTTGAAGATCCACAATAGAGTAGAGAAGGATTAGCACCTTGTTTCCAAGATAAATCATATCCTATTGCAAATAAATGTTTCAACAGATGAATTATCAAGGAAGAGGATTAGGCCTACATGAATAGGGTATCCTAGAACCATTGTAGATTATTGGTAATCCTAAGCATCAAGGTCTTGGTTATTCAACAATTACTGGATCTAAAAATATCAATGATACCTCTATAATACTGGGGGCAATTTTATCTAGTGCAAGCATCAACATAGGGAGCACAAAGAATCCTTATGATGAAACCAATGCCAATACTACAACTATCCACATCATGAATCTTCATCCACCCATCACCCCATCCATGAATTGGGACCCACATCAAAAGAAGGATGTCAATCAAAGCAAGAAGAACATCATCGAAGGAAAAGAAGTAGTGAAGCAGGAAGGAAAAATCAAACACAAGTGGATACCAAAGCATGCAAAGAAAAAATACCCCTATCAAACTCCATCAGTCAAAGAAACTATGGGGAAAAATAAAAAAGGGAAAAGTATCCATCAAATATGTCCACAAAGGCAAAATCAGGCTTCTCAAGCAACGTACAAAGTATATCAAGCAATTGGTCCTAATTCCACGCACACTTTCGCATCCACCCATCATTGCTCATCTTCCAAAGTTTGGAGAGTTAAAGTTTCCAAACTATCAACCAATCCATATTTTATTCCTAAACACACTCCATCCACAACTCCACACATGATATCCAATTCTCACATTGACCATGTATTCACAGCTACCCTTCATCATAAGGATTTAGAAGGCACTCTATCGTGATGTGTGCACAAAGACAAAGTTAACTCCGGAATCAACAAAGTAGATCAGGAATCTCAAAAGTTGTATTCAAGTGCATGTATCTTGAAAAAGTAGCTTCTTCAAGTAGGATATTGGTGACACATTATGACAGAAGCATCTACATCAACACCACCAAGTGATTCAGCATGAACTTAAAATATTTCACAAAAAAACCAAAAAAACCAAAAAATCATGAAAATAGTAAAGATAAAAAAATCATCCTCCAATGAAAACCACTATGGTAGCACTTTGGATAGGTACCATGATGAAAACCTGGAAAATAGACATCATGTGTAGAATTGAGCATCTACATGCACCAATTCAGGTGAAAGCATCTCATTTCATCCATAATAAATCCAACATCCCATAATAAATCCATTTCATCCATGAACCATTTATCAAATCCATTTTCATCCATCTGCATCCATAGTCCAAATTATCTTGATCTTGGTAAAAGTTTGGTGCACACTTTACACTTGCTTATGGTAAATATCTTGACATGGGTCGTTTTTATTCATGCTATCCTACTTAGCATTATCTAAGCCATGAAGCATTATCCAAATGAGCATTCTTTATTCGAACACCTTATCTTATCACAAGATAATCCTTGGTATCCTTTGTGTGCTTACCTTTAATTAAATAAATCAACTTTATTTAATTAAATCCTAATGTTCTTCATGTTAATTGAATAAATCATTTTATTTAATTAAATTACTAATCTCCCAACTATCCTCTGATTTGATTTAAATAAATATAAATATCTAAATAAAATTTCAAATCAACTAAGTTCAATCTAAGTTAATTAATCCTAAATTAATTAATTTCTAAGACTAATCCTCCATTTCTCTAGCTTTTGCAAGTTGCACATGTAAATCAATTTATTTGATTTATTGATTCCTCTATTTTCATTCAAAAGTGGCATATTCTTGGAATATTCCACTTATTTGGATTCTCCCTCCCAAAGGACTTTTGTCCTCCAACTTAGCATTAAAGGCTCTTACATGTCCTCTCCTTAAGCCAACTTGGCATTAATTTCTCTTACATCCCTTCTTACACAAGTCACTTCTTCAAATTCAAATTCCACTTACATGCATTTAACATGCACATTGTTCAAAATGTGCTCCACTCTCCTTCATTTGCATGTTGACAAGTGGCACAATGCCATTGGTCCCTTCTTTAATCCCACATTCATCCTATTCTTCATCCTCCATCATTCTTCATTATAAATAGAGGCCTTCTCTATTGATTTTCAATCCACAAATTAATCCTCAATCATCCAGATTTTGATGCAAGGTTATTATCCACAAGTTTATGCAAGTTTATTCATATTTTCATCCAAGTCATCATAGAATTCATCATCCATAGCTAGGTTATTGGAATTTTTCATCAAGGATCAATCAATCATCATCAACTTTATCAAGGAATTGGGAAAGGGCTTCTTTCCACATCAAAGAAGCACCAATTCTCCTATGGGATGTTGCTTTGAGCATTCAAATGAGATTCCATTAGCTTTTATTTGATATTTTATGTTGTTTTCTTGTTCTTATGCTTGAATAAATTTCATAGGGAATGTTTGGTTTAAACTTGTTTGAGGACTAATATTTGTTTGTTTTCCCATGTTTGAACAATTATAGGAGAAACATTCACATTTTGGCACCCACTGTGGGGCCTCGCCCCTTTTTTAATATTTTTCTTGCAAGTTTTGTCAACAAGTCTATTTGTGAATTCCAATGTAGTGCATCCACTATCCATTTCAGCGCATTGGTGGTGACTTTTGGCACATCAAAGCCCTATTATAGTGCATCCATAGCCTAGACCAATGCATTTATCTCCTATTTCAATGCATATACAAGATATTTTAGTGCATATACTCTCTATTTTAGCGGATATGCTCTCTATTTTAGTGCATATGCTCTCTATTTGCAGAAATTTAAAATGGCCATATCTTGATCATACAGAGGTTTTTTTCGAAGCTCTTTTTTTTTTAAATTGGGTAGAATCTCATAAGCTATGCAATCTTGTAGGTTTTTCTCAATTTTTTAGAATTAAAATTTTCAATTTCACACCTAAAGTCAAATCACATTGTAACTTGGTCTAAGTTTTAGGGTTTTTATGCTTAATCATTCATCTAACCCTCATATCTTCTTATTTCTTGATCTAATCTACCATTTTGAGCATTTATTGTAGGTTTTAAGAGGAACATGGAACATTGAAGTGAAATAAAAAGCATTTGATATCCATTGTAATAGTGTTTTCAAACACTCATGGGAAAATAACCCATCATATGTTATTTTTCATTCATGCTTTAGGACCAACTAGCATTATTTTGGGCTTAAAATCAACCATATACATAGGCTTTGTAAAATTTGGTTAAAAAGAACATTAGAAACTCACTAGTTTTTGGATTTGGTTAAAATTGAGCAATCAAATCCACACTCAAGTTTGGTGCTTTGAAAAGAACTCACTATTGTCTTCAAGGATTTAAAACGAACTTGTGTCTATCTTGTTTTGTAGTATTCTTTACAAACTAATATAATCCAAATGTGTATGCAATTATCTCATGCTTCATGGAGATCTTGAGAATCAAAATCATTTTGGTGATATTAGGTTGTCTAAAATATTTCCTCCACATTTCAAAATTGGGTTTTTTAAATTGAACAAAAGCTTGCTAGTGTGAGAAAAGTTGTTGCATGTGTTCTCTCTTTGTTCATGCAAATAAAGATTGATTGAACTACGAATGTTCCTAATCGCTATTGTTCACCTTTAGAGGGCCTGCCTTGGTGGGAAAAAGTACTCACCTCAAGGGAATGACCCAAGTGGTAACGAGCATAAGCCAAGCTCTTTCGAACTACTATACAAATTTGTGGTTGCAAGGAAAGTTTTGCAATCAACTAAGTGATGCATGATAGTTCTCCCCTAGTATCTTTATGATGCATAAATCCCTTGTTATAAGGGTTGGGAGACCTCTTGAGGGAGTTTATCATTGTGTCCTTTGAACTAGATGCCCTTATTATGAACCATTATGTAGTAGCCAAAAATGCCAATATTTGTTGGCGTCAGGAGGTCGGACCTCCGGAGCCATCCCACATATTTTTGATTGTTTGTAGAAATGAGAAGTTCGCAACGGGAGATTCATGAGAACTGAAGCTTGGTTGACTCGTGGAGGTGAGCTAGTGTGGTAAAACTTCTAATCATCCACTCTGAATAAGCACGGCTAGATTTATCCAAGTGGGAATTCAACAAATATTTTCTTTTCCATCCAAGGGTTGTGCAATCTTTGAGTTGGTTAAGCACATTGCTTGGATCCAAAATATTTAAAACAAACATTTAACAATGGTCATCAAATTAAAAACCTTTAGAAGAATCAAATACCTTTGAAAAATCCAAGTGCTACTGCTTGTCCCTAGGGATTTTATCCTTAGAGGCTTCTAAGTATTTTGATTTATATCTCAATTTTCTCTCTAAAGTCAACATTAGGGAAATATTGCCTTGATTCTCTTGATTTCCACATAATGTACCTTGTGGGATGAAAAGGAAATTGATACATAGACATTTAGTTTGAAAAACTAAGCAAGAAGTGTGAATGTGGTAAAAGCAACTCATTAATCAAGATGGAATCAATTGAACCCTACACATGTGCTTGTTTATCTTTTGTCTTATGGTCTTTTGAGAAATATTGATCTTTTTGGTTTGAAGTATTCTTAGGGAAAATTTGTTCTTAAAAACCTTGGTCTTGTAAACAAGTCCCTCTTAGGTTCATTTAGGATCAAAACAACCAATCATTTCATCCATCCCAAACATCAAATCAAAACCCATCTCACAAACAACTCTTAGAAATCTTGGAAAAATCCTTCATACTAGAATTTTGGAAAATCCTTTAAATCAAATCAAAATCATCTTTTTTGACTAAGTGTGTGTAGATGAATCCTTCTTCATACACTTATTTAAATTATCATCTTGTGGACAAGTTTATTCCAAGACAACATCTAACCTCTTGGAGTTTATGAGTTCATTATCAAATCCAAATGAAATCTGAATCAAAATAAAAATAAAAATCAAATCAAATCCAATCCAAATAAAAAAATCCAAAGAATCCTAAATTCTAGTATTCCTCCAAGGATCTTAAAAGTTCAACACCCATATCATTCACCCCTTTCATCCTTCATCTCATCATTGGTCCTAAATCCCTTAGAGGTCAACAACATCAAAACACAAGAATAACATGGAATATAAACTTGCTCCATACATCATGAGTGATCTAAGTCAACCAAACTATCATAGCCTTAGCAAACCAATGGATGATCAAAACTCACATTTATACAATCCATACATGACATCATTATCTCCTACAAACCTCAATGATACAACAAATGTGAGTATGCCCAATCTAAATTTTGGAACACCTTTCCCTATGGTAGATTTAAATCAAAGTCCAAATCTACAAATCTATCAACCAAACAAGCAATGCATGAGTTTTCAACAAAACAACATTATCCCACCAAATCCATACATGCCAAATGTGAATATACCAAGTACAAGTTTACCAAACATGAACATTTCAAATCCACACTTGGTAAACTTTTGGATAGATATGTTTGTGAATCATATAAATTTTGTTCAAAGTCCAAACAACATGTTAACAACTCCATGTATTAACCAAGTCAAGGTAACACCATGCAAAATCAAAGTTACCTAAATCAAGGAAATGTGATTCCCAATCACAACAATGTTCAATTTCAACCTATAATGCCAAATCTAAACATCATCCCAAATTAGAACATTGTCCAAAATCAATTTGTCCATGATCCCATACAAACACCATAGGTATACATTCCAAATCTACTTTAACAAAAACCAAATCAACTATATCAAGGGTTTCAAGATCAAAATCAAGATCAAATTTTGTGAGATCAAATTGCTAAACTTACCAAAATAGTTGATTCATTGTGCCAAGAGACATCTACACCCCAAAATCAATACACTCTTCCATTGGTTAAACCATGTCATCAAAGCATTGAATTGTGTCCACAACCACATCATGAACAATATCTCCAATGTCAAGAGGTTGGATATCAAGATCAACAACATAAAAAACAAACCCAACCTCCACATTTTGAAGATCAATCACCACATCTTGAAGATCAATCACCACATCTCAAAGATCAATTACCATATCTCCAAAATCAATCACCACAAAGTCAATTTAAAGTACAAATCTCAAAAGGTAACAAATGAAAATACACACCACTTGGGGAACCAATCGAATCGGTCATGCAACAATTAGTACAAGAAAATCTCTTCAAAATATCCTTTTTATGAAAATGATCAAGAGCCTCAAGTTAAACCACTAGGGTATAAAAAGAAGCACCTTTGTGATTTTCATAAAATAAAGGGACACACAACATCAAATTTTATTCAACTCAAAAATATCATCCAAGACCTTAATGATCAAAAAATAATAACTATTGAGGAAAACGATGAAGATTCAACCACTGGTGATAGCATTGAGAATCTCTCCACCACAATTGTTGAAAACAATGATCAAGATCTATCCATCAATGAGCACCTTGAAGGTGTTTCTACCTCATCCGAAGATCAACTCAACATACATCAAGAGTCACTTTTTTATCATGATAAATACCCCTCAACAATATCCAATAATGATCTATTCAAATGAGTGTTAACATTATTTGATCCTATAATCGACTATCCTTCCACCAATAATCATATTGAAAATGTCTCTACATCACCTAATGAGTTAGAGGACATATCTCGAGAATTCATTCTAAAGCATGATCAACATTTTTCACCAAAGTCTAGCAATGGTCCTTTCCAAGAAATATTTACATCCTTTGACCTCATGGTTATAGATACTAAAGGGATCCTCAACTCAACATTTGATCCAGATCCACTCAAAGCTCAAGAATATATTGAGCCACTTCCCATTCCTAATGAAGATATCCAAGAACCCTTTATAAGAAATCCATCCTTTGAAACTGACCCATTTCAAGAACTTGATCCAAAGCATGTCAAAAGCAATTCCAAAATTAATCAAGACCAAGAATTCATGTCTCCAAGATACTACAATGATCTAATGGACACTCTCCTATCTATACAAGATGTCACAAATAATGATCATATCTATATAGCACATACTCCTCCATCTACCCATGAGATGCTTTTTTTGGATGGACATATAGATGATATTCATTCAAAACAAGAGTCTCATTCTCTTGATATCATTTCCAAGGAACAAGAGTCTCCTACTCTTAACACTTGTACACATGATCAAGATATAGAAAAATCTAGAGACGTATTAGAAATGGGTCATGAAGAGGGCTTCTATAGAAGTTGTGAATCAAAAACATCTTGTGAAGGCATATCATAAATGAATCATGAGGAAAAAATTTATAGGGACAATGAATCATCAACACCTCTTGAAGAAGCATTAAAATCTGATATTTCACAAGATCAAGCCAAAAATATGAATCAAGAAGTTATCCCACTTATGCAGGATCCTATCACTTATAAACTTGGATCACTTACCTTTTTTAGGGTAAGCTATCTTATCAATGAAGAAGTTATCACCTTTGAATATCCACAACAAAGCAAAGAAGGATTAGCACCTTGTTTCCAAGGTAAATCATATCCTATTACAAATAAAATGTTTCAACAAATGAATTATCAAGGTAGAAGATTAGGCCTACATGAATAGGGTATCTTAGAACTAGTGCAGATAATTGGCAATCTTAAGCATCAAAGTCTTGGTTATTTGACAATGAATGGATCTAAAAATATCAATGATTCCTCTATAATACTGGGGGCAATTTTATCTAGTGCAAGCATCAACATAGGGAGCACGAAGAGTCCTTGTGAGGAAACCAATGCCAATACTACAACTAGCCACATCATGAATCTTCATCCACCCATCACTCCATCCACGAATTGGGAGAAACATCAAAACTAAGATTTGAATCAAAGTGCTAAGAACATTATCAAAGAAAAAGAAGTTGGGAAGCATAATGGACAAATCAAATACACATGGATACCAAAGAATACAAAGAAGGATTATCCATATCAAACTCCATTATTCAAAGAAACTATGGGGAAAAATAAAAAAGGGAAAAGTATCCATCAAAGATGTCCACAAAGGAAAAATAAGGCTTCTCAAGTGATGTACAAAGTATATCAAGCCATTGGTCCTAATTCCATGCACACTTTAGTATCCACCCATTATTGCTCATCTTCCCAACTTTGGAGAGTCAAAGGTTCCAGAATATCGACCAATCCATATTTTATTCCTAAACACACTCCATCCATGCCTCCACGCATGATATCCAATTCTCACATTGATCATGTATTGGAAGCCACCCTTCATCATAAGGATTCAAAGGACACTCTATTGTGATGAACGCATAAAGACAAAGTTAACTCCAGTATCAACAAAGTAGATCAAGAATCTCAAAAGTTGCATTCAAGTGCAGGTATCTTGGAAAAACAACTTTTTCAAGCAGGATATTGATGGCACAATATGACAGAAGCATCTACATCGACACCACTAGGTAGTTCAGCATGAGCTCAAAATCTTTCAAAAAACCAAAATAATCAAAAAATCATGAAAATAGTAAAGAAAAAAATCGTCCTCCAATGAAAACCACTATGGTGGCGCTTTGGACAAGTACCGTGATGAAAACCTGGAAAATAGGTGTCATGTGTAGAATTGAGCATCTACGTGTGCTAGTTCGGGTGGAAGCATATGATCACATCGATAATAAATCCAACATTCCATCCACCTTATCCATAATAAATCAATTCATCCATGAACCATTTATCCAATCCATCTACATCCATCTTTCACATTATCTTGATCTTGACAAAAGTTTGGTGCACACTTTACACTTGCTTATGGTAGACATCTTGACATCAGTCATTTTTATTGATCCTATCCTACCCAGCATTATTTGAACCATGAAGCATCATCCAAAAGAGCATTTTTTATTTGAACACCTTATCTTATTGCAAGATAATCCATATCCATCCATCCATACACCTATCCAAGCATCCACCCACAGAATTCCATACATTTCTAGACACTAGGAGTAGATATGTACATCTTGCTTCAAGAATAAATCTTGATCTATATATTCCAATTTATGTGGTGATCTGAGCATTGACAAATCGTGAAATCAAATTTGTCAAGCATTTGTGAGCACGAATCCAAATCACTATCCCATGACATATTATAACAATAAGATGTTCCTTATCAAGTTTTATCTTTAATCGAACATCAATCCAAACAATCAATATCAGTTTCATCTAACATGTGCTTCAAAATCACATCAAATCATCCAAAACCAAATTTTGTTCCAAACCAAGCTTCACAATTTTGATCGATCAAATCCAATCAATCCATCATCATCTCAGTCCTTGTGTTGTTTAACAATATCCTTGCATTGTTGTGTATCCTCAACAATGTTATCATCATCAATCTTGATCAATCAAATCCAATCAATCCACCACCATCTTGGGATATCCATCCTAATCCTTGTGTTGCTTAACACTATCCTTGCATTGTTGTGTATCCTCAACAATGTTATCATCATCAATCCATCAATCCAATCAATCAACCTTATCTTGGTTTTCAAAAAAATCCCAAAATAGAGCACTGATATCATCACACATATCCATTTCATCAAAATCATGCGAAAATCTAAAAACATTCAAATCATATCAAAATCCAAAAATAGGTTAAAAATTCAAAAATATGCCAAAAATATGCCATCTGAACTACGTCATCTCTGAGCTTAAATGTAGGCAAGGCTAATATTTGATCAGCCCCCAAGACACAAAAACATTCATCTCATCAAACACAAAAATATTAGAAAATTCAAAAAATCAAAACATTTGTAAAACATCTTGAATATATCAAAAAAAGCTTCAAAACATCCAAAACATCCAAATATTTGAAAAAATCCATCCATCCCATTTCACATTCACCTGCAATAAACATTCACTCATATTAAATCATCATCATCCTCAACCTTTGGTGAAACAATTGGAAACAAGTCTAATAGGTCAAAAGTGAAAACTCAAACATCAAGGTCTCAAGTCTAGGTCAATAGGTAAACAAGTTGGTTAACTCTTGATATTAATAGCCTATCATCCAATCAATCCCAAAAACCATCTGATAACATCATGTCCTAGGATGCATCCTTCCTACAATGGACATCAACATTAGGAAAAACAATAGTTTAGTCTTGCCTAGAGGTATGAAGAACATTATCTTGTTTTTTTACTTGATCTTTGTCTTGTTGATTTATCTTATTGTGCTCATTCCAATAACCTCTCGGTGATGTCTAATCAAAATTATTTAGAGAGAAAGGAATGGGGCAATGATCATTATCTTTTTATCTGATGTGCTTGTTGGATCTTCTTGTAATATAACCTTGGTCATGCTTATTTTGTTTGGTTTGTAGGGAGGATGTTCGAGGTGTCATTTTGACCACATAGGAAGGTTTGCCTTCCTATTTTTTGGTCTGAGATGTTCAAAATATTTGAACTACATTCTAAATAAGATTTTGTATGCTAGGTGTGAACAAGGATACTCCTATCTAATTGTCAAGTCAAAGTCCATCACACTAGGTATAAGCTTGATGATGATTGATTGATCCTTGATGAAAAATGCCAATAACCTAGCTATGGATGATGAATTCTATGATGACTTGGATGAAAATGTGAACAAACTTGCATAAACTTGTGGATAATAACCTTGCATCAAAATCTGGATGATTGTGGATGAATTTGTGGATTGAAAATCAATAGAGAAGGCCTCTATTTATAATGAAGAATGATGGAGGATGAAGAATAGGATGAATGTGGAATTAAAGAAGGGACCAATGGCATTGTGCCACTTGTCAACATGCTAATGAGGGAGAGTGAAGCACATTTTGAACAATGTGCATGCTAAATGCATGTAGGTGGAATTTTAATTTGAAGAAGTGACTTGTGTAAGGAGGGATGTAAGAGGAATTAATGCCAAGTTAGCTCAAGGAGAGGACATGTAAGAGCCTTTAATGCCAAGTTGGAGGGAAAAGTCCTTTGGGAGGGAGAATTCAAATAAGTGGAATATTCCAAGAATATGCCACATTTGAATGAAAATAGAGAAATTAATAAATCAAATAAATTGATTTACATGTGAACTTGCAAAAGCTAGAGGAATGGAGGATTAGTGTTAGATATTAATTAATTTAGGATTAATTAACTTAGATTGAACTTAGTTGATTTGACATTTGATTAGATATTTAGATTTATTTAAATCAAATGAGAGGATAGTTGGGAGATTAGTAATTTAATTAAATAAAATGATTTATACAATTAACATGAAGAATATTAAGATTTAATTAAATAAAGTTGATTTATTTAATTAAAGGAAGAACATTAGGATTTAATTAAATAAAATTGTTTTATTTAATCCAAGAGAGAACATTAGGATTTATTTAAATAAAGTTGAATTATTTAATTAAAGGAGGAATTTTGATGAATTAATTAAATAAAGATTATTTAATTAATTGGTTAGTAAAGAAATGATCAAGGAAGAATCAAAGTTAGTTAATTAGGATCAAGCGCATGATATCAATCAAGATATTTTGAGTGTCTACAACCATATCCATCCACCACACACCTATCCAAGCATCCACCCATGGCATTCCATACATTGCTAGACACTGGGGGCAAATATTTACATCTTCCTTTGGGAATAAACCTTGATCTATATCCTCTAGCTTATGTGGTGATCCGAACATTGGAAAACATGAAATCAAATTGGTTAAAGCATTTGTAAGCCAAAAAATTCAAATCACTAGCCCATGGCATATTTTGACAAGAAGATGTTCCTTATCAAGTTGTATCTTTCATCGAATAACAATCCAAATAATCAATATCAGTTGCATCTAACGTGTGCTTCAACATCACATCAAATAATTCAAAACAACTTTTGCTCCAAGCTAAGCTTCACCATCTTGATCAATCAAATCCAATCAATCCATAATAATCTTGGGATATCCTTCTTAGTCCTTGTGTTGCTTAACACTATCCTTGCATTGTTATGTATCCACAACAATGTTATCATCATTGATCTTGATAAATCAAATCCAATCAATCCATCATCATCTCTGGATATCCATCCTAATCCTTGTGTTGCTTAAACACTATCCTTGCATTATTGTGTATCCTCAACAATCTTATCATAATCAATCCATCGATCTGATTAAACAACCTTAGCTTGGTTTTCAATAAAATTCCAAAACATATCACTGATATCGTCACACATATCCCTATCCAAATCGTCAAAAATATGCAAAAATCCAAAAACATTCAAAACATATCAAAATCCCAAAATAGGTCAAAAGTTACAAAAAATTCAAAAACATGGTATCCAAACTACATTGTCTCTGAGCTTAAACGTAGGAAAGGCCATCATCGATGAGCCCCTGAGACACAAAAACACAAAAACATTTAAAAAACACAAAAAACGCAAAAACATTCAAAAAAACACAAAAACATTTAAATAACATGAAAATCTAAAAAATAGCCTCATAACATTTCAAAAACATCAAAAACATTCAAATATTTGAAAATATCCATCTATCCCACTTCACATTGACCTGCAATAAACATCCACTCATAATAAATCATCGTCACCCCTGATCTTTGGTGAAACAATTAGAAACAAGTATAGCAAAATTGAAAGTGAAAACTCAAACGTCAAGGGTTTCAAGTCTAGGTCAGTAGGTAAACAAGTTGGTAACCCCTTGGTACTAATAGCCCATCATCCAATTTGTCCTAAATCATCTGATAACATCATGTACTAGGATGCATCCTTCCTAAAATGGACATCAACATTAGGCATCACTACAATTTAGTCTTGACTAGAGGTATGAAGAACATTGGCTTGTTTGCTTACTTGATCTTTCTCTTGTTGATTTATCCTATTGCACTCATTCCAATGGCATCTCGATGATTTCTAAAACAAAATGATTTAGAGAGAAAGGATTGGGGCAATGATCAGTAACTTTTGTCTGTTGTGCTTGTTGGATACTTGGTTATGTGTGTTTTGTTTGGTTTGTAGGGAGGATGTTTTAGGTGTCTTGTTGACCACATAGGAAGGCTTTCCTTTCTATGTTTTTGTATGAGATGTTTAAAATATAATTGTATTCTAAATAAGGTTTCGTATGCCAGGTGTGAACAAGGATACTCCTATCTAATTGTCAAGTCAAAGTCCATCACACTAAGTACAACGCCATCCTGGTTCTTTATACCTTGATGCATTGTACCTATGTGTGTTATCAAACATAAGGAAAGTAAGCTCTTTACGTCCCCAATCCCTAATAAGTGAAACATCATCATCTCTCATCATTATTTCTAATAAAGTCTCGACAACTCATAGACTTGTTGGACTTTTGCATCTTCTTGGAATCAAGGGTTGATCCCTCTCATTCTTTTATCCTCTTTTCACACTAACATAATATCATGTCCATCATGCACCCAAAAACCATTAGCATACATACCTCTCATAATCATAGCATATCACATCATCCATCTCACATACATTGCATCATCATTTAAGATGTTTAGGATAAAATAGATTTGTTATTCTCAGCATCTTAGTTCATCTCATTTGCATCATCATCAAAAATTAGATATGTTAGTCTAAGCATCTCATTACATAACCATCCATACATCCATCTTGAACCTCTTTGTCATGCGATCAACCCTCAAATTAAACTTTTTGCTCGATCTCTCGAGGGGGTAGTGTACCAATATACTTCTTTCTGCTAGGGCATCCAAAAAGAATCATAAAAATTTTGTACTTTGATCTCAACAACGTTATTCTTTGAACCAACGCAACAGGTACATCACTTCAAAGAGGGGAAAAATGTAGATACTAAAACTATCTTGATCGACATCATGCATTTGATTTTGATTAACTAACTTTGATTCTTCTTTTATCATTTCTTTACTAACTGATTAATTGAATAATCTTTATTTAATTAATTCATCAAAATTCCTCCTTTAATTAAATAAATAAATTTTATTTAATTAAATCCTAATGTGCTCTCTTTGATTAAATAAATCAACTTTATTTAATTAAATCATAATGTTCTCTCTTTGATTAAATAAATCAACTTTATTTAATTAAATCTTAATGTTCTTCATTTAATTGAATAAATCAAATTTATTTAATTAAATTACTAATCTTCTAATATCCTCTTATTTGATTTAAATAAATTCAAGCATTTAAATTAAATATCACAATCAACTAAGTTCATCTAAGTTAATTAATCCTAGATTAATTAGCTCCTAACACTAATCCCCCATTCCTCTAGCTTTTAACTCCACCCTTGGGTAAGTCAACCTAACCAAGTTGCATATGTAAATCAATTTATTTGATTTAAAATTACCCTATTTTCATTCAAATATGGCATATTCTTGGAATTTCCACTTATTTGAATTCCCCCTCCCAAAGGACTTTTTTCCTCCAACTTAGAATTAAAATCTCTTCAATGTCCTCTCCTTGAGCCAACTTGGCACTAATTCCTCTTACACCTCCTCTTACACAAGTCACCTCTTCAAATTTAAATTTCACCTACATGCATTTAACATGCACATTGTTTAAAATGTGCTCCACTCTAATTCATTAGCATGTTGACAAGTGGCACAATGCCATTAGTCCCTTCTTTAATCCCACATTCATCATATTCTTCATTCTTCAAACCTTCTTCATTATAAATAGAGGCCTTCTCTATTGATTTAGAATCCAAAATTTCATCCACAAGTTGACACAAGTTTATGCAAGTTTATTATCCACAATTTCATCCATATTTTCATCCAAGATAGCATAGAATTTCATCATCCATAGCTAGGTTATTGACATTTTGCATCAAGAATCACACATCTATCATCTAGTTTATCAAGGAATTGGGAAATGGCTTATTTCTGCATCAAAGAAGCAGCATTAATTCCCCCATGGGATGCTAGTTTGAGCATTTAGAATAGAATTTCATTAGTAGTTTATTTGATTACTTTACTTTGATTTCATGTTCTTGTGTTTGAATGAATTTCATGGGGAATGCTTGCTTATACTTGTTCAAGGACTAATGTTTTCTTGTTTGTCCATGTTTGAGCAAGTCTAGGCAAAGCATTCTAAATAATGATTCTGAAACAAGAATTGTCCATATGACCAATTTCAAAACACTTCTTGCATCAGAAGGGTAAACCTTCGTAGCCTAGAAGTTACTTGCAACAGCAATTAGCAAACATGAATGTGATGTCTATGGGAAGATCTCTTGTGGCATCCATGTCTACCAAGATGCAAGCAAAAGTTATGTGGGTGAAATTAGTTTTGTGTGAATCCACTACTAGGAAACTTCCTAATGAGTCACCGATCACTTGAAAATAATTTGCAAGCCAAAATTGTAACTAAATATTTGGAAGATGAATCCAAACTAGTTTTACAGAGAATGATGTAGTAGTAGGGTTAAAGTTTGGAAACCAAAATTTGAGAAGGAGCAAGCTTTTCCCCCAACACCATTTCTCTTGCAGAATTGCATCCATTTCTTAGATACAATCAAACACCACAATAAAATCACCTTGATCACAAGGGCATACTTCTACATTACCTTTGAGCGTGGGTTGCCATGTTGTTGAGATCTAGTCATACAAATCTGGTAATTTTTTCCAAAGGCAATTAAACTGTCCAATCAATCTGTTGGATGCAAAATATTGTTCACCAACATTGACCTCCTTTTTTAGCTTCTCTGAAAAATACCAAAATAGGGGAGGAGGATGCCTTTCTGATGAGGGTTTTTGGGAAGCTCTTAGAGATCAAATACCCTTTGGAGAATAATTTTTCCTTCAATGGTCAAGCACCTTAGGCCACATATTTGAATTTTTTCTCTTGATTCAAACCAACAAGAATATCCCTAAATGACATGCTATCCCCAAGCTTAGAGTTTGTCAATTCCTAACACCCAATAGAATGGCAAAGAGATATTGAATTAGCCAAAATAGAGTTTGTTTATCATCAAAATTCTAAATCCCTAGCCAAACCAGGGCATGATACTAGAGGCTTAGAGGAGAATCCCACTATGTCCAATCTTGGCATTAGACCCCCATCATGGACTTGAAGAAAATGCACAGCGGGAGCATTTTTACTAGCAATTGGGGAGTAGGTCTACACCAAGGAAATGGTAGGAGCAACAATAGTGTGAGTGACCTAAGTAGATCATATTTGGTCCACCACAGTTGACCCACCTAATCCATCATGTCCAACAAATTATCCATCAAGTTCGGGTAGAGGTGGAATTTTGGGGAGAGAAGGAAGTGTTACCATTCCATTCATTTTTCCATGAGAAACATTTGAATCATTCAAAGAAGTTGTGGCATTAGCCAAAAAACTAGGTGATCCTTTAGATCCACCACATGACCCTAAGGCATTAGCCACCATCAATGCAAACATCCTACTTTGTGGTAGGATTCCACAAACCCTCGTTGTGGTTGCACCATTAGTGTCCAAACTATTTAAAGATGTGATGCACAAAAAACATTGGATTTCAATGTAACTTGTAGGTAGGTATCCATGGCCTACTTCACTTACTTATTTAAATAGCTAAAACATTTAATAAAGTAAGCCCTATGTGATTTGCATTTAAGAGTTGCAACTGGGAAGTGAACCTTGTTGAACATGTCAGCCTCCTCGTGCATAATTGGGTGTCGGGTATATAGTAAGCTATGGGGAAATTATTAGGCATTATATTATGAGAAAGTTTAAGTCATTTTCCCAAAAACTTCTTGCAACTTTAAATTATTTTGAGTTTCTAATCATCGGCTCTAGGGCTCTAAGCTTCCTAGTGTTAGGGCATCCCTGCTTGTTAAAGAGTCTATTTGGTTCTCGCCTATGTATTGAAGGATTATGGTTTGTTAGGGTTTAAACCATCCAAAAAAAACATATTTAGAACTTGAATTATTGTGTCAATGATAAAATTGTGCATAATATTGAATAGTAGAAGTTTTAAACTTGTGGACTTTTTGTGACTTATCACCTTTTGATTTTGCACCTTCAAATTTTTGCATTCAACCTTTCATCACCATTATATATTCTTGTAGGAAAATTAGTAAAGGTTGTTTTTCCATAAAATTTGAGTTGATCTTGGAACCCCACAAAATCTAATCTTGACAATTTTTCCACAAAAATTTAAGTTTGCCTCGGCTTTGGGTAAGTCTCCCTTATTTCTCCATAAAACTCATCCATCTAAAAATTTGTGAAGGTTCACATGCCACGACTTTTCACAAAATTTATGCTTGGGTGTTTTTTTTGCAAACTTTAGCTTGCAAAAATTTGAAGGGTATTTGACCTTGTCTTGTCTCCACTTTTGGTTATCCTGCACCCATTTATTCTACAAAGGAAATTTTACGTAATGTTTTTCAAGTTAAGTTCTTAACAAATTTTATTAGGGCTAATTTTTTACAAACTTGTGCTTGTAGAGATTTGATCCATTCTGAATTTTTGAGTATTTTTTTTAAAGATGCTAAACATTTATTAATCAAAAGAGACCATTATTAGAACCATCAAAAGGGTTAGAAAACATCAAGGGTCTAGAAGGCCAACCTAAAAAAATTTTGAATATACTACAACAAGAACTTGACCACCAAGGGGCTAACCCACAATCTCATTTATCCTTGTATATCCACATGAATCATCCTTTGCAAGCTATGAGAGTATTCCAATGGGAAGTTTCTCCCATTCACTAACATGACAATCTCTTTGAACCTATGAAGCCCATTTAGCTGTGCAATATACCACATTGTTCCACTCCCTCGGGATGTGGACAAAGGATACCACATCTAAGTAAAAGCACAACCTTAGAATCTATCTAGCTACTTAAGCTAATTTCCAATCCACTCCCTCAAAAAAATTCTTATTCAACATATTAACTAGAATTATAAAATCAAATTCACAAACAATCTTGTGCCATCTCTCCAAAGCAATAATAATAGCAAGATCCTCCATAAGACTATATATTCTAGCTCCCCTTATAAATGGAGAGGGACAACATAACTACTCTAGATTTATCCTTTCTAACTCCTTCAACCTCAGCCTATCCTAGATTTCCCCTTGACCTATCCATATTAATCTTCAAAATACCATTAGGAGGAAGAGACCACTTGCCTTCTTGTTGAACTTTCCTTTTGGGATTTATTTCCCCTATTGAAGAATCTTTTAGCCCATTCACAAATAAAACCAATATCTTCATCACCTCCACCTCCCCAAGATCAATGGGAGTAACCACCTCTCACTTAGCCTAAATAGTTTCTTGAATCATACCCACAACCCTTTGCCAACTCTATTGAACAACCAAAGCTCAATCTTGGAATATCCTCTTATTCCTTTATAGCCAAGTTTTCTAAATGATACAATAGGGTCCTATATTCTAGGCCACCTAAAGAAAAACGTCCTTAGTAGGCAATCTCCCCATACTTCTCAGAAACTCCACTAGAGATGAAGCATGCACACACGCTTGTTTCCAAGCCTCCCACCAATGATTCCAAATGAACCTAACAAAAGAACAATGAAAATAAATGTGAAGAGGATTCCTCATTACTAGCACAAATAATTTAGATCAAATGTCCCTAAAATCCCTAATTCCTCAAATTCTCCCAAGTGAGACACTGATCCCAAGCCACTAGCAACAAAAAGAAAATACCCTTGGGCTAGGAAAACTTACTCCAAGAATTCTTCCACAAAGGTGCTTCCTCTCCTCCATATTTATACCTACCTAAAACTTTATATCCAACTATTAGTGAGTACACCCCCTTACATCAGGACTTCAGGCCATGGTATCATTCAAAGATAGGGAGTTGCAAGACCTACCTGCTAATATGCAATAAAGTTCCTCACAATCCTTGAAAAACCCTTCTAGTGGCCATTCTTGAGGAAATTTCCATCTAAACATCTCCACATGTCCCACCCTCTCATTAACTTTGAAATCTTCCACCTCAGACCAACCTCCAAAAATATATGACCTAAGTTTCAAAGATGTGGGTACATGGAAAGGATTGAGGGATGCCCATCCCAATAATCAAACTAGAATAGGGCCCTATATCCTGTATTACAAATCCAAAACAAACCTTGATTGATCCCTCTCTTGAGATTATCCCAAATCATAGATCCCCTTCTAGCCATGCCAAACCTAGGTACATCAACACTCACTATGCCTCTGATGTAATACAATAGGATCCTAGCCCATTATTTGTCCTAATTAGTGCACCACCTCCAATATAACTTAGTATCAAGGGCTTGGCTAGTGACAATAGCCTGTCATAGCCCAAGGCCTCCTTCCTACTTTGGTATGCATGCATCCTCCCACTTAACCAAAGACCAATTTGTAGAGTCCAGATTCCCTACCCATAAAAATTTCTAGAAAGAATATCTAGATCCTTGATAAAACTTAAGGGAGCCACTTGCACCATACATATGTATATAGGTAGTGCTTGGACAACTGATTTTAATGATAACTCTTTCTGCAAAGGAAAGCCACCTAATGTTCCCATGATTGATTTTACCCTAAAACTTATCAATCATATTTTTCTAGGTCTCCTAAGGTAAAGGACCCACTAAGATAGGAATACCTAAGTACACCAAGGGAGGGAACCAATTTGAAACCTCAAAATTTGATCTATTCTCAATTGAATCAGAGGAGGACTATTGAAAAAATATATGGAAGACTTAACTTCATTTATCCTCTGACCCGAGGTGACAAGGTAAATATCAAACACCCATCTAAAGTTGGTAGCTTCCTTGATCTTTGTAGTTTCCAGCAAGGCAGTATCATCCACAAACTATAAGTGAGACTGAGTAGGAAGAAAAAACCCCCAAATCCACCCTTGAATAAGCCCTTATTTCATATAATCCTTTATAATTCTTCCCAAACCCTAAGCTAATATGATGAAGAGATAAGGTGACACAGGGTCTCCCTGCTAAAGACCTTGAGAGGCCCCAAACAAATTAGAAGGATCATCGTTAATAAGAACCAAGTAAGAGGTTGATGTAATGGAACTCATTACCCACTTGATCCATTTATTACAAAACCTTAAATCATTGAGCACTTTTTGCAAAAAAGACCATCTCTCATGATTATAGGTTTTAACCATGTCCAATTTCATGAACATAGCCTTTTCCTTGGATCTTTCCATTGAATGAATGACCTCAACTTCTATAACAACCCCATCCAAAATTTGTCTACCAATCACAAACCCACTCTGCTCTTCTAATATAACTATGTTAAGACATGGCTTAAATCTCTCCATAATAATTTTGGAGATGTGATCACATTGCAAAGATAAATTTGCCTAAATAGATCTAGTGAATTATCCTTTTCCCTCTTGGGAATAAGCACAAAAAAATTAGAATTCAAAATTCTCAATATTTGTTTGTTTACTTGAGATTCTTGCACAACTACCAATAAATCATATTTGACAATCTCCCAAAATTCTTGGAATAATTCTATAGGAAATCCATCTAGTTCATGGGCCTTCCCTTTTCTCATATGGAAAACTACCCCCTCTAGCTCATCAAGAGTGATAGGGAAATAGATAATCTCATTCATCTCATTAGATACCATAGAGGGAATACAATTCAAAATAAGATTATCTTCCTCCAAAGCAAGGGGAATCCTCCTTGTAGAGAGAAGAAAAGTACTAGGTAACCTCCTTTGAAATATTAGGAAAGAAAGATAGTTGGCTCCCCTGAGACGTCACTAAAGTTTGGATAGCAAATTCCCATGCCTTTTGTCTTTAACAAAGTTAATAAAGTAGTGTTCCTATCACCCTCCTATATCCAATCAATCCTGGAATTTTATTTCCAATAGATCTCTTCACATGGCTCTCATTCTTCTAATTCCTTCAAAGCCTCACCTTCTTCTCTAAGGAATCCTTTTGAAAGACCATGATCCCAAATCTATCTAGTGATTACATCTAAGAGGTTTTGGGTTCCTGATTTAGCCTAGAAAATGTTTCCAAAGCACTACCTATTCTCCTTCTTAAGCTGGATCTTCACAAATTGTGGTCTTTTCACAAAGGAATGCATAGTTGTCCCATGCACATACATACCTTTTCACCACCAATCCCTCACTAGATCCAATAATGATGGCTCTCACAACCACATTAATTGGAACTTAAAGGAAGGGTTCTTATTGACTCCCAAAATAGACATTGAGAATTTTATAGGCCACTGGTCAAAGCCCCTCCAAATCCAAAATCTCCAAGCTACTTGCCATCTATTACCAATCCAAAAATGACACCAAGAAATTGTTTAGTCTCTCTGAAATAGACTTTTCCCCATATCTCCTATTACTCCAAGTATACAATCCATTCCCTAGCTTGAAATCAACCAAATTCAACAATCAAATGTTATCCTTAAAAAGAATAGAAGAGGCCTCCAACCTAGCCACTCCCCCCTTATTTTCCTCCAAACTGATAATAACATTAAAATCTCCCGTCATAATCATGGGAATAAAGGGGCTAGATATCTCACATGTTGGATGTGTAACTACAAACTAGATTTTATAGGTAAATCTTTTGAGCATACACATTGGTGAGTAGGAACACTTCCCCGAAATCTTGAAACTAGAAGCAACCATAGTCATAGAATGTCTACTAGACACCCACCATAGAGGATTCACCTTACATGGATCCCAAAGGCACACAATCCCTCCAAATTTTCCCTGTGCCCCAATAGACTAACACTGGAAAATTCTCCACAACTTAGAAGTAATGTTGGACATTTCATCAATTGACACCTTATATTTTTTAATAAATAAAACATTAGGGGAATGCACTCTAAATAACTCACAAACAACCTTTTGTCTAGGGATGTTGTTCAAACCCCTTGCATTCCAAGATAGAAATATCATTTCTAAGGGATAGAAAATGGGAGTCAATAGGCTTAACTAACCCTAACTCCACCAAATTTTCACCCATTAGCTTCATTTTATCTTGATCCTTCTTCCTCCCCACTTTGGGAGGCTTCTCTAAGACCCCCTTTTGAAGTTATTTTGTTGCAACCCTAACAAATGTTGGAAATCCAAGGTGAAACTTGCAACAATAGAACTTAATAACGTGTTTACAAATCTAAATGTATCAAAGATTACCATAAAGAGATTATATGATTAAAAATTCCAAACATGAAAGAAAAATAAACAATAGTACAAGTTACCAAACACAAGTGGCACAAGATATACATGGAGAAACCCTTTTGGGAAAAAGCTCCACACCCAAAGAGATCCAATGTTTGTATTAATCTTGAAAATAAATACACCAATACAACACTCCTCTCTAAATTTTGGCAACACTTCATCACTCTGACAACGTGAAAAAAATATATATAAACCATCTCAAGGCTCCAATATATAGAATTTTGTAGGAGAGAATACCACAAATGGTATCCCAAAATAAAAATAAAAATCCACCTAGAAAAACCCACACCCCCCTTGGTGGAAAACCCATAAACATGGCATAAAATATTGAATAATCACATGCCCTTAATATGGGTGCCTAACCCACATCCAATCAAAATTGGTCAATCTCAAGTGCTCCATAACTCTTCGACAACTATGATGGCTTCATGCAAGAGCATGCACCAACAAGAAAACTCTGGTGCCCAACCATGTAAGAGCATGCAAAACATGCAAGGACATGCACAAAAAAGTGGTCCCCACTCACAAAGTTGGACACCCAAAAGGAATATCCTCCAAAAATGCTCTTTAACTATCACCATAATAAGTCCACCTTTTTTAATGCAATTACAATTTGTCATAGGAAAATAAAAAATAAATATTTTGTCCCTATGTCCCCTAGAACTCTTTCTAAAGAATGTGGAGACACATAAATCAAATTATGATAGCAATTATAATTTCACCTATCCTAACATTCTCCCACTTGACATTATACATTACAATTACATCCATGAGATATAAATAAAATAAAATTAAGTATAGTGATTAAGGTCCATGGCCTTCCTTCACTAAGAGAACTTATATGTGGCCACTGGCTTCATGAGAGAATTTGCAACATTATACAAAGTGTTAACCTTCTCAATCAATACCTTACCATTCTCAATCATTTCTCACACAAAGTGATATTTAACATCAACATGCTTAGTATGAGCATGATGCAAGATTTTTGGCTAAACATATGGCACTCTGTCTATCACATCCAATCCTCATTTTCATGCTGTATAGGAGTAAATTTGTACCCCTTATGGAAATTCCCCTTCTTCCCTTATCCACTTTAGAAAACCAAGTTCAGAGGCTTAATTACACATAAGCTCATTGCTTTTGTGCCCCTTGGTGCCTGTTTTGAGCATCGATGGAGATGTTTATGTCAGGGATGCCCACATGGTGCATAGACTTTTGTGCGGCACACTTACGTACCTAGAAGATTCCTATGGCTAAACCTATAGAGGCATTACACTTCTCATTGGGAGTCAAGTTGTAACACCCTCTTTTGTTGATCTACTCTTCAAATTCACTCCTTCAACAAGCATTTCATCCTCTAAGCATTTAGTTGAACTTCTTCACTTCATTCACAATCTCACTTTCACTCTTTCCAAGCATCTCAAGCACTCCATTGCAGCAAATACATCACTCCATCTCTTTGATAGAGCAAGTTAGGGACAAACACCATTGCATCAAAGGTTCGAGTACTCTCATTTACTTCTCCAAGCAACCTTGAGTGCTCTGGTGGAGGTGGTAAGCTTCCCTTTTCTCTCCTCCATCACTTGGTTGAGTAAGCACACTTACTATTTCGTAGTGCTTTAGTGCTCTTTACTACATTTTTCCTTTATCCTACTTTCTTGGTTGTCCTTGGAGGTGGAAACACCAAAGCAAGGTTTGACTGAGACTGGCCCCTATACAGCCACCCAACATTTTCTCTCTCTTGTGTGTAGGTAGACATTCTTTTGAGGAGCTAGCTGGCGAATGAGTTTCTTTGTGAGATCCTTCTTGCCACCTTAACTCTCGTATTTTTGCTTTATCACATTAGAGAGTATTTCATTTACTTAATCACATTATTTTGGCCCTTTAGTAATAGTTAGCTGAGTTAGCCTATTTTATTAGGTTTAACCTTGTCTCTATCATTTTCTGGCCATACGAACACCAATGCACTTTAGAGATACTAGTGCGCCGCATTGTTGTCCAAGGAGTGTGCATTCGTCCTCAAGCATAAAGCTTCTTAAGGCGTAGTGTTGAACCTAAAAATTGGATCACCTAGCACCATTTTTCATTTTAGGTCTATAGAGTGGTTGAAGGACCTTATAGTCCTCATCATTCTCATCCTGCATATCCTAACACCCCATTAAGCTAAGGTAAGTTAGGGCAGCCTTCCACATCTTTGCTCTTCATGACCTAGGGCCTTGCATGTGGAGGTCCCCCTCTCTTACATTTTTGGTGAACCCGATGTGAAACAAGGTCTATTCATTTGTTAGTGTTGAGACCTCTCTCATGTACTTCATGACTATTGTGTTCCTGAGTGTTGTGAAGGTTTATGAGCATCACAACCCAGTCCACAACTTTTGGGTATATCATTAGGAGAAGTGTATGACACCTCCTGATGGAAAGGATGAAGATCTCTATTGGGTTATCTACAAGCATTTTCTCTTGTCTCATCGTTAGTGTGGTTGCGTAGGAGTAGTTGTCAAGGAATGAGATGAGATTCGTTGATGAAACCAATCATGTTCCCACTCCCCCTACTTCTCCTACACCATCATTGGTGGACAAGCATGAGGTTGTTCATATCCATACAAAATATGTTTTCTCCCTTGCTAAAGGGTTGGGCGACTTAGAAAACCACTTAGAAAGAAATCTGAAGATGGCTAAAGCCATTCGGGTTGTTAGCAAACTAAAACATATGATGGGTAAAAATTGAATAGGCATAGAACTTCTGACTAGCCTCCTCGGTCTCGATGAAGCATGTGCTCCTTCAAATAATCCAATCCTAGATTCACACAAAGAGTCGCTTTCAAAGATCATGAAGGATAGTTAGGAGTATTTATGCCTCCCACATCCATTTACATGGTTGACGCGGTCCCTTCTATCAATATCCCAGTTGTCTCGGAACAATCTGAAACTATCAAAGTAAACAGGGTCCCCTTGGGCTTTAGCTTCACTCCTCTATCACCTCTAGTGGTGGAGGCTTTGGTAATGGTGGTGGATTCAATAGCAGAGGTGGTGCTGGTGGAAGTGGTTCTAGTTGAGGTCATGGTGGTGGTTTTAGCGGAGGCCCTATTGGCAGCGATTTTTCTAGTAATTGTTCTGGAAAAAGTCACACCGGTGGCAGTTCTATAGGTGGCTTTTGCAGTGGTTCTGGAGGAGGTTACTCTAGTCCTCTATCTTCTAATGACCCTATTTTGAACACTCTTCTTCAGAATATGGGTAAGATGAAAAGCCAATTAGCAAGTCTTTCCCAAGCCTTTGCCCAGCAGGAGCACCAGGCTTTCTTTATTTTGTTTTTGAGTTTTTAATTTTGTTGTGCTATCATAAGGTCATTTTGACCATTATTTTAGGTTTTAGGGTTGTTTTTGGTCTTTGGAAAAGAGGGTGTCAAGTTTCCAATGAGTTTAGAGGCTCACTTTTTAAATAGTGGAAAATTGTTGAATGTCTGAAAACACAGCGGGTTTTACAAAAGATATTTTTAGGTCATTTAAGCCTCGACCCAAGAGCCTAAATTGTTGGGAAGGAATATTTAAGGAATTCCACGACCTATTTGGTGGGTTATAAGTTCTTTGTACGGACTATTTTTCCAGAAATTCGTCTGAACAACTTTCTTGTCTTATTTTCTGTGTTTTTATGTTCTTGTTTGCAAGATAGTAGTTCTTTGAATTAAAAGAGGCAGTTGTAAGTTTTTTTAGCATGTAGAGAAACCTCTATAATTTTTTTTAAGGCACATTTGATAGCTGTTTCATCATTTTCACACATTCTTGTAAATTCTGTGTTTTTCCCTTATTTGAGTTTTGACTGGAACTGTGTAAAAATGGAGTTCCTCCTGCATTCCTCTGTGAGGGAAGTCCATCGTGTTGGGAATGGGAAAGGTAAGATATTTTACATGTTTTTCCATTGTTGATACAATGGCCTTAGGCATAACCAAAAATTTGCAAAGTTATCAGAATCTTATTCTTCTATTTTGTAGAATTGAAGGATAAGATCATAACCTTGCCAAATCCTAATCTTGTTAAGGAACCTTACCCTATTTGGTATGATGGGAGCACTTACTGTTAGTACCATCGAGTTAATGGACATGATACCAAATGTTGTATGCGACTGCATCATGAGATATAGGATCGCCTTGAGGATGGTACTATTTGTCTCAATGGTAGCAAACAAAATGCTAAGAAAATAGTGGCAAAAGCTAATAGTGAATTATAGATATACACATACCCATTTTTGTCACACTCTGTTAGCATGATTGTAGATCCCACTAATTTTGTTACTCAACCCGGGGCCTATGTTAACATGGTCATGGTGACTTCTACTACTCTATCTACACCCAGTTCACCGAACATTACATTCACATCACAAGATTTTCCCTTAAACAATAAACCCTCGCCTCTCTACATTCCCACTTGCATCAATGGTAACATTGCGATAGGGTTCTTGGTAGACCCTGTGAGTCGTATGAATGTTATCACTAAGGAAGCATTAGTATTAGATTTGTTACAAAGGAAAGAATATGAAGAAACAAAAAACAACCATCTGTATGCACGATGGTATGTTTCTTAAACCTTACGGCTCGATAACTTTGTCTGTCTTGGTTGGACCTAGGGCTATTGACACAGTTTTCGATGTTATTCCAAATTCATATTTGGTAAGGATGGAGCTAGGCATACCTTGGCTAGCTTCCATGAATGGAATCACCTTTTTTATTCACAAGTGTTTAAAGTTTTCCCATGAAGGTGTTGTGTGTGTCGTGCATGACACTAGATACCAGCCCTTGGTATCCCGTGGTGGATATCCATTGGATCACTTTTGGTCCTCCCCAATTGGCTCGCTTCCTCCAAGAACGAACCTCCTTTACAAGAATTATGTAAAGTATAAGATTAGGGGCAAAGGATAGCCGAAACTGACCCTTCCTGTGATACAGCAGTCGATGCCTCCTCCTCCCGAGAGGAGAAGGAGAAGGTCGTATCGACTACTCCCTCTTTTCAGAAGAGAGAGGAGAAGTCCATGCCGACTCCCTCTCCTTCTTGTAAAGGCAAAGAGAAGATTGATTTTCCCTGTACTACCTCATCCTCTCCCCTTTCTTAGGAAGAGTACTGGATGAGTTGGCTTGGTGGCTATCTGCTAAGTCTGATGATTCCTCCTTGGTGCAAGCCCAAGCTTAGGATTGTGAACCTTCCTAATGAATAACATGGGCCATGGTACTACTTATATAGTAGAAAGAAAGGTTCCCAAAGGGAATTTGATCCACGAGCTCCTACCACTCTTTCCCCCAAGGCAGTGAATAGGAAGAGGCTCGTTTCCAAGGCTCTTGAGTTGACTCCCCCCCTCCTCCTGCTATCGTTCAAGAATTTGTTCCTCCACCAGAAATGATAGCAGTGGACATCCCCATGGTTAAGTAGGAGCCCTTTGTTCCTTCATAGCCTCCAGCCTCTAACCTCTAGCTCAAGGAGTCATAGAAATGACCTTGTGTGTGAGCACAAGTGTTGATGAAAGGCTCTCTTAGCTTAGTAGGATGCCTTGCAAAGGAAGGAGGAAGAGATGATTGCCCTTGCTTCAAGGCCTCCAGCAGTCTTGTCCTCTTCCCTTCCTTCTCCTTCTCTCCAGTCTAGTTTTGCACTCTTTTGGCTTCTGCTACAAGTGTGAGTGCACCTAACCCCAAGGGGGTATAGGTGTTCATCGCTCCTTCAATGGAGCTGCCTTTACTGATGTTTGTCCCAGATATCTAGCCTTTCCCAAAACCCATGGATATGACTAATACCTTGGTGGTATACACTGTGGTTCTTTTCTCCTCTTCCTCTGCACCTCTAGCCTCATCTATGGGGATTTCATCTCCTTTGATGAAGAAAAAGGTGGAGGGTGGTCCTTCTAGTAGCAAAGGATGTAAGAGGAGCCTACCTTATCTGCAAGGTGGCCCTACATTGACTTGTTCTATCTTGGTGACAGAACTAGTATTGGCTTCCCTTGTGTTTGTCACTGTTCCCAACTCATTCAACAAGCCTAGCGGTGAATCTCGGGCGTAGCCTGCCTCATCCACTAAAGTTAGACATGGTGCTCCTGTGGGGTGCATGCTTAACTCTATGCATGAGGTTCTGGCCTTGTCAGTGATCTTCATGAAATCGATGACCCTAGCTACACAAGTGCTCGGTGAAGAAGACCTTGTGGGGCCTTCTTCCTTAGCCCTTATTGTGGGAGGTTCAGATGCTCCTCCTCTTAACATCTCACCATTGCAAGCTCATCCTCCTTCCCCCTATGATGACCTAGAGTGGGAAGTGTATGACCTCTTGGTCAATCAATGTTAGGAGGAGGCCCCTTCTTGATCTTGTGTGTTTGTTTTGTGATGTGTTCCCTCGTGAATGTGTTATGTGTACCTGGATGACCCTTGTCACCCTTGTTGGTGCTTGGATACACATGTGGTTTTTTGTGTTGTGAACTTTCTTCTATTTGTATCATCATTCTTCCATGTTGATGATACAAAGTGTTGGGGGAATTTAGGCTTCCCTTCCATGTTGACCCAGCTTTTTATTTTTACTTTGTTTTCCATGGTTTCTTCCTGATCTAGTTGGGGATTGATGATATTTTGACTTGCATCATGGTTACCTATTATTCATATGAGCTTGGACAGATCTGACCCCGCTAAACCATATCCCCCTATGCCCTTTGTTCGTGTTGTCTTCTCTCTTTTTCTTTCTCTTTATGTTTTTCTCTTCTTTGCGTGAGTTGTCCCTCTCATGTGTGACAAAGTTATTTCTTCATTCCAAACAATGCACTCATTTCCAATGAATCTTTTCTCAAAAATATTTTCAAACCTTTCTTCAGAATCACATTCTCAACTTCAAACCCTAATGGAACTTGTTTCCTTCATCACATGTTCGTAAAGAAAGGACTTGAAATCTTCCTTTGAGGTGGGAACAACTTTGACCTTTCCCTCGTGTGGGGGAATATGCTTCCTTTTGAGTTCCTTGATGAAGTGAATATCTTTCAAAAGGATCCCTTGATGATAGATCAATATGAGAAAGAAAACATTTGCTTTTGAACTATGCATCCCTTGAGTGGACCCCTTTCCTTTTGAATGGTTCTCAAGGGATCCCCTTTGAAATTTTTTTTTTCTCTCAAACGAATTTCTTTGTGTCTAGCTTGGGGGCAGCCTGACTAGACCTCACCTTTCAAATAGCTTGTCCCTTGAGTGGAACCATCTTCTTTTGAAGGGATCCTAAGGGATCCCTTTGAAATTCTTTTGAATTATCAACGATCTTATAAGGTAGGGGGACCTCCATGTGCAAGGCCTCAGGTCACAGAGGGCCAAGATGTGGAAGGTTTCCCTAACTTACCTTAGCTTAGTGGGATTTTTAAGGTATAAGGATGAGAATGATGAGGATGATGGAGTCCAACAGCCACTATGCAATCTTGAGATTTGAAGTGGGGCTAGGCGAGCTAGTTTTTTAGCTCAATACTATATCTCAAATAACTCTCTATCAAAAGACAAGAGCTCAGTTCTAGGATGATAGCGTAGCGCGGTGGCGTCCGTATGACTAGAGGATCAAAAACAAAATATGAACTTATCATAAAACGAGCTAGTAGCCTAGCTAGAAAATTCTAAGAGAAAAAAATAACACTATGAAATATGAGAAAGATAAATGAAGGTGATAAAGTAAATACACCAAAGCTTGGGTGACGAAGATGATTTCGTAGAAGAGCCTGTTCACCAACTAGCTTTGCAAAGCATGTACACCTACACATAGAAGGAGAGGAAAATGTTGGGTGGTTGTATAGGGGCTTGCTTAGTCAGACCCTCATTTAGGTGTTTCCACCTCCACGGATAGCCAAGGAAATGAGATAAAGAAATTAATATAGTAAAGAGTACAAAAGCACTGCAAAATAGTAAAGTGCTAACTGAACCAAGTGATAGAATGAAAGAAAGGGAAGCTTACCACCTCCACCAAGAGTGCTCAAGGCTACTTCGGGAGGAAATGAGAGTACTTGAGCCTCTGTTGCAATGATGTTTCATTCCCAACTTGTTCTACCAAAGTGATGGAGTGTTGTGTTTGCTGCTATGAGGTGCTAGGGTGTTGTTTGAGAGCTTGAGAGAGTGTGAGAATGGATGCCTAAAATGTGTGATGGATTGCTTGAATTCTTAGAGGATTGTGAAGAAGATGAAATTATTTTTCAAGAGATGAATATGAAGATGGAATGAAAGAAACAATCATATTTGAGTGTCTGCCGACTGAAGGGGGCATTACAACTTGAATCCCAATGAGAAGTGTAACGCCTTTGTAGGTTCAATTGCAAGAATCTACCAGGGATGTAAGTGTGTCACACCAACATTTGTGTGTCGCATAGGTGTCACTGACAGAAACGCCTCCACTAACACTCAAAATAGGTCCCAAGTGGGATGCAAGCAACAAGCTTAGGTGGAATTAAGCCTTTGAACTTGGTTTTCTAAAGTGGAGAGGGAAAAAAGGGGAATTTACACATGGGCTACAAATTCACTCCTATACATTTTTCCCCCACTTTAGCAAGCACGAATATTGATGAGTGCTCAGTAAAGTAGATCAAGGTGAGTGTAAGGTTAGAAATGTATACCTGAACTGTCAAGGAAGCAAAGCTCGGTCTAGCGTACCTAAAGGTATAGGGAAAGCAAAGGACTCCATAGCTACTCGGAACTATGAAGCTAAAGAGAGAAAGAACCTTATAGATTCTCAGTCCTGTAAGGAAGGTGTCCCCCCAAAACTATAGCATGGAGGAGACCCAAAGGAAGAACCCTACAGGATCTTAGTCCTATAGGGAAGGTATTCTCCATGAACTCAAGCATGAATAGTACCCAAGGAAGTGCCCTACAGGCTCTTAGTCCCATAGGGAAGGTATTCTCCATGAAATCAAGCATAAAAAACACCCAAGGAAGTGCCCCATAGGATCTCATTCCTATAAGGAAGGTAACCCCCAATATCTCTCACATGGAGGAAACCCAAGAAAGTGCCCTATAGGCTCTTAGTCCTACAGGGGAGCCACCCCCAAGATTTATCGCATGGAGGAAGCTCAAAGGAAGCACCCTACAGTATCTCAGTCCTATAGGGAGGTATCCTCCAAGATCTATCACATGGAGGAAACCTAAGAAATCGGATTCCATAGAGTCAGGAAGTAGCCATGTGGGCAAGTAAGCAGACAGTTGCACAGACTATCGATAGTTTTGAAAAATTTCTAAGGGGTCCCTTGGGAACCCGCCATGAAGAGAGGTTCCACTCAAGGGACGTGCAGTTCAGAAGTAGATATTCTCTCTCTCAAATTGATCCTTCATCAAGGAATCCTTTTGAAATATGTTCACTTCATCATGGAATTCAAAAGAAAGAATATGCCCCCACATGAGGAGATAATTAAAGTTATTCCAGCTTCAGGGGAAGGTTTAAGCCCTCTCTTTACAAACCCATGATGAAGAAGGTTTACGAAACAAAAACCATGCTTGTATCTAAACAACAAAAGGGGTGATGAGGGTCATCTAGGCACACATAGCATGATCACAGGGGAACACATCACAAAACAAACACAGACACAAGATCAAGAAGGGGCCTCCTCCTAACATTGATTAGCCAAGAGGTCATCCTCTTCCCACTCTAGATCATCATAGGGGGAAGGAGGATGAGCCTACAGTGGAGGGATGTTAAGAGGAGGAGCGTTCGACCCTCCTACAACAAGGGCTAAGAAAAAGGGCCCCTCGAGGTACTCTCCACCGAGCTCTTATGGAATCAAGGTTAGTGATTGTGCAAAGATCGTTGATAAGGATAGAACTTCATCCACAGAGTTAATCATGCACCCCACAGAAGTGCCATGTCTAACTTCAGCAAATGGGATAGGCTGAGCCCGAGATTCACCACTAGGCTCGCCGAGTGACTCGGGAGTGGTGACGAACTTAGGGGAAGGTGGGACCAATTCTGTCACTAGGACAAAACAAGTTAACACAAGACCACCTTGTGAAGAAGGTGGGCTCCTCTTACACTCTTCATTACTAGAAGGACCACTCTCCACCTCTTTCTTCATCGAAGGAGATGAACTCCCCATAGATGAGGCTAGGGGCATAGAGGAAGAGGAGGAAAGGACCAAAACGGATATGACGGGCTTTAGAAAATGTTGGATATCCAGAACAGACATCAACAGAAGCAGCTCCACCAAAGGAGCAATGAGCACATGTACTCCCTTTGGGTTAGGTGTATTTGCACTTGCAACAGAAGTTGAAAAAATCACAAAACCAAATTGGAGGGAAGCAAAAGGGAGGAAAGTGGGCGACACTTCAGGAGGCCCTAAAGGAAGGGTGATTGTCTCTTCCTCCCTTCTTTGCAAGGCAGCTTGCTCAGCTAAGAGGGCCTTTCATTGACACTTGCATTCATGCGCAAGGTGGTTTCTTCAACTCTTGGAGTTGGAGGTTGGAGGATTTGAAGAAGAAAAAGGCTCCTACTCAACCATAGGAATGTCCACTATGGCCATTTCTAGCAAAGAAATGGATTCTTGAATGGGATTAGGAGAAACAGGTTGTAGGATAGTGGGAGGATTCAGCTCAAGAGCCTTGGCAGTGGGCCTCTTCCCGCTCACTGCCTTGGGAGTAGGAGTGGTAGGAGGCTGTGGAGGTTGATACAAAGAGGACTCTCCTTGGGAGACCTTCTTGTCATACCAAACAAGCCTAAGCTCAGTTGACAGAACATGAAGCTTGAATGCGGGATGCTTAGGCTATCATAGGATTCTCCTGCAGATGAGGAGTAGGACCTGATGGTACCACAACAGAGCGAGAAGAAGCATCAAACTAACTAGTAGAAGAGGAAGGAGGATCATGAGACCGCTTCTCTTCTTCCTTCTTTCAAGCCTTAATGGCATCATTGTCAACCTTTAAGCAAGCCCTATGTGAAATAGCATAAGGCGAGGGAGGGTATCTAACTTTCGGTCTTAGACACCCTTTCTTATAGGTCTGATACGTTCGATGCAGAAGGTTTGTCCTAGGTAGGAGAGGACCAATAGGAGTAGGCCAAGAGTAGTCCAAGGAGTACCTACCATGTGCAACTAATGGTCTATAACCAATGTCATGGATTACATGTATGAAGCCCCTGTGGATAAGTTTTAGACATTTATGCACGGCGGAGGGTACTACATTCATCGCCACCAACCAAGGGATACCCAATTTCACCCTAAGAGCTCAAACCCAGGGATGATGTCAAACAAGAGGTTCACATATTTAGGTCCTACCAGGATCAACATGACAATACTACCTAAAGGGGGCATAGAAATCTCATCATGTGTGTGGATAGTACTCACGAGTGCATCATACCCATCTTTATGTAAAAAAATTATCGACATAATCTCCTTGGTTATTATGTTTACTTGTGACATTGGATCAATGAGAACACCTAATAAAATGTTTCCATTGATCCACGTGGGATATAAAGAGGAGATGGTTCTTTGTTAAAACCCATTGGTAGGTCATGTGAAGTAAAGGCTATGCTAGTACCATTGTCCATAGGCTGCGTGAAGGAAATAGGTTGATGCAAGGAGGAGGCCATCATGCACGCTAGACAATGCTTTCATAGAGTCCCTAAAGGAACAAGGATAAGACAGTGACCCAACTAAGGTTTCATTATGTAATACCTTCAGAACCTTCCAACTACGCCAACTAGGGGTCACAGGTTCAGTTGCAAGACCACAGCCTTACAACACCCGCACCTACAACACTCATAGAGTATGAGGAAAGGAATTTTCAATATCACAAAAATGGAACCAAAATGGTTCACATCAAGTTCACCAAAATGTAAGGTAGAGGGACCTCCATGTGAAAGGCCCCAGGTCATGAAGGGCCAAGATGTGGAAGGCTGCCCTAACTTACCTCAACTTAGTGGGATGTTTAGGGTATGAGGATGAGACTGAAGAGGACAATGGAGTCCAACAACCACTCTGTAATCCTAAGATTCAAAGTGGTGCTAGGTGAGCTAGTTTTCAAGATCCTTATTGTATCTCAGATAACTCTCTGTCAGAGGATGAAAGCGCAGTTCTGGGATGACAGTGTAATGCACTGGCGTCTCTTAGGTGTGCTAGTGTTTGTACGACTAGAGGATCAAAAACACAATATGAACTTATAAAAAATGAGCTAGTAGCCTAGCTAGCAACTTCTAAGAGAGAAAAATAACACTATGAAATACAAGAAAGATAAATGAAGGTGATAAAGTAAATATACCAAAGCTTGGGTAATGAAGATCATTTCGTAGAAGAGCCTACTCGCCAGCTAGCTCCACAAAGCACGTACACCTATACACATAAAGAGAGGAAAATTTTGGGTGGCTATATAGGGGCCTACCTTAGTCAAACCCCTGTTTAGGTGTTTCCACCTCCACAGACAGCCAAGGAAATGAGATAGAGAAAGTAATATAGTAAAGAGTACAAAATCATTGCAAAACAGTAGCGCTAACTCAACTAAGTGATAGAAGGAGAGAAAGGGAAGCTTACCACCTCCAACTAGAGTGCTCAAGGTTGCTTGGGGGGAAAATAAGAGTACTCGAGCCCTTTCTACAATAGTTTTTTTTCCCAAATTTTTCTACCAAAGTGATGGAGTGTCGTGTTTGCTGCTATGAGGTGCTAGAGTGCTACTTGAGAGCTTGAGAGTGTGAGAATGGATGCCTAAAATGTGTGATGGATTGCTTGAATGCTTAGAGGATTGTGACAAAGATGAAATGCTTGTTCAAGAGGTGAATTTGAAGAAGGAATCAAAGAAATGGCCATATTCACATTGGTCAGCCGAAGGGGGTGTTACAATTTGACTCCCAATGAGAAGTGTAATGCCTCTACAAGTTTAGCCACAGGAATCCGCCAGGGATGTAAGTGTGCCACACAAACATTTGCACGTCATGCGGGCGTCCCCAATAGAAATGCCTCCACCGATGCTTAAAATAGGCACCAAGTGGGATGCAAGCAATGGGTTTAGGTGGAATTAAGCTTCCAAACTTGGTTTTCTAAAGTGGAGGGGGAAAAAGGGGGAATTTACACATGGGGTGAAAATTCACTCCTATATAGGTCTGCGCAACTATCTGCTTACTCACCTACTTGGCCACTTCTTGAATTTGTGGAGTTCACTTTCTTGGGTTTCCTCCATGCAAGAGATCTTGGGGTATACCTCCCTATAGGACTGAGGGCCTATAGGGCACTTCCTTTGAGCTTCCTCCATGTGAGATATCTTGGGAATGGCTCCCCTACAAGTTTGAGAGCCTGTAGGGTGCTTCCTTTGGGTTTCCTCCATGCTAGAGTTCTTGGAGGATACCTTCCTTGCAGGTTTGTGGGCCTGCAAGTTGCTTGCTTCATGAGGCTTCCTCCATGCTAAAGTTCTTGGGGGTTGCCTCCTTGTAGGTTTGCGAGCCTGTAAGACACTTTCTTTCTTCAACTTCATAGTTCTAAGCAGCTATGAAGTCCTTTGCTTGCCCTACACCTTTAGGTTTGCTAGATTGTGGTCTGCTTCCTTGATGGTTCAGGTATACATTTCTAACCTTACTCTTTCCTTGATCTACTTTATCGAGCACTCATTAGTACTCATGCTCGCTAAAGTGGGGGTAAAATGTATAGGAGTGAATTTGCACCCCTTATGCGAATTCTCCTTTTTCCCTTCTCCACTTTAGAAAACCAAGTTCAAAGGCTTAATTACACATAAGCCTACTACTTTTATCCCACTTGGCACCTATTTTGAGCATTGGTGGAGTCATTTTTGTTGGGGATGCTCACACGGCACACTTACGTCCCTAGCAGATTCTTGTGGTTGAACCTGCAGAGGCGTTACACTTCTCATTGGGATTCAAGTTGTAATGCCCTCTTCAGCCAAATGACCCAAATATGGTCATTTTTCTCGATCTCCTTTTCAAATTCACTCCTTCAACAAGCATTTCATCCTCTAAGCATTCAGTTGAACTTCTTCACTTCATTCACAAGCTTACTTTCACTCACTCCAAGCATCTCAAGTACTCCATTGCAGCAAATAGATCACTCCATCACTTCGATAGAGCAAGTTAGGGACAAACACCATTGTAGTAGAGGATCGAGTACTCTCATTTTCTCCTCCAAGCAGCCTTGAGTGCTCTTGGTGGAGGTGGTAAGCTTCCCTTTTCTCTCCTCTATCACTTGGTTGAGTAAGCACACTTACTATTTTGTAGTGTCTTAGTGCTCTTTACTACATTGTTTCCTTTATCCTGCTTTCTTGGTTGTCTATGGAGGTGGAAACACCAAAGTGGGGTCTAATTGAGGTAGGCCCCTATACAACCACCCAACGTTTTCTCTCTCTCTTGTGTGTAGGTGGACGTGCTTTCGTAGAGCTAGCTAGTGAATGAGTTTCTTTGTGAGAATCTTCTTGCCACCTTAACTCTCATATTTTTGCTTTATCACATTAGAGTATTTCATTTACTTAATCACCTTATTTTGGACCTTTAGTAATAGTTAGCTAGGATTTTAGCCTATTTTATTAGTTTTAACCTTGTCTCTATTATTGTCTGGCTGTACAAATGACAACGCATCGCGCTTTCATCCTTAGGTAGAAAGCTTCCTGAGGTGTAGTGTTGAACCTGAAAATTGCTCACCTAGCCCCATTTTGCATTTTAGGTCTATAGAGTGGTTGAAGGACCTCATAGTCCTCATCATTCTCATCCTACATATCCTAACACCCTATTAAGATGAGGTAAGTTAGGGTAGCCTTTCACATCTTGGCCCTCTGTGACCTGGGGCATTGCACGTGGAGGTCCCCCTCTCTTACACCTACAATCAAAACTAATACCATTACCAAGTATTCATAACCAAACCACCTCCTTGGAGGCATGTATAGCAACCATAGACTCTACTTTTGTTGTGGAGAATGCAATTGTAGTCTCCCTCTTACTAATCCACTTATTGCACCTCCAACAAAGTAAAAACATAGCCACTAGTGGACCTTCAACTATCCAAGTCACCTACCCAATCTACATCAAAAAAACCCTATATGTCCAATGACTTATCCACATAATCAATACCATGATAAACCAAACATTAATTTGAAGTACCACACAATTATCTAAACACCCTCTTAACAAAATTCCAATTCTCTCTACCAGGGTTAGATATAAACCTACTCAAAACTCCCACTGCTTGGGCTATATTTGGCTAGTGCAAATCATTGCATACATCAAACTACTAACAACACTATCATAAGGAATGTTAGAAATATCTTCAATATCATAATTAAAATTAGGACACATGTCTAAACTCAACTTAGTACCAACCAGAAATGGAATATTTGTTGGTTTACAGTCATGCCTATTAAACCTCTGCAAAATCGTATCAACATACTTACTCTAACTTAACCAAAGCTTTTTGTGAACCCAATCTCTACTAATCTCCATCCCAAGAATATATTTTTCAGCCCCTAAATCCTTCATATAAAATGTGCTAGAAAGTTTTCTTAAGCTCCCTAATCATCACCTTTTTGTTACCCATAAACAAACATGTAATCAACATACAAGACAATGAATAGAATCTAATCATCAATAACCTGAATATAAACACAATGATCCTCCTCACTTTAAGAAATACCCAAATTCAGTGAAAAGGCATCAAAATTCTTATACCACATCTTGGTTGACTGTTTCAAAACATATAAAGGTCTCTTTAACCTACAAACCAAGTGTTATTTTCCTTTCACAACAAAATTGTCAAGTTGTCACATATAAATCTCTTCCTCAAGATCCCCATGAAAGAAAGCATTTTTTAACATCCATTTGCTCTATTTCAAAATCATAAGTAGCAACAATATATAATAGGAATCTAATAGAAGTTAACTTAGCAACAGATGAGAAAATTTCATCAAAATCAACTCCCTCTCTCTAGGAGTAGCCCTTGGCCACCAACCTAGCATTGTATTGCTCTAACTAACCATTTTCTCCAAATTTATTTTTATATACCCACTTGCATCCAATTGGATTCCTTCCTTTTAGAAAACTCACAAGATCCTAGGTATAATAACTATACAAATCCATCATCTCCTCATGCATGGCCTACATCCAAGACTCACTTTCTTCTGAAGAAAGAGTTGCCCTGTAGGATCTAGGTTCATTATCAATTCTCAACAAAGAAAATAAACAACAGAAATTGAATGGGCTATACCTATCAACTAGATTTTTTTGTCTCGTGGATCTTCTCAAGGTAGGAGTAAGGGATTATTTTTGTTCTTATTCTTTTACATGCTCATCCTACAGATCATTTGAACTCTCTAAACCCTCTTCTTATCCATCCTTAAATCCATTTGGTTGTTCTTCCACATGTGCATCTTCTTGCTTTTCAATCTTTGTCTCAAAGTGCACTATTTTTGTCTTATCTTTCTCCTTTGGTTTTTCTTCACTTGAGTAAGCTCTAAACTCCCTAAAAATCACATCTCTAGGGAAAACAATTTTATAAGTTAGTGGATTCCAAATCTTATAACCTTTTACATTCTCACCATAACCAACAAAGATGCATTTTTGTGCTTTTGGATCCAACTTAGAATGCTTCACTTGAGGCACATGAACAAAAGCATCACAACCAAAAAACCTTAAATTTTAAATAGAAATATTTATACCTATCCACAATTCATAAGGATTTTTATCAATAAGATTTGAACAAGGAGATCTATTAACCAAATAGCATGCAGTACTTGTATATTTTTCCCAAAAGCATCTATCAAGCTTAGCACCACTCAACATGCTTCTAGTTCTTTCCATCAAGGTTTGGTTCATTCTTTCTTCTACCCCATTTTGTTGAGGTTTATAAGGAGTGGTCTTTTTTCAAATAATTAATATATGCTTATAAAACTCATCAAATTCCCTAGAACAATATCCACCCCCATTATCAAATCTCCACACCCTTATCTTATAATTTGTTTTCTTCTCAGCTAAGGATTTAAATTTTTTAAACTTAAAGAAAACCTTATATTTTGCATGCATAAAATAAATCTATTTGTATCTTGAGACATCATCAATGAAAGTAATATAATAACAAGATTTTTTTTTAAATTCAACATCCACTGGTCCAAACACATCCAAATGAATGATCTCTAATAATCTCTTAGATTTATTAATCCCACTAGGAAATGATGATCTATTTTGTTTACCAAACACATGATTCTCACAAAAATCATTTTTTCCAACATAATAATTAGAAATACCATCAACCAAATTTTTATTCAAAATGGTCTTAAGACCCTTTTCACTTATGTGACCCAATCTATGGAGCCACAATATAAATGCATTTTTAGTGCCAGTTACATTGGAAGAGTTACAAAAAGTGGAAGCATTAAGCCTAAACAACGTCACTATCCAAGATCCTTTACCAATCATGAAACTCCCTCTTACCAACCTTTAACCAGAATTGTCAAATGTCACATGCATTCCAGAATCATTCAAAATAGATATTGAAATAATTTCTCACAAGTATTGGAATATGTAAAACATGTTCAAGGGTTTTAACCCTTCCATCACTGAAACACTTTACCTTTCCCTTACCAACAATCTTCTTTGTGTTGTTATCACCAAGGAAAACTTCTCCCCCATCATAAGTTTAACATGAATTACCACTCCTTGTGAGGATTCATATAGTAGGAGGAACCTGAATCAATAGGCCAAACATCATCACTAATAGTGCTAGTAGAAATGAACAAAGTATCAGAATCACCACCTTCTAAGGACTTTTCTATGGAATTATCTAAACTCTTTTTATTTTTTCTACACTCCTTCACATGTCCTCTCTTACCACAATTCCAACACTTTACTCTGCTCTTCTCGGGAATTTTAGAAAGTCCTTTAAAATTGTCTCTCTTTTTTTCAAAGGCCCTCCTTTTTCTTTGGACCTTCTTCACACATACAAGAAATCTTGGGAGCTTGCATTCATGGACTTCCTCCTCATCTCTTCTAAAAGAAGTATAGAAATGAGACTATCCATCTTCAGTTTTGTACCACCACCACTTATGGAAACAATTAGAATTTCCTAAGATTTAGGTAAAGATAAAAACAACAAAATAAATTTATCTTCTTCTTCTATCTTAACATCTACAGATGCAAGCTGAATTATAATCATATTAAAAGTATTTAAATGTTCTGCAATAGAATCACTATCCTTCATTTTCAAAGAATACAAATGTATTTTGAGATCTACAACTTATTAGTTAGACTTTTAGTTTAGTAGATTTCACTTATCCTCCTCCACAGCTTGAATGTGGTAGATTCTTTTGAAACATTCTAGAAGACAAATTTGCAAGGCACAACTGAATGGTTCCTCATGCCTTCTTGTCCATTTTCTTCTAGTCTTCATCAAATGGTTATTCTAGTTTCTTTCCACTTGAAATTGCCAAAGTAGAAGTAGAAGATGATCTTTCTATTCAAGGAGATCCTCCATCTTTAATTTCCTCATATTGTAACTAGTTCCATTGAGCTTCTCAATATCTAGATGAGAAGTAGAAGCCATTATTTTCAAGCTTCTTCACAAATCTACAAAACCCACAATACACAAGCTCCGACTACAACCCAAAAACCTACAACATTCAAAAGAAAGGTGTCCCTCTCTTAATAGAACTATTAGCTTTGATACCAAATGTTGAAAATCCAAGGTGAAACTTGCAGTAATAGAACTTAAAAATGTGCTTCTAAATTTAACAGTATGTATCCAAGATTACCATAAAGAGATTGTGATTAACAATTCCAAACATGAAAGAAAAATAAACAATACCACAAGTTGTCAAACACAAGTGACACGAGGTATACGTGGAGAAACCCTTACGAGAAAAAAATCCACACCTAAAGAGATCTAATATTTTTATTAATCTTCAAAAGAGATACATCAATGCAACACTCCTCTCTAAATTTTGATAGCAATTTGTTGCTCTGACAACCTACAAATAAACTCTACAAACCACCATCTCAAGGCTCCAATATATAGAAGTTTGTGGGAGAGAATACCACAAATGGTATAAAAAAATAACAAGAAAAACCGCTTGGAAGAACCCACATCCCCTTAGTGGATATCCCATAAACATAGAATAAAATATTTAATAATCACATGGCCTTCACATGGGTTCCTAAACCACATCGAATTAGAATTTTTCAATCAGGAATGCTCCATAACTCTTTGACGGCTCTGATGGCTTCTTGCAAGAGCATGTACCAACATGCAAACCTAGGCACCCAACCATGCAAGAGCATGCAAAATATGCATGGAAATGCACAATAAAGTGGTCTCCACTCTTAAATTTGGAAGACCAAAAGGAATATCCTCCAAAAATGCTCTTTAACTGTCACCATAATAGGTCCACCTCTTTAAATGCAATTACAAATTGTCATAGGAAAATAAATAATAAATATTTTGTTCCTCATGTCCCCTAGAACACTTTCCAAAGAATGTGGAGACACATAAATCAACTTAGGATAACAATTATATGTCACATATCCTTCTTCCTCCCTACTTTGGGAGGCTTCTCTAAGACCCCCTTTTTGAAGTTCTTTTGTTGCAAACCTAACAAAGGCATAAATTTACTACCTTTCCCAACGGCTAAAACCTCCCCTTCTGGCCTCAAATCAAAATTATGCAAGGACAAAACCATGACCACTTCTAGACCCTTGACTGGCCCCATCTCACCGAAGGAAAACCTGTGCTTGATTTAAAACCAACTAAATCTTTGACTCCTCGGTCATCTGCTTGTTCACGTTGGCATCCACCATTGGAGCCAACTGCTCTTAACCTAAAATAGGATCCCTCAAGAGCATACTTCTGAGGTTCCCCTCCAATAAATCTAAATCCTCCATGGCCTCGAAGTGATTATAGGTCTCATCCTCTTGCCTATCTTTGAGAGATCACTTTTGGCCCCTTCTTGTGTTATGGGACTTTATAGGAATGAACCCCTCTTTATCTTTTACTTGCTTAGCACAAGAAGGAACTTTGGTTGTAGCACTATTGGTAACCTTTCCATAATGATTAACTTTAAGAATTTTCCTTTGTATATGCCTATACTCATGAAAAATCTGACATTGAAATGGAAGAACTTCATAATCTAGCTATTGAATCCACATAGTGTCTCCAACCCCAATTTCCAAAGAATCTAGAAAAGGGTTATTTAGGTCAATTTCAATACAAATATAAGCATAGGAAATTACCTTCTTACCCAACATCTATTGTGACGGACCAACCAACTCGCCTAGCAATAGAGCAATCATGTGCAAGATATTATTTCTCCATAACTCCAATGGCAGTCACAAGAGTTGAACCAACACAAGAACCTTTGATGATAAATACTTAGAAGGATTAAATCCAATATTCCAAGGTTTAATAAATAGGCCCACTTGTTTATAAAAATATGGCCCCCCTCATAGGCCTTATTGTGATATGTTGAGCAAGAAAACACCACAATGAAATAATTATTTGCAACCAACATCACCTCCATATCACCTTTTTGGTTCCACGTACAACATTTCCATGAATCCAAGAATGAGAGAAAAACCTGAGTCCCCATAAACTTACAAATAAGAGCATGGTTACACAGATAGCTTACATTCTCCACTACTAAATCATGTTCAATCACCAAAACCAGCTGAGAAATACTCCTTTCTAGGCACCAATTCACTTTTGGAAGTCATTGAATCCCCATCTAGAATGATACTTCACCATTCATAGATTTATTTAAAAACTTGACCACCTTTACATGGGAAAATAGGGGAGGATCAAGCCCCAATAAATCCTCACAAAAAAATAGATTCTTCTTATTCCCCAAATCTCCACTCGCAACCATATCCCAAACCACACTTACTCAACCCCCTACACCAACCAAAACCCCAAATAAACCCCACTCAACCTACAAAAATCACCTACCCTTGCAAACCCAAACCCCCACTCACTCTCCAAAAACTCCCCACCATCAATTCCCAACCCCCACCAACACCGTAGCTTAGTCTACAAGGGAAAAGACAAGGTAAATAGATCACAACTAGGGTTGTCAATCCATAGTCTATACAACCCTCAAACATCCCTGCAACGCCATCTTAAATTGGTATTTAATTTTAATAACATTTTTGAATTTTTGAGTATTTTGATAATGCTTTTTCCATGAGTTTAGAAGGGTGAAATTGCTGTAAAAAATAGCTCTACTTTTTTTCACAAAATAATTGTAGTAAGTCGTGTTGTTTTCTTTGCAAGGCTTGATAGGCCCTTATTTTTTGTAGGGTTTTTGGTTCCAAATTTTCTAAAAAGATCACTTTGCTTCAAATAAAATCAATTTAATATTAGGTGTTTAAATTTAATTTTCTTATGCAAAGTGAATTGTGGATGTTTTCTAAGGCTTTGGATAACTAGTTATCATGTCAATAAGTGTATTTTCTCCAATTATTTTAAAGGAAATTATCTAAGCTCTTTCTTTGGAAAATTTAAGTATAACTTGAATGTATATTAAATAATTACCAGATTACTTATAGATGATCTATTTTGTAGGTTTTATGGATAGAATTGCTAGAATGAATTTTGAGTTCAAGACAGTTGATCCTCCCTCAAGGATCACATCTAGTTGGCTTTTAGTTAGTGATACCAATTTAGTCAAGCCAACATCGAGGAATTCAAGGAAAGCATTTTCAAAGACAAAAGGACAAAATTGGCCAAGAGAATTAAGCAGAGTAGGATAGAATAGGCTATTAGGTTCCCTTCTTTCATGTTGTGCCCCAAGTTGATTATGGAGAGACAAGAGCATTATCACAAGGACTCTTGAGAAATCATGGCTACATATGGGAGAGTGCTAGCATACCTATCTACTAACTCCATTGCTTGCACATTTGGGATTGCATCATTATCTAACATGACCATTGCCACTAGAGAACAATCCACTAGAATATTTGATGTAGATCCTAAGGCCTACATAATTTTTTTTAATGATATATGGATGAAGCATCCAAAAGGATTCGTGAATGATTTCCCAAACATTTGTATAGGAGTGACTTCATAGACGATTTCAATACCTTACTAAGAAGAGCAATGAGTATTTTTGCAGCCTCAACATTTGATAACTAGATGTTCTATTTCATGGAATATATATTGAGAGGTCCCACCAAGTTGTCACGGGCACAAATGATAAGTAAAAATTTTCACAATCAATTTTCCATACTAAATAAATTGACAATATCCATTATGGCTTCATACATCATGTATCTTTTTTATGGTCAACTATAGATATAGCGGGTTGACTTGTTTGGGTCTCCTCAACACTAATCAAAACCAATACAAAGTATATGATGGTTAACCTCAACTCTAGGATAAGAACCATTACAAGCAAGTGAATGGTGCATTCATCGTGTTCATAGTTAGAAACTTGCACAAAGATATGAATAAAATACTTTCCTCCCCTCCAATTGAAATGTTAAAGAGATTTGGGTATTGGCTCATCCAATTCCTAAAATTCACATACATTAAAATGGAGGGATTCTCAAGAGCTCCATATAGGTTGCCAAATTATCCCAATGATGAAGTTATGATTTTGGAAATGACAAGATAATTATGTACAACCCACCAATAGTTAAAGAGAAATCACAGAGTAGGGGTTCCCTATCTTCTATCCTTTGGAAGAGGTTTGTATGCATATCCTTCAGCCCCATTGGTTGAATATTTAGATGTAGAGATACAAACATTTTGGTTCAATTTCCATAGTCGACGGGAGCATTTTGATCCTTTTGCCAAGATAAAGAAGCAAGTTGGGAAGCAGTATGGCCACCAAATGCACATTGAAGATTTCTAGGCAACTTGCAAGGATAACTTGGAAGTTGGGAAGAGAACCTACTTTCATTGATAGTGGACTATGTTAGAATGATTTTTTTGTTCATTATTCCTAACCAATTGTAATAAGATGACTAATTATTGGTTGAGTATGAGTATAACCAAGTTGCTAATCAACCCATCCCACTTCTTAAGGAAGGATCGATGGAGAAGGAAATGGGAAATCCTCCCAAGACCAAAGGGAAAGCTATGAATACCATAGAAGAGAGGAATCCTACTACCAAATCAAGGGTATAAAATAGGAAGGTTGGTGCAAATCTAAGTAGGTCCCAACCTAAGAAATCCAAAAGAAAATGAACAATGAATTTGGAACCCATGGAGGAAAAAGGAGATTCTTCTCCTTCACCCCCTCCATCTTTCACACCTCTAGATTCTCCGCCAATTTCTATATCTTTAGTTGCATCCAACATCTCTTCATATATCTTCTCCTCACATATTCCACTTGGTATCTCAATGGACATCACTTCATCCATTCCTAAGCCCTCCACTACCCCAATCTCCATTGATTCATCTCTATCTCCTACCTCTCTCCCTCCTTCTACATATATTCATCTCCCCAATTCACCATGTCCACCATTGCATCTATTGTCCCTTATACATTTTCTCTTCCTACTTAATTAGATCTCCTTCAAACTTTGATTTCCCATATTTCCAATATGCCTAAGGAAGTGGTTGCTGCAATGCTTTCCCAAGTCAATAGATCCTTGTTGAATCAATTAGCACAAGCCACTCCCTCTTCTCTCATAAGAAATAATGGAGCCTCCCTCTATAAAAAATATAGATAAAATATTGGAGATGTAAAATTAGGAGGGATGGTATGGTTGGTTTTTCTTTGGTTTGGGATGCCTCAATTCCACCAGTACAGGAAGGGAAACCTTCAAAAGAAATTATAGATCTGAGAAGCCTACCAAGCAAGAGGAGAAAATACATGAAGAGGTCATAATAGAGGACCTTCAATTAGAAACTTATCCTCCTCAAAAATCAAATAAAGTTGTTGCCTTGGGTTGGTTAGAGGAATAATTAAAGAGCAAAAGGCCAATTGTTGAGACTCCCCAACTGAGTTTAGAGGCAATTTTGAGAAATATTGAAAGGATTAAGGAGAAAAGAAGGCCAAAATAAGGTCTCATATGACCAGGGATGCCTTAGGTTCTAGAATTTTGCATGTAGCTACTCCTTAGGTAGAAAAAAAGAATATGACCATTTTTCTAGAAGAATTTAATATTTTAACAATCCATATTGGTTCCACCAATAGAGGGCAAGAGATTGATGAACTTCAAGGTTTAGCTTCCAAAAATTTCAAGTGGATGAACAAGGATGAGGAAAAAAAGGAGAAATTAAAGTCACAAGTAGTGGAATTCACTACCTTCATTCAACACTTGATGACACTAATGCAAAGTACCTAAGAAAATTTGTAACTCTTATTGTATTATCCAAGGACGAGGTTGACGAAAAGGAGAAAATGAGATCGTAGGCTTAGTTCATGTAAAATTGGATAAAGCATATTTTTGGTATTGGCAATAAGTGTTTTCATTGATGTCAACCCTATTTGGGCTCTCATTGATGTCAAATGTGTTGTTGAAGTATGTACATACTCCAAATTTTGTTGCAACATAAGTTGATATAAGTTGAGGCATGTTTGTAGGGAAGTACAAGGAAGAATGGTGATCCAACTATGTTGTGGAGGATGGTACTCATGTCCTAATATGTCTACAATATATCTACTTTAATAGCATTCCAAGTTCATGAAAAGGGAAGTAGAGTGCATGATACACCTTCCTAATTTTAATCTTTAGGAGAGAGAAGCAAATAAATCATTTAAGTCTTTACAATTATAGTTCATTTAAGATGCACATATAAGAAACACAAATAGACAATAAAACATCAACACATGATTTACATGGGAAAACTATTTTGGGAAAAAACTCACACCAAAGCAGAGATCTCTTGTATTACAGAAACAAATATTATATACAAGTGATAGAGCTATGCTATTTCAAGTGTTGATTCACATAATGAATCTGGTAGCATTTCCTTATAATTGCTTCAATTATCCTTCTACTTAATGCAATACTACCTTACATACTTCACAAGTGTTTCAAGAGACTCTTTGTTTCATCTTCCAAACCAAACGAACAATCACTAAAAAACTTAACCATTACTACCTTATGTCGTTGTCAAAGGGACTTCAAACTTTGTCTCTTTGAATTCCCACTATCACCTTGATGCACCTATCATTCCATCAGAGGGAATACCAAGTGACTCCTTTTGATATGGAAAAGTCTCTCCAATGAAGTCCTATCAGAATGTTGAAGGGACTTGAAACCTTGTCTCTTTGAATTCCCACTATCAAGTTGATATGCCTATCATTCCATTAGAGGGACTCCCAAGTGACTCTTTCTAATATGGTGAAGTCTCATCAATGAAGTCCTATCAGAATGTCGAAGGAACTTGAAACCTTGTCTCTTTGAATTCCTACCTATCATTCCATCAAAGGGACTCCCAAGTGGATCCTTCCGATATGGTGAAGTCTTTCCGATGAATTCCTATCGAAATGTTGAAGGGACTTACATTGATATCATGCTGATAATGATGTCTCTTTGATACATGTGGGTAACAATTAGGTGAAATTTTACTGCCAACCCACTAGCTCTAGTTTAAACCTCTGTGGTACTATGGTGTAGAAGACTTTGACTTGACTAAGTGTTTTCTTGATTTCAGAGAGCCTTAACCAATAAGTTTGAGAAACATTTTTCTCAACATTCTCTCACTTGACGAAGAATTTACTAGCTCCCAATCAACACTTGAAGTCACTATATCACCCTAGGCCTCAAGGCCCATCAAATTGGCACACCATCTAAACTTCTCTATGCTAACTGGATTTTTCAGTGCATCAACAACATTCACCAAAGTTTCAACCTTTTCCAAGTTAATCTTTCCATCTTCCACCATATCACAAATAAAATGGCACTACACATCAATGTGTTTTGTTCTGGCATCGAATGTTGGATTATTTTCCAAACATATGGCACTGTAGTTGCCACAACAGATAGTAATATGCCCTGCATCAAAACTAGCATTTTAACATAGTCTTCTAAACCAAATGGATTCTTTACAAGCATGACTTGTTTCCATGTACTCTGCTTCAATAGTGGACAAAATGACTACCACTTTTTGCTTGCTCATTCAACTTATTGCACCCCAAAACAACATGAAAACATATCCATTGGTGGATCTTCTATTGTTAATATCATGCACCCAATTAGAATCCACATATCCATGAATGCTTATTGAATGTGGAGATATAGTAGAATAACCATGATAACATAAGGCATACTTTGAAGTACCCTTCAAATATCTAAAAAGCTCTTTTCACAACATCCCAATGTGTTTGTCCTGGATTAGCCATAAATTGACTAAGAACTCCCATTCTTGGGTAATGTTTGGCCTAGTAAATACCATTGCATACATTAAACTCCCAACTGCACTTGCATAAGGTACCCCATTCATGTCCTCCATCTCAGTAGGAGATTTTGGACAATCTTCCCCGTAAATCTTTGTTCCATACAACATAGGAACCACTAATTGTTTGCAATCTATCATATTGAATCTCTTTAGGACATAGTTCATGTATTTTCTATGGCTAAGCCAAAGCTTTCTATTTTCTCTATCCCTTCTAATTTCCATCTCCAAAATATACCTAGTTGAACCTAGATCCTTCATTTCAAACTATGTTGACAATTGAGACTTTAATTTAGAAATCATGCCCTTACCATTCCCAATGAACATGTCTTCCACACACAGGGAAATAATAAGAAGATGAACATTTTTAGTCTTAAAATAAATACAATGGTCGAACTTAGATCTCACAAATCTCAAAGATAACACATAGGTATCAAACTTTTGGTACCGCATTCTAGGAGACTGCTTCAGACCATATAGATATTTCTTTAACTTACATACCAGATTCTCTTTACCTATCTCAATGAAATTCTCTGGTTGGGACATATAAATATGTTCCTTCAAATCACCATGAAGGAAAGTTGTCTTCACATCCATCTACTTGATTTCTAAATCATATGCTGCTGCAAGTGATAACAAGAATCAAATTGATGTCAGCTTTGCTACAAGAGAAAAGATTTCCCCATAATCAATTTCCTCCACTTGGGAATATCCTTTCATGACCAACCTTGCTTTATGCTTCTCAACACTACCATTAAGACCTATCTTTTTCTTGAACACCCATTTACATCCCAATGAGATTTCTTCCTTCTAGAAAAGGTACCAAATCCAATGTATCATTCTTCTTCAATGACGTCATTTCTTTGTTCATGGCTCCTAACTAAGAATTTGCATTAGACATACCCATAGCCTCTCTAACAGTCCTAGGCTCATCAGTGTTAGCAATCAAAGCAAAGACACAACTGAAATCTAACATAGAATATCCAAACCTTTCAGGTTGCCACTTAGCACATGTAGACCTCCTCACAAGTTGAGGCTGAGGTTCTTCATCTTGTTTATAACTTTTAGAGCCGATTGAGCTTTCCTCATTAATAGGTCCACTAGGAGTATGTAGATCATCTTTATTGGGTGTAAGAGGAAATTTAACTATGTCCTTTATTTTTTCTTTCATCTCTGGTTGTATATCAATTTTGGAAGGTTTCAGCTCATGGAAGATCACACTTCTACTATAGAGCACCTTCTATGTAACTAGGTTCCAAAGCTTGTACCCCTTCATATCGATGCCATAATTAATGAAGATACACTTCACTACCTTGTTATTCAATTTAGGTCTCTTTTCACTAGGCACATAAGCATATTCCTCACAACCAAAGACTCTAATATGTCATAATGAGGGATTCTTACTAGACCATGCTTCTATAGGTGTCTTATCAATGAGCACCATAGTAGGATATCTATTAATTAGATAGCACACAATTTCTATAGCCTCAACCCAAAACTTTAGTTCAATACCAGGACCACTCAACATACTCCTTTCCCTCTCCATCAACATTTTGTTCATCCTGTCCACAAGTCCATTTTGTTGTGGAATGTAGGCAGTTGTTTAATGTCTCTTAATCCCATGGTCCTTACATAACCTGTCAAAATCTGCAAAACAAAACTCACCACTATTATTCATCCTCAAACACTTTAATTTCCTACCAGTATAATTTTCTACCAAGGTTTTGAACTCCTTAAATCAACTGAATACTTCAATTTTACTTCTAAGAAAATATACAAATGTCCTTCTTGAATAATCATCTATGAATTAGACAAAATACATAGATTTTGATAACAAAGGAACATTAATTGGACCAAGCACATAAACATGGATATAATCCAAAATTCCAAAAGATTTATGAGAACTAGAATAAAAAGAAACACGATGTTGTTTTCCATATATACAATGTTTGTAAAAACCAAACTCAAGATTACAATCATCAAGCCCATCAACCAGGATTTTATCCTTCAAGGATTTCAAACCTTTTTCACTAATGTGGTCAAGCCTCTGGTGCCACAACATTGTCTTCTTTTTTGGGAGCTTCATCTCTAAAGAATTAGCACCCTCAAGAACAACGTTCTCCTTCTCTACTTGATCAGATGATGAAGCTATTTTCCCATACTTCACATAAATTACTATTGCACTGAACTATGCAAGCATCCAACTTATATAGAGTGCCAATTTGTGCACCCTTAGCCAACACCATAGAACCTATGGTCATCTTACAACTACCATTTGAGAAAGATACCTACACACCCAAATCATTCAATTTACTTACAAAAAGTAAATTCCATGCCAAAACAAGGATGTGCATCAGACCATCGATTCCCTTTATCCTTCTATCAGGAAACTGAATCTTGACTCTTCCACGGCCTACAATTTCTAGGTGACAATCATCACCCAAATACACCTTTCCACTAGCATACTCTTTGTATTTTGAAAACCAACCCCTATGAGAGGTCATGTGAAAATATGCACTTGAGTCAATCAACCACACATCTTTTGATGCATGTGTTTCCAAGGCTGTTATGAATGCATCTGCATCATCTTGAGAAGATTCATTATCAAATTCATTATTGTTTTTCTTTTTCTTCCTCTTCTCTTCTTTGCAATATTTCTAGATATGTCTAGATTTTCCATAGTTCCAACATTTCACCTTGATTTTGATCTCCCCTCTGACTTGGATTTAGATTTCTTTCCCTTCCCTTGCCTTTCTCCTTTGACCTACCTCGAACAACAAGGGCCTCCTTGGCCATCTTAGAATACTTCCTTCACATTTCTTCTGACAACAATGAAGCAACCACATCTTCCATCTTGAAATTGGATGTTGTACTCCCAATAGCCATTACCAAGTGATCCCATGTGTCAAGAAAAGAACACAATAGGAGCATGCAAAGATCCTCATGATCTATCTTCACACCAATAGACTCCAACTGAGCAACAACCATGTTAAATGCATTCAGATGATCTGCAATGGATGCTCCTTCCTCCATCTTCAAATAGTATAATTTATTTATAAGGAATAACTTATTTACCAAGGATTTCCCTTGATAAATTTCACCAAGCTTTTTCCAAAGAATTTTTGCGGTCTTCTCTTCATGGACGTTCAAGAGAAAAGAAATGGACAAGAACAATCTAATCAGACCCTTGGCTTTTTGTTCCATTGCATCCCAATTAGTCTGTGAGGTTGTTGATGGTTTGTTATTAGATACATCCCACAACTCTCGATTTATAAGAAAATCTTTCATCTTGAGTTTCCACAACCCAAAATTATTGTCATTGAATTTTTTTATTTCTATTCTTTTGGATGTGCTCACCATCTTAAATCTACAATAATATTATAACCAATTTTTTTTGCAAAACTCCCACTGAAACCAAATCAACGCAAAAAACCCTTCTAACCCACAAGGATAACAAAGTTGGCCAAGTTCTGATACCAAATGAAAAGGAAAGTAAAGTGTAGAAAATGCCTTCCTAATGCTAATCTTTAGGATAAAGAAGAAAATAAATTGTTTGTCTTGCAATTACAGTTTATTTAAGATGCACATATAAGAAACACAAATAGACAATAAAACATCAACACATGATTTATGTGGGAAAATGCTTTCGGGAAAAAACCCACATACCAAAGTAGGGATTTCTTGTATTATAGTAAAAAAAAAATTATATACAAGTGACAGAGCTATTCTCTTTCAAGTGTTGATTCACAGAATGAATCTAACATTTCCTTATAATTACTTCAATCATCCTTCTTGATGCACTACTACCTTACATACATACTTCACAAATGTTTCAAGAGACTCTTTGTTTCATCTTCCAAACCAAATGAATGATCACTAACAAACTTAACCGTCGTTACCTTCTATGGTCGTCAAAGGGACTTGAAACCTTGTCTCTCTAAATTCCCACTATCACCTCAATACGCCTATCATTCCATCAAAGGGACTCCCAAGTGACTCCTTCCAATATGGTGAAGTCTTGTTAATGAAGTCCTATCGGAATGTTGAAGGGACTTGAAATCTTGTCTCTCTGAATTCCCACTGTCACCTCGATATGCCTATCATTCCATTGAAGGAACTCCCAAGTGAATCCTTCTGATATGGTGAAGTCTCATTGATGGATCCCTATTAGAATGTCAAAGGGACTTACATTGATGTCCTTCTGATAACAATATGTCCCTCTGATACCTGTAGGTAACAATTAGGTGGACCTTTACTGCCAACCCTCCAACTCTAGTTTAAACCTCTGAGGTACTACGGTGTAGAAGACTTTGACTTAGCTAAATATTTTCTTGATTTCAAAGAGCCTTAACTAGTAAGTTTGAGACACCTTTTTTTTGAACAATTCATGTACTGCATATTGAAGAAGTTTGGCTAAGACACTAACTATGTATACCTTAAGGAAATTTCATGTCCTATTGGTTTGCATCCATTCATCGTACATTATTTTGAATCATGATTCAAATGAAATGATGACCATTCTCTGAAGATATTATATCCAAGAAATCAAGTCTTCACAGTTTCCACAATCAAAGTTATAGTTGACAATGTTCTGGTTTTTGCCCTAACAATGTAATGCAATGATAAAGCCTGGTTGGAATGCTTCGCATTCCTCTAGAGATGTCAGTTTGGTATTGTAGCTTTGAGGACATGAACAATAGTGATGAATATCTAATATTATCAATTGTGTTATAGTTGATCTAGAATGCTTTGTTTCTGCATTTTTAGTAAGCTTCTTCAGTTACACCAGCGTTTAACGATCAAATATTTTTAGAATAGGTTGTAGGGATATTTTATATTACCTACATTATTCATTTCTTGATCTGCATGATGTTTTTGGTATCTCTTCATGGTGTGAAGTCAAGCAGTAACAATATTGATTGTACTTGTACTAATTGGGATGACATGACTTTTTTTCTTCATTTGCAGTTGACCGTAATCAATTAAAATTTGTTTAGAGAATGTTTGGAAGTGATATTAGGCCTAAACATAGTGTGTGTTGATCCACAACCAAATTTATTTCATATTGAATATGTTTTGGAGCTAGCTTATGCAATATCATTTGTTACATCTAAGGGTCATCTTCGAGCTTACCTAATTAGAAGTTTTGTATTATTGTGGAGGATATTTATAGAAGGAAAAATCATTTGTGAAGTTTGATCGATAAGTTATATATGAATTAATCCAAATGTTAAACATGAAGTGTGTGAAATCCATATGAAGATGTAAATGTGCAAAAAAGGAATTGCAATATCACCATAAGTCAGATGCCTCATCTACAATAGTTCAAGTCTTAGTTTTTTATCATAATTTTCATGTACCCTACTCTAAGATAGTGAGTCTCATAAGGTCATCTATATCTTTCCCATAAAGTTTTTTTTTCTTCATTGTGTCTAAGTCTATAGGCAATGAGTCTTAAACTACTTTGTAAAACCTTTTAAACAATAGGCTTTTATATTACGAGTTAACTCTCACCATGGTTTTTCCCTAATTGGGTTTTACAAAACAAAATATTGGTGTTATGGTGTGGTGAATTTTTCACTTTCTATTTTTCTTTGAGTTCATGTGATGTGATGTGTTATCTACCTATGGAAATGTCTTAATTTTAATATATTTCGATTCACCCCTACTCTCAACATTGCTTTGTGTTCAACATAAGGAAATAGATACTACCATCCAAGTGCACAATGACTTCCTTATTATTAAGGAAGACATGGATAAATTAGTAGAAGATTTTTCAAACAATGAGAAATATCATGGCATGGTATTTCCTAAGGTTGAGGCCATAAAGTAACTTGCTAGTGATGTGATTGTAGTGTCATAAATCGTCACCCTTGGAAATTTCACACTATGTTTTCTCCCCCTCAATCATTGAGCCTAATTAAGTACCTGACTTCCTAAATTACATATTTTGACATCCATTTGTATCATTTTCTAAGAAATTGCAAGCATTGAACAAATGCATCCAATGATATTTTTCTCTAACACTTAATGTCTTGGAAAATAGGACCAAGACCCATATGCCCTTGGGTGTATGGGTCCCCCTATTTTGTCAAGGACCAATTTTTGATATGTCAGTGTCAAAACTTTAACATTTGAAATTCAACTTGCAAATATTAGCTATTGGGATTTAATTTTCAATAAATTAGATAAATGCCTATAAATACCTAGTTATTACATCATTTGAAATCTAAGTGAGACTATCTAGAAATTTGGAGAACTTATGATCAAGCATTATTATCAAGAGAAGCATTTCAAATACCTATTATAGAAATTCAAGATCCAAGCATCATGTCAAATCCTATGTGAGTTCATGTGTGTTCATGTCATCATTATTTATGAGGGTTAACCCTTGTTGTAGGTTTCCAAGAAATTTCAAGCATTCAAGAAAGAAATATCTGAGACCTTGCTCAGTAATGTGTATGAATTCAATCCTTTTAGGAAGCCATTGAAGGGTGGTGAGTTGCAACACCTTATTGATTCATCATGTTCCTTCCTATCAATTATCCATTTTTATCATTGGCATTACCATTATGGAAGTGGAAACACTAACACGAGGTTTGACTAAGGAAAGCCCCTAAATGGTACAACCCTTTCCTTCTCTTTGGATGTGCAATTTTCAAGCTTGAAGAGGATTGAAAGAATTTTGAAGACAAGTTTTTCATTTTTGTAATTCAAGCCCTACACCTTGTCAACTCATGAAAAATCACCTACAAAATTATCTGACAGTGTTCTAACAACTCTATAAGGGGAAACAAAGATCTTAGATATGATATTAGAGGACTACAAAAATAGAGTAGGAGAGTCATACAAGGACTTAGAAACCCTTGGGTGACTTTTTCCTCCCTTTTAGATCTACATCAACTTTTCTGGGCAAGTATACGATCCTCTACTTCCTAGATCTACCTACAATTCACTGTTTTAGTTTATCAATTGTTGGATTCTTGCAATTTTTCTATTAAGACACATAATATATAATTAGGTTCATCATAGTCAATCCATTCCAATCAATTCCAATCCTCAATAGGATGGATATCCAAGTCTAATTGGCTCACTTTCATGGTTGAAAACCAATCTATATGCCTTGTTGATCTCCATCTTAATGAAACCCTAGAAAAGGAGGCAATCAACTCTAAGTTATATACATTAAAACTTAGGGTTTCTATTTTTTCTATGTTTCATTTTGGTGAAATTGACATGTTGACATTATATACTTTCTAAAATCTTAAGCAATTCACCCTAGATCTAGGTTTTGCATTACATTATTTTGTATTCCTCATTTAGAGTTTTATTTTTACATCATAAAAACATAAAAATTTAAAAGCTTTGCATCACATATTGCATCATTTGCAAACTTGTTTGCACACAAAAAAAAAACCTTTAGATAGTCTAATAAACATTTAAATTTTGAATTTTCAAAACCCCTATCAAGAACTTAAATGCCCTTGGACATCTCTATCCCCCTACATTTGCATCAACAAACTTTTTCATACATCTATATCTTTGTGTCTTTAGTTTGTTTATGCTTGTAGATCTCAAAATTGGAATTTTTAATTCATTGTACTCGTGCATCTTTCGTATAACTCAAAAGGTGAAAAACATTACATTGTTTGATTTCAAAATTGTATCAAAATCACCATTTTTAGATTGCGCTAACTTAGAATCAATCAATTATTGCATTAAATAGATATAGAAATTTCATTCAAATTTGTCAAAACATCTTACACATTGTTGAACACTTTCATTTTGCATCACATCGGCTTAAATTCAATAAAATTTAGGAAAATATTCACTATTAAACCTATTTGCAAGCAGAACTAGAATCCTTCAACAGTGTGTTACACAGTCAAACTTTGAATTTTTAGAAACCCTAACCAAGACATAGACTCCCTTATATTCCTCTATCCTATTTAGGCACCTCCATCCTACTACTTTTGGCTTAGATTTTTGTGACATAGCGCTCTTAGTGTCCTTTTTCTAGATATGATGTCTATTTTTTAATTCTATTTATAAAATATATGATTTTGATCATTTGATCCATAAGGCAAGTAGCAACATGTTTCCTTTTCAAATATGTGGTTTTGATATGGTAAAACATGGTTTCTATTACTATAATATCCCTACTAATGAGTACAATTTGAAGAAACAAAATGAAACTATTGACGATCATGTTTGTCATTCTCCTAATATCTCCCCTAATTGTGAGGGTATCTTGGTAGAAGAGAATGAAATCGTTGACACATTTCTTAATATCACTTTTCCTAATCTTCATTCATATCCCAACATCTCTCCCACTTGGGATAATTTTTTGGTGCAAGAGGGTGCAATCATGGACAATCATGACAATCATAGTTGTTATTCTCCCGATACCTCTTCTACTTGTGAAGAAGGTATCTTGGTGTTAGAGGATCCAATCATTGAGCATCATGAGAATCTTGTTTTCTTCTCTCTCAATACCTCTCCTACTTAGGAAGATATTGTGGCATAGGAGGGTGAATCATTGGCATTTCTTTGAACAGCTAGTAATATGGATTACATAGAATAAAATGCTAAGGTGACATTAGATCCACCCTCGATAGAAGATCATCAATAATAAGTCAAATTCATTGAGGTTATGAATGCATAATTGGCTATTAGATCTCCTTTGATTATTGGACCTCTTATAACTCCTTTTGGACCTCCTAAATGTCCTATAATTATTGGACCTCCTAAGTCACCAATTATTATAGGGCCTCCTAAACCTCATGGCCATATCCTAAACTTGAAAAAACAACTTACTAGTAATCATGTGTCAAAGCAACCAAGTTATCATATTGTAGCTCACACATAGAACACTAGAAACAATAAGCAACCAAAACAAACTCCAACATCCATCCCATTACCTCAACCATATCTCCTAGTTGAACCTAACATTCTATAGCATAGTGGTAAAGAATTTGATCTTGTTGAGAAAATTTGTAACACTCCTACTAAGATATCCTTGTGGGATTTGATTCAAACATCACCTATTTACCATGGAATGCTTCAAAATTATTTAAAAAAATTGTTATCCCTCCCAGTGTGCAACCAAACAATGTAGCAACCTTAATTGAGGGTATGAATTTGGGTAATGTGGATAATTTTTTCATCAAAATGAATTACCCCATTTGGAAACACAAAAACAAAATGATTCCTTGATGATAATGGCTAGCTTTAACAAGACTGGGATTAGGCACACCCTTATTTGCAATGTTTAAGGGATTAATGTTTGTAGTGTCAACCTTTTGGATAGAATTGGAGCAAACAAAACTAAAATTCAACCAGTTGATTTGTCTATCCATGGTTTTGATAATGTGGGAAGATAACTACTTGGTATAATAACATTACTTATCAAATCTTGTAATGTTGTGTTGAAAAATCCCATCCATGTCATACCCCATGGTCTTTCATACAATATTATTTTGTGTAGACCATGTATTCATGAAGTTAAAGGAGTGCCTTCAACACTTCATCATTTAATGAAATACATATACAAAAACTAAAAAAGTGGAACCTTTACAAATTGATGATGATCTTGATTGTCTTTCGTCGATGACAAAGTTATTGGATGATGATTGGGGATCATTAGATTTCACATCTACATTCATGGGGGAATACAAGATTACATAATCAAAATCAAGAAAATAGAAAGAAGTCATGATTATATCAAAATAATCTCTCACTAAATCATCAAAAGCATCTAAATATACAACTTCTAGCAATAAGGAAAACACAAATTACATATCCACTTATGATGAAACTGATTATGAGAACCACCTTCTTTGAAAGAAATGGAAGCCATATATGGAAGAGGTTATGAACTTCTAAAACAAATTGGATATAATGGAAAAGGATGTGGTGTAAAAGAACAAGGTATTTGTGTCCCCATAGATCCCAACATGCAAGAAACAACAAGATTTCTTCACTATTGTCCTTCACAAATAACAAAAAACATCAAAAATACCTTCACTTAATCATGGAAAATAGTATTATTTATTGCTCCTTGTCATATGGTAGTTGTAGTATCATAGCATACTCACTACCATGCATGGGGTGTTGAACAAGACAACTAAGAGGGGGGGTTAAATCAGTTGTAACAAACTTTAACCTTTAAAACTTTTCATTGGAAATTAAATCAATCAAAAATCCTTTATTTTGCTAATATGATTAATCATTAAGTGGAAAGGCAAAAACTGAAAAACATCACACATACACAATAACACCAGATTTACTTGGAAAAACCACAATGAGGATTAGCTCACAATATATAGAATATCAAAACTAATTACAAAGGCTCACTGCTAGAGAAGGCTCATTGCAAAAACATGACTCACTATCCAAACATGGGTTAACCACCTGAAGGGCTCACCGCCATATAGATACAAAGAAGATAGAAGAGATATGTTACCTCAAACACTTGGAGACATGCTTGAATGATAGAGTAAACCTTCAACTCATTGCTTCTGGAAACTTAGTAGTTAGAATTCGCACTGATCTGCACCAACTTGCATTACTTACACACTAATTCACATCTATCTTTCTCTATTTCTTTGCACTTGTTTTTTTCACCAATATCTCATCATGTATTTATACTATCTTCAACTTTGAAATATATCCAAAGTCATCCATACATCATTGCATTTACAAATTTAAATTATGTCAGCGCCAAAAAATTCTAGGGTGCAATTAGAATGAGGGTGGCACAATCACACGCTTCAACACACTTCCATAAGCTTCAAAAGTAGTGTTAAATACAAGGTCAACCAAACCAGTGTCAAACACATAAATCAATTAAGCACACACATCCTTAGTACGATCCAATCCTTCCAGATAACAAAATTATATTCAACACGATCATATCACCTTAACTCCTAAACTGCAAGTCATAAGACTCAAATAAGAAGAAATCCATAGCAACTACATTTCTCCTAGACCTTAGTGAGATACCCTAAAAAGTACAATTCACAACTAGTGAACATGACTCACACTGTACAATGATCTAGAAGACCAAATCCTAGATATAGCAACTTTCAACAACCATGATCAACATATTTGAACCACATAAACATAGGAGCAAATCCCAGAGCAAAAATTGAACACTTGTAACCTTTCTTCATTACAATTTTCACAATATCCTCAACATATGCAGCAAATAACCTATATCCACGATAACAATGACAACAACAACTAGTAACCAGTTGACACCAATAACAACACTTTCATCATACTTCCTTCATACTTGCAACAATCTCCCCCATTATCATTGATGGAAACACATGATGTGAGAAACCATCAAAGATAACACACTTCCTCATGATTTTACTTTCTCCCCCTTAGTAGATACTCCTTTCACATCTTTCTCTCCCCATTTAACATCAATGGGAAATGCATAGGATGTTTTACATTGATTTCCCCTTTGACATCAAGAACGAAATACTTTTTCAATGATAACACATATCACAACCTACTCCCCCTAAGAGGTAGCCACCAAAACATTAGTCCAAAAGAAAGATAGATCCATAGATCCACTGGACCAATGCATCTCCATATGCATCTAGTTCAAGAAAGGAGGGGAAATAACCCCTAACTTCTCCTGGAGATACTCAAAAGTATCTTTAAGAAGAGCCTTCACAAATATGCCAGCTACTTGATCCTTCATCAACACATACTCAAGTTTTACTTCATTCTCCATAACCTTCTCTCTCAAAAAGTGATACCTGATAGATATATGTTTTTTCCTTGAGTGCATCACTAAATTCTTTGAAATTTTAATTGCACTTGTATTATCACATAAGATAGAAATAGGATTATCATATGTTACTCTGATATATTTCAATGACTACCTCATCCACAGAACTTGTGTACAACAAGATACAGTAACAATATACTCAGCTTTAGTAGTAGATAAATAAATTGAATCTTATTTTTTACTCAACCAAACCACCAATTTGCAACCAAGAAAGAATACACCACCACTTGTCCTCTTTTTTTCATCTACACAGCCAGCCCAATCTTCATCTGTGTAAGCACTTAATGTAAAATCAGTATCCCTACGATACGATAACCCATAATCCAGAGTTCCATTCAAATATCTAAGTATCCTCTTAACAAAAACAACCTGTGTTTATTTAGGGTCTTCTTAAAATATTTCCATAAGACAAACTATATGCATGATATCCAATTTAGTAGTAGTCAAATACAACAAACCTCCAATCATAGATTTGTACATGCTCTGATCATCCTTAGATGAATCGTCATCTTTACTTAATTTGCAATCAATCACCATAGGAGTGCATACCGGTTTGGAACCATCCATCCCAAAACTTCTTCAACATTTCTCTTACATACTTTGATTGTGAAATAAATATCCCTTTCTTTGTTTGATTAATTTGCATCCCAAGAAAGAAATTCATCTCACCAAACATAGACATCTCAAATTATTTTTTCATCTCTTTAGCAAAAATCTTGCACATTGTTTCATTTCCTCCAAAGATAATGTCATCAACATATACAACCACTATCAAGATCTTTTCATCCTCAATTTTAAAATAAATATTACTATATATTGTACCTTTGTTGAAACCTTATTGAGTCAAATATTTGTCTAACCTTACATACCAAGCTCTAGGAGCTTGCTTCAATCCATATAAAGCCTTCGTCAATCTACAAACCATATTTGGTTGATCAGACAACTGGAATCCTTTTGGTTGTTCCATGTAGACCTCTTCTTCTAGCTCACCATTCAAGAATGTAGACTTAGCATCCATCTAATAGACCTTGAAATATTTATGAGCAACAAATGCAAAAAACATTATAATAGCTTCCATTCTTGCCTCCGGAGCAAAATTCTCTTGAAAATATATACCTTTTACTTGTGAGTAACCCTTACACACAAGCCTTGATTTATTTCTAACTACTTCTCTATTCTCATTCAACTTGTTTTTAAATACCCATTTTGATCCAATTATATTTTTGTCAACCAGTCTAGGGACCAATTCCCAAGTTTGATTCTTCTCAATTTGCATTAGTTTCTTTTTCATAGCTTCCATCCAATACTCAGCTTTACATCCTTCACTTACAATATTTGGCTCAATCTCAGAAAGTAAACATAGATTTATCTCACCAACAACATCAGCTTTGCTTCTTGTCAATACTCATTTCCTTTTGTCTCCAATGATTTGATTTTCTAAATGATTATTTTGCACGTATCTAGGTGTCTTAGGGGACACCACTAGAGCTGCTTCTTCTTCATTCTACTTCTCCTATTTTTCCATAACTTTTTCAAATCTTACACAATTAAGTTCATCAGATACATATCCATTAACTTCAATTGAATTCTTCATTGCTTCATCAACCTTGACATTTGTGCTTTCTACAATCTTTCTTAATCTTTTATTGAAACATTTGTAAGCTTTTCTCTTAGTAAAATATCCAAGGAAAATACCTTCATCACTTTTAGCATCAAACTTCCCTAAATTTTCTTCATCTTGTATGATATAGCATTTGCTTCCAAATACTTTGAAATACTTAATAGTAGGAATTCTTCCACACCATAGCTCATAGGGGGTCTTAGTATTGTTAGCTCTTGCTTAAACTCAATTGAACACAAACAATAGTGTGAATATCTTCTCTCCAATAAAATTTTGGTAAACCAGCTTCAGTAATCATTGATCTAACAACTTCTTGAATTGTTTTGTTCTTTCCTTCAACAACTCCATTTTGTTGAGGAGTTCTAGGATCAAATAACTATCTTTTTATTCCATGAACTTCACAAAACATATTAAACTTATGGGAGGTGAATTCACCACCTCTATCATATCTCAAGCATTTTATTCTTAAATTAACTTCATTCTCTACCATAGATTTAAATGTCATGAATTTATCTAATGCATCAGACTTATCTCTAAGAAAAGTAACCCATGTATACCTAGAGCAATCATTAATCAAAAGCATAAAGTACCTTTCACCTTATAGAATTCTCACTCTTGTAGTACCACAAATATTTGTATGAATCAAATCCAATAGTCTAGTAGTAGATTGTTCCTTTGATCTAAAGTTGTTTCTTGCTTGCTTTCCAAACTAACAATTCCTACAAATAACATTAACAGGACTTGTATTCCTTGGTAAATCTCTTACAACTTGCACTGCACTAATCCTTGCCAAGTTATCAAAATTTGTGTGGCATATTCTTTGATGCCATAACCAACTATCATTAATCTAAGTCATAAAGCAACATCCATCAACACCCTTAAGCTGATATATATTTCCTTCAGACTTCTTTCTTGCAGCAATCTCTATTCTGGATCCTTTCATGATTTCACATCTCTCATCCTCAAATACAAGATTATATCCTTTACTACACATCTGTCCAACACTCAAGAGATTATGCCTTAAACCCTTAACATAGTAGACATCATCAATATTATGCTTTCCATCAAAACTTACTAAACCTATCCCACAGATTTTATCACCAGTATCATCTCCAAACATAACTAAGGCTCCATCATATTTTTCTATTTTAACAAGCTTACTCTTATCACCGATCATGTGATGTGAACAACCACTAGCAACAACCCAATAGTTATTTTCTTGTTTAGCATGTAGGGCAGAGATTACTCTATCTTCCTCTTTCTCCTTCTCTGAAAGACATTCCTTCACCCATCTTTCAGATTTAGCAAAAGTAGGTTCATCTTTTATAGCCAGGAACATGCATTCATTTTCATCAAAATCTCCATAATTAGACTTGTCATTAGAAATACTAGCATTCTCATTCACATAATATGTTTCATTTCTTTTTGCATTTGTTTTCTTTCTCAAATATTTGTTTATTCCTCTTAGCTCTTTTTGGACATCTCGAAGCATAGTGACCTATTCCTTCACAACTAAAGCATTTAAAGGATAACTTACCTTCATACTTTTTAGAGCCTTTTCTCATCCTTCTCATAAATTTAGCTTCTACTTCATCAAGATTCTCCTCATCTATATCTTCAGCTCTTGTAGCCTTGAAAATAGTTTTTGATTTGGATCCATTTCTCAAATTTGGTTTTCTCATCTCATAAGATATTAGAATACCTAATAACCAATTTGTAGTATAAGTCTTGTATTCCACATATTCTTCAATAACATATACCTTTTCATTATATGTATCATGAAGAGTTCTAAGAATATTCTTCACAATCTTGGGTTCATCTACTGTAGCGCCAAGTCCTCTCATTTCAGCTACCAACTCATCTATTCTTAGTACATAAGGTTTAATGTTCTCATCTTCAAAAATATGCAAGATCTCAAACTATGCCTCTAAATTCTACAACTTTGCTTCTTTGACCTTTATGTCTCCTTTATCCATCTTTTCTAAAGCATCCCAGACCTCTTTGGTAGTCTTCAAATTCTGGAATTTAATCAACTTAGAATGTGAAAGACTGTTCTTCATAATGAACTTCACCTTGTTGTTTGCTTCATACACCTTGATTTCATTAGCTATACTCAAACCATTTGTCAGAGGAGTATAAACAGTTTATAGGAAGTTTCAACATCATATCCACAATACTCCAAATATCCTTCCATCTATATTTTATAGATAGCATAATTTTTTCCATCTAACCTAGGAAATTCAAAAGTAATCCTACTTGCCATCCCAGACCTTCCTTAATCAATTAATCTCTTCTCCAAGGAAGCAAGCTCTAATACCAATTGTTGAACATTACAATTGAGAGGGGGGGTGAATCAGTTGTAACAAACTTTAACCTTTAAAACTTTTCACCAAAAATTAAATCAATCACAAATCCTTTATTTTGCTAATCTAATTAATCATTAAGTGCAAAGGCAAAAACTAAAAAACATGACACATACACAATAACACCAGATTTATGTGGAAAACCCAACAAGGGAAAAACCACGGTGATGATTAGCTTACAATATAGAGAATGTCAAAACTAATTACAAAGGCTCACTACCAAAATAGAACTCACTATCCAAACAAGGGTTAATAACCTGGAGGGCTCACTGCCACACAAATACAAAGAAGATAGAAGAGATATGTTACAGAGAGAAGACAATATCAATGCAGCATAGCTTTCTACCACAATTCGCTCAAACACTTGCAAACATGCTTGAATGATAAAGTACATCTTCAGCTTATTGCTTCTAGAAACTCAACAGTTATACTTTGCACTGATCTGCACCAACTTGCATTACTTACAGACTAATTCGCATCTATCTCACATCTATCTTGCTCTATTTCTTTGCACTTATTTTTTTCACCAATATCTCATCCTATATTTATACCATCTTCAACTTTGAAACATATCCAAAGTTGGTCATACACCATTTGCATTTAAAAATTCAAATTAGGTTGGCGTCAAAACATTCCAAGGTGGAATTAGAATGAGGGAAACCCACTCACATGCTTCAACACACTTCCATAAGCTTTGAAAGTAGTGTTAAACACAAGGTTGACCAAACCAGTGTTAAACACATAAATCAATTAAGCACACACATCCTTAGCATGATCCAATCCTTCCAGATAAAAAAATTATCTTCAACACAATCATATCATCTTAACTCATAAACTACAAGTCATAAGACTCAAACAAGAAGAAATCTAAAGCAACTACAATTCTCTTAGACCTCACCAAGATACCCTAAAAAATCACAGTTCACAACTGGTGAGCATAACTCACACTGTACAATGATCCAAAAGCCTAAATCCTGGATATAGCAACTTCAAACAACCATGATCAACATATCTGAACCACACGAACATAGGAGCAAATCTCAGAGAAAAACCTAGAGCAACAACTAAGCACCTACAACCTTTCTTCATTACAATTTTCTCAATATCCTTGACATATACAACCAATAACCTATATCTAAAACAACAATGACAACAACAACTAGTAACCAATTGACATCAATGAAAACACTTTCATCATACTTCCTTCATACTTGCAACATGGGGGTATAAACTTGGCTTTATGCAATCATATTTTATCTTATAAGGAGCAATATATCATAATCCATTTTAGTTCACCTTTGTCCCTATACTTGGAAGGGAAAGGGGTTAGATAGCCTTATGTTAGATGCATTCCTTCTAGATATGGATCTCTTTGTGTCTCCTTAAAATGTTAGTGTAGCAAGCACACTAACATTTTAAGGGGGGCATATCATCCCCCACTTATTGTTTGCATAAGGAATGGTCAATTTTTAGTGATGATAGCATAAATATCCTAAGAAGTGTGACCTTATCAATAAAAGTGTGGCCTTCTCAATTTATGTTATTGGCTCTTTAGTGGTGATATTGGGCTTGATGTCCCCAAAGTGTGTGACCTTTCTTGGCATATAACATTCCCCTTGGTGGTAATGCTATGGCTAGTATTCCCTAAGGTGTGAGTCTTTTATTACACAACTAGTCCTCTCTTGGTGGTGGTGTCATGTGTGATATTCCCTAAGGTGTGACCTTTCATGTATTGAACAAAATCCCCCTTTTTTTTTTAAATCACCTTTTTTGGTTGTGTTGTTATAACACCCCTTGAATTTTTAGCCTTATCCTATCATCATTTATGCACCCCCTGAGGTGAATTTTTTCATCACCCGTGATGTTAAACTTTATGCACCCCTTGAGGTGAGTTTTATATGCTCCCTAAAGTGATATTTTGCAAGATAGTTCATGGATTCAGCATAATGGAGCTCGTTAGGTCAAGAAATTGAGCACCCATTTTAGCATGGCCACCTAACATAACACAACTTTCTTGCCAATGGAGCCATGTGTTTCATGATTTTTTAGCATAACATAAGTTGAATACAAATTGTTCATTTTTAGCATACTGCAAGTTGAAGACAAGTTGTTCATTTTTTAATTGAAGCCCTACAACTTTTCAACTCACAAAAATTCACCTACATAATCATCCAATAATGTTCTGACAACTATACAAGCTAAAATAGAGATGCATATCTAACATCAGAGGACTACAAAAATAAAGTAGGATAGGCATACAAGGACTCAAATGCCCTTGGGAAAAAATTCCCTCCTTTTCAGACCAGCATCAACTTTTATGGGTAGGTACATAGTCATTTGCACTTCCCAAATCTACCTACAACTCATTGTTTTAGTTTATCAATTGTTGGATTCTTACAATTTTGATATTAGGGCACATAATATAATTAAGTTAATCATATTCAATCAATTCCCATCCATTCCAATCCTTAATGGGATGGATATCTAGGTCTAATTGATTCACTTTCATGGTTGAAATTCAATCTATATGCCTTGTTGATATCCATCTTAATGAAACCCTAGAAAAGGAGGCAATCAAACCTAGTTTCTATACATTAAAACTTAGGTTTCCCTTTTTCTATGTTTCAATGATAGTAAGGGAAGGTATTTTGAATAAATAGTTAGCAAAGTAACCTCACTACTAGTTACACATTGTCAATCTTCATAGGGAGATCATAATATAGATGGAGCATGAGGTAAAGAAGATCAACAATTAGCTTAATGATATTTTGATTGCCTATGGCCAATTTTTGCATGAGATCACAAAGATTTAGGTGGATGTTTCTAAGGGGATAAATGAGCATACTCTAGAGAAAAAATGAAAGTTTTTAATTCACAAGGATCCCACCGAGGATATATCTCCAAACTTTTTGGATGAGGCATCTAAATTTTTGGTCAAATCATAGGATTTTATTGGTCAAAGGCCTTCTTTGATGGCTCTACATCATTGCCTAATTGATGGATGTAATGCTCATTTTTTATAAATTCCATGTTGCCCCAAGTCCACCTAGCAATGAGGTCACTTCAACCTTGACTACATTTGTCAAATTCGCTATGAAAGAGAAATTAGAAGGAAAAAGTGTTATTGATGACAAGTTTATGTAAAAGTTGCTAGTTGGAGTATTTTTTAGAATTTTGTGCTCCAAATTTTTTGGGATATTGTAAATTATATTGAATACAAATGATATAAATTATAATGTATTTTACATATCCCTAGGTACATTTGTAACATAATTTGATTGGAGATGGATGATGAATATGTTACAAATATTTAATGCACTCCAAATATTAAATGCAAATGTAATCTTGGCCTTTGATGTTAAGATGATCACCACCATTGATTTTTCCTTGGGGTCATCTTTCTAAAATTTTAGAGGTTATATTTCCTTTCAAGAGATAGATAATACTTCATGTTTGTTTGAGTTGTGATGTGCAAAACACTTGTCAATAAAATTGGTGCTAGGACTTGGTGAAAATTTGCTTAAAATTGGAGTGTATAGTTTCTTTCTCTCCAATTTTTTTTGAGAGAGTACTTATATCCACCCCAAATTAGGGAATATTATTTGAGTTATGTTCTTCTATAGGATCTAGGAGGAATATATCAAGAGCATGGTCTTCATCAGCTCCACCTCAAATTCATGTAGCAATCCCATATCAAGCCCCTCCATTTGTCTTGCTTTTTGCACCACCAATGGCTTGGATACCTAATAACCTTTCTCCCATCTATTTCAATGTATATCATGATATGCCAAAAATCCCAAAGATTTTTTTCTCAAAATTTCATGTCAATTATACTAATAGGTTTGTAAAAGAGCACATCAAAGTTTTTGAACAAACTCTACACAACCAACAAATTCAACATGAAGGTGTGGCTTGTCAGTTGTTTCCATATTCTTTGGGAGAAGAGGCATTATTTTAGTTTATCCATTTTCCAAGTAGTTCAATCAATTTATTCCATCTTATGAAAAATAATTTCTTGGATAGATTCAAGATCCCTATAGAACCTATAGATTTATATTGCCAGTCTGTGGATGTGAAAAGGCAAGATAACAGACTTGCCAATAACTTCAATAACTATTTTCATATATCATTTACTTGACTTCAGGATCAATACCTTCTCAATGACCTAGTAGAATGGAAATTATATTATTCCTCTTTAGATAATCTTACATTAGTGTTTGTCAAAAGGGCTAATCTTGTACGTAACAACCTCACCGAAGCCTATAAGGAAGTTGTTAAAGTAAATGTTGAATTGGGTCAATTAGGGTTGGACCATTGAACCAGACATCCAAATTTGGACACTTAATTTATCCAAATTTATCACTTTTCGCCTAAACATCCTCTTATCAAGTTAATTAAATAATATTACTATTATTTAATTAATATCTTTAATTACACAAATCCATACCTTACCCTCCTTAATCCTCTTTTCATCAAATAAATTAAATAAATATTACATTTATTTAATTCCTCACATGTCATTTTCATCTAATCCTAATGCATCTCCTAATCTCTTCATTAAGGATGTGCACATGCCTAATGATTAGGATGTCACATCCTCAACTTTACCAAGTTGGCTTCTAATCCTCATTTATCTTCTAATTCTTGATTAATTAATCTTAATCGGTACCTTGGTCAACTCTTCCCCCAAGGAATTTTTAATTCCTTTTTATTTATCCTAGATTCCCCTCTTTTATGTGTGAATTTTTAATTCACATTCTATCCTTCCAAGGCTTCTAGAACCTTGGACTTGTCACATCTCCACATATGACCAAGTCCCACCTTTTTGGAGCCCACCTTTTATCCTCTAGATCCTCCTAGGAATGTGAATTTTTAATTCACACTTATTTCCCAACCACCTTTCCCATCCCATGTAGATTTTTGGGGAATTCCAAAATTCCTCAAATGTCCCTTTCACTCCCACTTGGGGACAAAGAAATTTGAGGAAATCTTCTCACTCCCCAAGGTTGTCCTTCCTCCACCTCATGTACCTTTTGACACCTCATTTACACCTCATCTTCTCTTGGCCACTTCACCCTCCACATGTCAAGATGTGAGGGCTTGTGACCATAGCCCTTCATCTTGGCCTTGTTGGATCAATCTTGACCGTTGAATTCTCTAGAGAATTCAAATTCTCCTATAAATACCCCCTCCCCAAGGGCATTTTCAACACTTTGGATTTTCATAACTACATGCTGCCAATTTGCATCCTCAATCCTTTGCCATCATTTAGCCATCTCTTTTAATCATCTTGCACATTGAATCTTGCATTTAGTCACTCAAGCAATCATCTAAGGAGCACACAAATCATTCCAAGCAAGGGCCAATCAAAGGAGACATCAACAGCAAGGAAGGTGAAATCGTTTCTATCTTGTTTTGTCCATTTTCCTTCTTGTTTTATCTCTCTTTTGGCTAATCTTGAGGTGTCCTTGGTCTTTTATCACTTGCATTTTAAGGTATTTTGCACATTAGAGTAGGATAAATACCAAGGTATACGTAACCATATTGGTGCTCTAGGTATGCCTCATCAAAGTTAAAAAATTAACCAAGCCTTGGCTCATCATACATTGGTGCGCAATCATGTTCCAATAGTTACTAGTGCTATGATCCTTCATTCAAGATTTCCTATTACTTAATCTCTTCCTTCACATTTACCTTATTTGCAAGCTATTGAAGTTAGTAAAGCCAAAAAAGATAAAGAAAAATATGCTATCAAATAACTTGTTGAACAAATGAAGAAGCTCGCTATTGAGGTAAGTTATTTGAAAAATCAAAATAATTATTTTCAAAATACTTAGAGGAATTATCATCCTAATTTCAATCATAATGAAGGGAAAAATCAAGGTTATCAACACTAGAATAAGGTGTGGAATACAAGACCCAATAATGGGGGAGTTCTTTCACTTCTGGATGCACCTCCCACATCTGATGGTAGGCCTCCAAGAAGGGTACATTTGGTTGAGGTTGCCATGTCAAATTGGTGCAAATCACACAATACAAGTTAGCACTCCAAACTAAATTGTCATGAGTTATAGATCACACCTAGCATATTCTAGAAAGAGGTACAAAATGAAAAATCTCAAGAAACATCTCTCTTATGGGTCAAAAATTGTACCCTCAACTTATGATTCCACCATGGTTGTCAATAGTTATCCTTTCCCTAGGTAGGAGGAAAATGAGCCTCAAAGTGAGGAGTCTCTTGGAATTTTATTCAATTCAAAACTAATTTCCAATGATGAGGATGATGTACACATGTTCCAGTAGTTCAAGGGGTTGTATAATCTCTAAAGCAATAGGCCTAAAGGACCATTTACTACCTTTACTCCAAATAACCTTTAGGTTCCCTCAGATATAGATGCTAGTAATAATTCACTACCCCCAAAGGGTGCCCACCCAATTTTTTATGGAGTCTTCCACTAAAATAGAAATTGTATGGATGGGGAAAATTGAAGAAAATGAAGATAAGTCTCTTGTATTTGAGTTGTTAAAGTGCCTAAAGTTAGGAATGTTTTTTTTAACTCAATTTAGGAACCAATTAGACCTAAGGCTACATCCAATGATTCTATATCAAAATATTCTTAGATAAGGGGAAATGATAAAGCTCAAGTTTCTTAAGTAGACACTCCAGTGAATATATATAAGGAAAAGAGGGAGTCCCCACCGTTCTTAATCACTTTTCACATTTTTGGCAAGAACCTACATAATTGTTTGGTGGACTTGGGAGAATCAACCAACATGATGCATCTCAATATGTGTAAATCCTTAGGCTTGACTCCTATTATATCTACAAGGAAGAACACTCAACTTGATAAGATAAAAATTAACTTGGCAGGAGAATTGAATCACATTTATATGCAACTTGCTTCTAACCCACTTGTGTAACATATGATCAACATTCAAGTAGTTGACATCTATGATATGTATGGTATGCTTTTAAGTAGTAATTGGTCTATAACACTTAATGGTTACATGGCTACAACTTTCTCTCATATGTGGCTCCCTAAGAAGGGAATGGAAAATTAGATCAAGGAACCAAGAGTGGAGCATATGATCACATAATACAATCAAAATAATGAAATATTATTTTCTAAAGTTTATCTTGGGGTATATACTCTTGAGTTTTTTTGAATTAAGGAAATAATAATGTTGCATGATTTCAATGTATCCCCTATGGATTTAAGTCAAGTACCTAGTAGTATTGAAGTTTTTGTAGAGATGGATAACGATCTTCCATCTAATGAGGAGTGAGAAATGTTTGAAGGAATTTTATATTTTATTTCTAAATTTATCATAGGTCCATTGAGTCTCTGAAACAAGGCCAACGTTGAGGATTTTCTACTCCCATGCTAGTGCAGTATCAATAATGCATCTCATTCAAAGTTTGAATGTTCCTATGTTAGACTACAATAGAGAAGATTAGGAAACATTCCAATGTTTTCAAGGTACCTTATGGAAATTTGAATAAAAAACCTTCATTAGTTGAACAACCCAATAAAGAGGGAGATCAAAATTGTAAAATTGCATCCAAGACAAGTAAGGCATAACCTAGCAATAAAAGTGATGTTGGGATCTAGACATTATGGTTTTATAGTTCAAGATCTAAATAGGGTGTTGGAGTTGTAAGGGAAATATCGGGTAATCTTTGATAGAAACATCTAAACAATAGTGCCTTCAATGATTTTAATTCCTTCAAATTATGCCATAAAGTGGAAATAGGCACAATTGATTTCCCACATTAACCCTTCTAAGAAAAGCAAATTAAAAAATAACCAGATTCAACACTATGCACAAATTCAAATTTGTAGAATAAACCAACATGAAAGACAAACATAAATAGACACACAAATTTACATGGGGAAAACCCTTATGGGTAAAAAACCCCACACTCCAAAAGATATATCCATTGTATTATTCAAAAATAAAAGAGTTACAATACAATTCAGGCTTACAACCTTTATAGGATTTTACACATCCTGTCCATCCAGAGAATATAGACAACATAACCCTTCTCAACCACCTCCCTCAACGAGAGACATCTATTTTGGCTACACAACCTCACGGCTTGACCATTGACCTCTTGCCCTGACTGTCACACAGCCACTCTGCCTTCACCTTCTACAAGATCCCTCTCTCTCTTGGTTACCCAACATCTCAACCAGTCTGGAAACCCCACAAAGACATTTTTGTTCAACTCTTAATCATTATAGGAAACCCTAACTACAATAGACAATTAGCCACAAGCACCTTTAACCATCACAGACATGCAACCAATCATTGCTTTGCAACTAATCATCAATTAGGTCCCATCGAGACATTCTATATAGGTCACTGAGTCATCCATTGTCGTATCAGGGAGACCACCTTCAGAGTCCTATCGATGAGGCACTATCCCAATGACAAGTGAGTTCAACACTCCTTCCATCATTCCATCAATGAGACAAGCTTCAGTGCCTCACTGAAGACACAACTTCTCACCAATGAGGATCCAATGCTACACATCGAGCTATCATTGTGACATCTTACAAACTCCCACCGATGATGTCATCTCCCACCGACAAGTCTTTATCACCATGCAAGTCACTGCTCCATTGGACTCACCAAGACTTTAGTTACTGGGTGTCGAAGAGACATCTTCTGAAGTCCTGCCGATCATGCCATGTCTCACCGACACTAAAGGGATCACCAAATTAGGAGAACCCTGAACTTTAGAACCTTCAGTCAGAGGTTAGGGAATTCTTGAAACCCGTGACAACAAGAAGATCACTTTATCGCTCAAAACCCAAAATTTTCAACCTCATGTTGGAGTTTACAAAGTTCTCAAAACCCTCGAGATGCTGACAACAAAGGGACATAGCCTTCACTTCAAAGTCACTAAGTCAGGAGGTTATGAAACTTTAGAACCCCGCAACTTTATTTATAAAAACTTGAAAACTAGTGACTTAACTTAGGCCGATGAAGGAGGAAAACACAACTACTCCAAGAAGTCGATCAAGCCAATAAATTTGAGTCACATTTCTCAATATTCTCCCACTTGATGAAGAACTTACTGGCTCCCTCCAAAGAAAACTCAGGAATCTTAAACAATGCTTCCACACTCCAACCAAGACACCTACAATGACATCCAAGATGTCAACCAACTCAGGCAACAATTCCAACCATCCATCACAGGAAAATGGAATGAGCCAAGGCATATATGCACCAGTCTCAAGAACACAAGCATCAAATCTTATAGTTGGAAAGGGCTTCAACACTGCCACCACTCCACTATGCTCACAAGTTGTATAGAAGCAACACAACATTAGCTTTAAAGCCATCAATCATGAACACAATTGTGAAGTCATTCTCTAGAAACAAGATAAAACATCAATTAGAACAACAACTAGAAAACTGACTGCTCCCATCCAACTGATCAACCCATGTGACTGAAAATAGCACACATAGCAAGTGTTAATCCATCCAATCACACATACCTCTAAGGTATCCACATAATCAAACTCATGCCACCTTCATATCCAACCCATCAACTACAAATGAAAGCTCCATGTGCCAACCAGTCAGAGAAGACAAAGCACAACCAAAAACTCCCACTACATGGGCAATGCCAAATCTAAAGGTTCAAAAGCATAGCAAGTCTACCAATGACAACACATAGAAAGTGTAACCATGTAGTACCAAGGAAGAATCCACAAAGATCTACAAAACCTACAACCAACTGCTACAAGAAACATCTCTCTCAACAGTCTTCCATAGCTCTCTCATGCTCTCCATATCTGTTAGAAGAAAGAGACACAAGAACCTCCATGTCATCACCCAAGTGACAACACATGACCACAAACTAGTGATCATCATGGCTCCACATAGAAATCTCACATCTAAAGTCATATGAGTTTGAACATACAGGAATAAGAACCAGGCTAAAGAGAAAAGACTACAAATCATAAACATGTAGCATCCTCCTACATACACCTCTAAATGAAAGCTATGTAAAGTGAGATCTCCTTCACAACCCCAAGAGAAAATCTATAACAACATCCAAACCTATTCAACCTCAAGAGACCAAACATAACATATAGATGTAAGCCTCTCAAAGAAGATCAAACTACTTCATCTTCCATCTCAGGAAAACACGCCCATAAAGAATCTCCTAATTGTTCTTACCTACTGAGATTCACAAGGAGATAAACATGTTTTCCATCTTGCACTATGAATCCTCCAGAGCCATTACACAATAGTTCAAGATCCATATCATGAAAGAAAGCATTAAACACATTTGAAAGCATATAGACTTCACTGTTGAGTAGACCAAGAGTGGAGAATGAGAATGCTCTTCCAAGACATACAAGCCATCATGACTCATCCAAGAGAAATCTCCTCATTGGTCTTTATTGAACTCACGTTCAACCAAGGTGTAGGATCCTTGGACTTTCTGTTGAAATCTTCATCAGGAGTAACCATCAAGAGCACCTTTCTCATCTCAAGAGAAATTACAGCCTCACCTTATTCTCCATGTATCCATGAGCACCTGCAAACGATCATCCCATGTTGAACTCCAATCTACATTACTGCACTATCATGAAGTTCTCAAGCATATGACCAATGCACCCAAAACAAAAAAAAACACTTGACCATTGTCAAAAGCTCCAAACATTTGAACCAGGAACTCATCATGACATCGTGATCTAAGCATCCGTTGTAGGAGATCCCATGCTTCAAGTAAACATACCATGGTTTCAAGAGCAATGCATCATGCCAAAAATATAAACCAACATCACCTGTCAAGCACCACCAACACCTCAGCCAAAGACTCCAAACATCCTCCATGGTTCCAAGATGTTGCACGTCCTTAAATAGTGTCCATGCAAATTGTTACCTATTTTTGCTACTAGCCCAAACAGGTAATGTTGTTTATATTTTACCAGTGAAAAGAAGGTACATTTTAACTCTATTATGTCACATTCATGTGCATAAATGAAAACTTAGAAGACTACAATACTACATTGCATTATGCAAATGCATATAACATAACATAGGAGAAAGTGCACAATATTTTCAAAAATGTAGTCTTTATTGATAAATGGTGTCCCACACAAGTTGTGGGACTAACTATCTGAATGCGTATAATGGAGAAAATTATACATTTATAGATATAAAATAGAAAGAATGCACATAAAGAGAAAGGGGACCCGTCATTGCCTGAATGACGAATCCAGGTTGCTTTGTTCTGCATCATCTTTAGTCCCTCTTGCTTGTCTTGCTTCCAATTGATGCTCTCCTTGATGCTCCTAGGTTCCCTGCATCTATGAGAAGAGTGTTGTTAGAGCAATGAAGGATCGCCAATCAAAATATGTGCATACATCTATAAACATATAATTTGATCCTTATGTGCATTAAAACAGCCTAGCATACCATAGATGTCCAGGAAAACAAGAGAGTTATCAAACACATCTATCATATGCTTGGTTTTATCTAACATGCTTGCTTCTTGTGCAAGTATAGATGAGATCTTTTTTACTATTTTATTTCATCAGATTACAACATGTGGGATAAAATGTGGCTCCAACAAGGGTTGAGCCCAACATGTTATCATTTTGTGTTTTGATAGGATAAGCTTGTTATGTCTTCCATGACATTGTGATGCAATCAAGGATGAATTCATCATTCATAGAAGTGAAGTTGATGAATTCACTAGTATTAATGATAAATTGATGCTCAATGGAGTCACAGTGTCATAAAAGACTAAACAATGGTACTCATCAAATACAATGAGCATAATGACAACACAAAGACTATGATTGAATCAGAAAATACAAAAGTTTGAATACAATTTTAAGGGTAATTGTATCAAGGGTAGTATCTTCATAAAAGGAAGTCAAGTCTTCAAGGTAAGGACCTACTATATGTTCCAAATGACAAGGTCATAATTAGTATAGGGTAGTCATCCATAATAATGTCATGTACCATATAAGCAAGGATTGGTGAAGAACATGAGCAATCAAGGTTAGTGTAGTCAAAGCAAGGGATGCACACATGACACTACATTCCATTATTCAAGACCAAGAGTATGTAGATGACAACAAGATACAATAAATTTACCTTTGGCTATAACTGATATTAACTCAGAATATGAAAAGAGATACTTGACTTTGAAGTTGCTACAGTAAAAAATTGTAAAGGGTAAGCCTAACATTCATTCTTAAGGAGTGTATGGTGGTCATGAAACCCAAAGGAAATGAACTTGCAAGGTTCTATTGCACAGATTTAGTGTGTACAAAATGCAAGTGGAAACTTTAAAAGCTTCACTGTGATCATAAGAGAATAACATTATAAATGAATTTTAAGTATTGTTGTCTTTAATGGACAATTACTATAGTAGTTAAAAGCATAGTAGAAATGAATACACAATAAGAGGGCACAATGAACAGTCACTATGAAATTTCTCATGAATTTTGTGTTGCAACAACAATATAGCCTTGAGAGCATCTGTGAATGATAGTAAGAAGGACAATGCCATGGTCATTCCCAAAGAAAATGAACATACAAAAGCAATGCAAATGTTTTGTGAACTGGGTTTTGCAAATGGAAATACCCATTTTGTATTTCAAGGAAACAAACTACAAATGCATACAGTGGAGAAAATAAAAGCTTTGTTGTCCTCTTCAGAAAATAGGAAGGGGAGAAATAATGTATCTTTTGCATATTCAATTATGGAGGAAAAAATCTAAGTTGCATTAGTATTAAACAAACCCAGTTTTGTGCTCTTATGGCCACGGCTTGGGAGAAACATTTTCTTCTCAAAATACAAAAAACCATTTGGGGTTTATCTCAAAATCAAATGTAGAGGAAAATAGGAGAGTTTCGAGCTCTTGCAAGTACTAAAACCTTAAGCTTGCAAAAATGGGATACCTAGATGGCAAAGAGGGAGCTTGCAGCCTGTCATACAAAAGAAGATTTTCTTTCTGAAAATGAACACAAATACAGAAGAAATGAAATAACAATCAGATCTGGCCATAAAATGTTAAACCTAGTTGATGTCTTCATGGCCATAGCCTAAAGAGGTAATATTCCTTACAAATGTTAAACCCATTTGGGGTTTTGTAGTAAAATCACAAATATAGAAGGAAAAGAGGAGTTTTCGAGCTTTTGACATGAACAAACTTCTAGAAAACAAGTAGAATGCAAGATTCAAAGAGCTTACCTTCAATTGTGGATGTAAAAGATATGGGTTAAGCTACAAACTTGTGTCTCTTCAAAGTTTTCAATCAATATTTCTCTAATGGAAGCCAAGGAGATGAAGCAATCAATAGAGGAAATAAAGCACAACAAATGAGTAAGAAAAGCCACAGTAGTCGCGGCCAAGAAGGCCCAGAATCAACAAAAAATGGAGGTTATTTTCTAAAATTTAGTGCTCAAACAACTTACCCAGTGATCCTTTGAGAGAATTGACAAGAAGATTGAAAAAATGGTGTACTTCCAAAGTCTCCATGGCGGCTGAGAGTTCTTTCCAAAAATTGGCTTGATGCAAATGAGGTCGAAAATCAAAGGGTTCTTTGTTTTGAGATTAGAGTTTTTACCCTAATTTTCTTAGTCGACCACACAAAGGTGTTTTTCACCTTTCTTTTAAAATTTTCAACACAAACTAATGCAATCCATGGTCCATTTGATTCCTTAGAGAATTCCATAACCTCTTATATGTTTCCCTTTATATGCCAAGTGTGTAAGTCTCTCAAAGACTTATGTTTTACATTTGTTTTCCCACATGGGTCGAGCTCTTGCTTTTATTTTTGCATGGTTTTTTAAATGTAAAAAAAATTTAATTAAGTGATAATTTATAAATCACCTAATTATAAATGTTACTTTTAGATGCAAAATATTGTGCCATGCCTTATAAGGGCTTTTATGAGTTTTAATTGAGTCCTCACATCTTGCAAACATAATGGAGTTAGTTGTTGCAGTTGGTTGACCAAGGGAGAGTATATATGGAGGTTTGGAGAGGTTATTGAACATTTTGCAAGCATATAGGGGCCTTTACTCACCTTATTGGAGGATTTGAGAGCATCTAGGGGGTGGTTTCTTGTGCCTTCATGTTTGACATGGTCAAACTTGACTTTTTCCACATATTGGAGTCTTTTTGTAGAGGATTCAGTTGCTAGATTCTTGGATTTTTGGAGGCATCCGACCCAACTTAGTTTCTAGATCCTTTTTTGGTGGATTTTGGAGGGATTTGGAGATATAGTCACTTGGTTGACTCATTTATACTCAGTTCTTATTATACGTTTTGTACTTAGTGACTTTTTAGTCCTTTGGTAGATTTGGGCATACGTTGTAACTCTTTTGGACATGAATAACAGTGAAGACCTTGGACATCAATGATTGGAATTTTTTCCTTCTTTCTCTTTGATTTATTATGTGCACTTAGTTGGTTTGATCAAGTTATTGTGTGAGGTATTATTCATCTCCTCATAGCTTTGTCTCATGTTTATCACCTTTATGCAAAAGTATGTTAATGCAGGTTGTAATCTGTGTCAAAGATGCAAATATCTTTTAGTTCTGGAGTCATCTTCCTCATATGAGTTTGAGCATTAAGACCTTATAAAATATTGATGCAAAGACATTCAGAAGTAAGTTGTGCAAGTTTTGATTTCAATCATTGTGAGTAGGTGTTTGTAATATGAGCTTTGTGTCCTATTTCAGTTTGGTGTATCACCCTTTTAGTTTTCATTTTTAGTATTTCAATTTATGCATCCCCTCTTCCCTTTTCCTTGTTAAACAATAGAGTAATCTAGGTGATAACCATTTAGGAATTTGGCCTTCTCTAGAGGTTCATTCTCATTACAAGTTACCCACAACCTAAGAATGTTCCCATGTGTCAATAGATTGTTGAACCTTAAGTTCAGCAAGGTGCAAATCTAGTTGATAACACAAATGTGAAAGAACTCTTTTGCAGCAGCAAGATCTTAGAGTCCTTCTTAGTAACATTTGCAACACTAAAGAAGATCATTCACCACCAAGTGATGAATCCACAATCACTGCTAAAGCTCCCACTAAATCGTGACACCCAAGATTTCCAAGCATCATGACCAAACATCTGTTGATCTGAAAAACCTCCATGTCCACTCAACAAGAAGTCCATCTGATAACAATTCCAAGCAACACCAAGATCTCCAAACCAAGCAAACAACACCATCACTGTCAAAAGCTCACACTAAAACATGTATCAAGCTCTTGTCACATCTCAATCCCGATGCAAGTTACTTTTGGCTTTGTGTGGATTTGTTACATGTTTTGTTGTGCCTGGTAGAATAATGATTAATATGATGATGTTTTGGCGTGGAGATAAACGAAAGTGTTTATTTAAATTATGAAAAGTTGAATAGTATTGACTATGTTTTACTTTGAAAATGAAGCAAGATAGAGTAGAAACATTTTAATTAATGTAACGTATTGCTTTATTTATATCTTAATGTGATACTAATTCAATTATTGTTGTGTGCCTAAGTGCACTTGAGTTGCAGGAAGTCGAAGACCAAGGGTGTGATTAAGGAGAGGTGATTAGCTTCTTGACAAGACAAAGCAAGAAGACCTCTCAATCACACACACGCACTTAGTATCATATAGACTGCATTTAGGAATGTCTAATTTTTTGTGTGTTTGCTTTGAATTATTTGCAAATTAGATAATAATTAGTAAATTAAATAAATGATGTAGTGAAAGCATGATGAAATAAAGGATTAAGTTTTAATTAAAGTTAATTATAGATTTTTGATTTAAATACTCATGCATTCTATTCTTCTTTCAATTTGTGTTAGTCTTGGAGTTAATAAGTTAACCATTAGTTATAAGATATTTATTTCATAATTGAGTAAATATTTTCAAAAGGGGATTTACATGCAATTAAACTAAAAATTATTATTAATTTTAAAATACATTTCAAGATTAGGATAGAAAATTGTAAATGGGAAAAGCAATTTTAAAAAGGGAAGAGAGTTCCTGAGAAGGTAACAGTTCTTGAAAAATAATCTTGAAAACAAGCTCTACAATTTTTGCTCGAATGGCAGCCAAGAAAATGTTGAATCTTTCAAAATAGTGTGTGAGAATTAATCCTGAGTAGATAGTGGAAAGTTAAAGAGCTGGAAAAGCAACTGGGAAGGAAGAGGAAAAAAGAAGCTTTCTCAGAGAAACCAGATTGAAAAGAGGCAAAAAAAAGAAGTTGTTTGAAGAGCATCTCCAATCCCCAGCTGGAAGCGAACTATCCAAGTTTTCCATTCTTTTTCACAAATCTTGTTGAAATATGAAAATACTTCTGAATAATTTGAATGTAAAGTGATTGAATTGTATGCTGAAACTGTGAAAATCTGAGAGTATGTTTCATTCTTTGAGTGCACTGAAAGAATTTGTACAATTATACTTCTTTCAGATTGGGGTTTATCTTTCTCTTTTTTATTCATTGTAGTTCATGAGTTTTCTTTTCAATCTTTGTACTATGGTTTTGTAAATAAATATACATATATATACATATATATTTATATACACACACATATATTTTTGTGCATATATATATACTATCAATACCCTGTATCAATTCAAAATTTGCAACAATTGTATGAATTTTAAATCTAGCATTGATATTCTTTTGAACTGTAATTTCTTGTTTGGGGATTACACCCCCAGCCCCGTCCATAGAGGAGGGTGGCGTTGTGAGAGGGCAGCACCCTCCATAGGCCAAGGCCTGTGGAGGACGCGTTGCCTCCTCACAGCCAGCGCCTTCCCCTATGGGGGAGGCGTCAGCCTCCACAGGCTTTACCCAGCTGCGAATTATGAAGTCTTTTACTTTTCAAAACTGTAATGTATGAAATCTCTAGTTTGTGCATTGGAAAAACCATAAGCTGTGATTTATGTATAGACTGTATATAAATTTTTACATATATATATATATATATATATCTACACATACATATGTATATACATTCTTACAAAAAAATTCTGGCAGTTGTAAATTTTGTTCTATTTTCCATAGAAAATGCACTCTTTGTCAATGGATTTACACAGATAATTTATACGAATGAATATATAAGTATATATATATATATATATATATATATATATATATATATATATATATATATATATATATATACTGGACATAAACATCATTGTAATCTACAGAAAAACAATACTTTTTGTCATTAGATTCAACAAAAAATAGCTCAATATATATATAGTCAGTTACAAGACCACTATGTATTTAAATATATATGTATATATTGTAAATATATACATATATATACACACATATATGCAAATATAATGAATATATATACAGATTTGAATGGTGAATTTCTACATCTAAAATTAAACTTAGGAAATAAGTAGAACAAATTCACATAATTAACTGTGCAAACTGGAATTCATGTGCAAATCTGAAAAATTTACATTTTTTTTCTTTTCTAAAACTATTATTTTTTTGAATATCGAAACATTGTATGAGACCCCATATTTCATTTATGAACTTAGTGAAACATTTAAAAAGCTATGTTTAAAGTTGAATTGGAAACTTTATAGCAAATGTAGGTTATTGAAAACACATTCAAAATTAGAGAATTTTCCGAAAATAGTGGATTTCTTTTTGCAGAAGCTATTAAAATTATTTACTGTGAACAAAACTAATTTAGAAAGTAGAATTGGAACTAAATTTATTTGGCATTGCAAACCCACTTGAAATTGTACAAGAAAACTTTATTTACTAAATGCATGCATGAAAGCTATTTTGAAAATCTCTGTGAAAACCTTGGAAAATGATGAAATTTCTTTGAAATTAGAAATGTGTAAAAATCAAATGTGAAATCAGATGGAAAATGCATTATTTACTATATTTTGAGAAACTTTTGGGACATGATGCCAATGGTGGACCCACAGAGACGGTAGTTTTACCTTTTATAAAACTATCATTTGTTTTATTTATGCTTGGCCAAGCATATGCACCATTGAAATAGATGGAACTAAAAGCCTAGAACTAAATGAATATAGGTCTCTGCCACCTCCTATTTGCAAGAAATATGTGATTCTCATGTTAGGAATGCATATAGGCATCAGGCTTGCATCGAGAGTTCCCTCCTGCATTGTTGTTTCAGGTTGCTAGGCTCCTCGTGCAGGGCTAGGGATTTCTTCGAGTTAGGAGAAACCCGAGGAAGTATTGTAATTCGTGGTTGGGCAGAAAAGGTGCCTTAATCACACTCTTGGCCCCAGCTTGTAAGAAGACCAGTGGTGTCACGACAGCTAAGGTTCAAAGATTCACATGCTATAAATGTATTCATGTATTATTTGGAAAGGCTTGTAAAGCCCACTTGTAAATGTAATTTTATTTGTAATTCAGTATTGTAACATTGAAATAGATGTATTGGAAAGAAAGATTTGATGTAACATTGAAATAGATGTACTGATTGAAAGTTAGAGATGTAATTGAAAACTTGAGTGAATTTATGGAAACTCATTGATATGCAAATGGCAATCATATATGTACCAATGCAATGATCCTTGTTGTTAATTAAATTTATTTATTTCGCATGCATGGAATGAGATTTATTATGAATTTATCATTTTAGAATTTATGGAAAGATCATGACATATGCATCCTTTGTTTGACCATACTTGGAATGTATTAAGTTTGGTAAATTATATGACTAAATGAACATCAATTTACAAGCATTAAAACTCTTCATGACATCATGCTACACATGCTATAGGTCCCCATAGTTGACTATTCAGGTACTCAACACCATCCTTCCTCTCATCCAAAAGCAACCATGCCAATGCACAAGTGACCAGAGACAAGGCAAGCTAATAGATCTACACCAACATAGAAACAAACCTCATGGATATTGACAGTCCACTTCTAAGTTGTCCCACAACAAACATGTGGGTAAAGATAGCCCATAACATTGCTCAACTCATAGATTCAATCAATGAAGCATGAAAATCCATCATCGCACTAGAAACTGCAAAACTAAGATATTGAGTCGAATAACAATGTAGAAAACTTGACTCAAACACCATATCAAGTTCAAATCCAATTTTCCAATCATGTCCACAACAAGCACCATAGTCAAGGAAGCCAACAAGTAGCACCACAAGAATGTTGAGCAACAAATCACATACCAACACTCCCATGTAGAGAAGACATCACACCTCCTCAACACCACGCCGAACTACAACTATCTCATCCAGTCACACCCCAAAAGCCAGGGTCTAGAAAATAGCTTAACAATAGCTCCACATAAGCACAAGTTTTGCTTAACCGTGTAAAACCTACAAAACCACAAAGCCATGCAAGTACAAAACATCCTTAAAAGGAAATAGTAGTTCAAGAACTCCAGGCCCATTTCAAGCCAAATCCAAAACCACCAACATGCACATGCATTCAAGAGAGAAAAGCTATTTTAGAAGCTTCTAGATCATCCACAAATCAACTCCATAGCCTACTTGCAATCAGGGTAACAAAGAACAACACCTTCAATACTAGGTCAAAGCACCCAACACAAGCATAGTACTCCATGGCTGAATAACAACCCAAGCATCTCCATACCATCAAAGAGCCTCTCACAAAGACACCTAATATGAACCGCACTCTACTACAACACAACCATAAGCATAAACTCACACCCCTTGCATCAGGATCATTTGCTGCCAACCAGGAGCCTCAGACCACATCATTACAATATGATCAACTCTTTCTCCACCTTCAATGTCTTTCATGTTGTGTGTTGTCTCAAAAGAGCAAGGACTTTTACTCACCAAAGGATCAATTATTAGCCGACTCCTTCAGATCTCCTCAAGCTTGCTAGGCTAAGAAATCTTCACGGAAGAAATACTTAGAACCAACAACACACTAGGAAGAAACACATCTCGGAAGAAGGCTCTAATACCACTTATAAGGGAAATATCGGGTCATCTTAGATAGAAACATCTAAGAACAACAGTGCCTTCGGTGATTTTAATTCCTTCAAATTGCCTCAAAGACACAACTACTATGCCATAAAGTAGAAACAAGCACAGTTGATTTCCCACATTAACCCTTCTAAGAAAAGCACATGCAGAATTAACTAGATTCAACACTATGCACAAATTCAAATTTGTAGAATCAACCAACATGAAAGACAAACATAAATGGACACATAGAATTATGTGGGGAAAACCCTTATGGGTAAAAAACCCCACACTCCAAAAGATCTATCCATTGTATTATTCAACATTAAAAGAGTTACAATACAATTTAGGCTTACATCCTTTACAGGAGTTTACACATCTTGTCCATCTAGAGAATACAAGCAACATAACCCTTCTCAACCACCTCCCTCGATGAGAGACATCTCTTTCGACTGCACAACCTCACAGCTTGACCACCAGCCTCTTGAATGTCACACAACCGATTTACCTTCACCTTTTACAAGATCCATCTCTCTCTCAGTTACCCAACTCTCAACCAGTCTAGCAACCCCACAAATACATTCATGTTCAACTCTTAATCATTATAGGAAACCCTATCTACAACAAACAACCAACCACGAGTAGCTTTAATTGTCACAGACATGCAACCAATCACCACTTTCTAGCTAATCATTAATCGGGTCCCATCAAGACATTCTATATAGGTCACCAAGTTAGCCATCAATGTATCGGGGAGACCACCTTTGAAGTCCTATTGATGAGGCATTGTCCCAAAGACAAGTGAGTTCACCACTAAGTCATTCCATCATTCCCTCGGTGAGACAAGCTTCAGTGTCTTGCCGAAGAAATAACTTCTCACTAATGAGGATTTAATGCTACACATTGGGTTGTCGTTGTGACATCTTATAAGCTCCCGTTGATGATGTCATCTCCTACCGACAAGTATTTACTACCATGCAAGCCACTACTCCATCAGACTAACCAAGACTTCAGTTACCAGGTGTCGAAGAGACATCTTCCAAAGTCCTTTTGATCATGCCATGTCTTGCCAACACCAAAGGGATCACCAACTCAGGAGAAACTTGAACTTCAAAACCTTCAGTCAAAGGTTAGGAAATTCCTAAAACCCACAACAAGAAGTAGATCGCTTTGTCGCTCAAAACCTGAACTTCGGAACCTCATGTTGAAGGTTGCAAAGTTCTCAAAACCCATGACATGTTGACAACAAAGGGATGTAGCCTTCACTTCAAAGTCGCTCAGTCGAGAGGTTATGAAACTTTAGAACCCCGCGAATTCAATTATAAAAACTTGAAAAACCAACAACTTAACTCAAGTTGATAAAGGAGGAAAACACAATTGCTCTAGGAAGTTGATCAAGCCAGTAAATTTGAGTCACATTTCTCAACAGGAGCTAGTTTTGAACTAATCAACCTAAATGGGAAAACTTTCCTCACAGCCCATAGATTGTAATTTTACTGCACTAATAATATTCTAGAATATGAAGCACTAGTGCACAAAATTTTGATGTCTATTCATAAAAAAGGCTATGGTATTAAAAATATTTGGTGATTATGAATTAGTGGTCAAGAAAGTGTGTAAGTGGTAGTCTTTTCATGATAAGAGGCTAGGAAGCTATCACCATTGCATATGGGATTTTATAGAGGGTTTTGATACCTTTAACACTCAATTGATTCCTCAATGTAAAAATTATTATGTTGATATATTGGCACCAATAGCTAGTACATTACAACCACTTCCATTGTGTAATTTGAAAAGGTTCATAATTGAGCTCAATCCTACACCTTCAGTGCCAAATAATGTTACTAATTTTCAAGTGTTTGAGGATGACAAGAACATATTATATTTTATTACAAGCTCAAATGTGTTTACAACTTAGATTATAGGTGAAGTAAAACCTAACAAAGTGGATATAGATCTTAAGAGAGTGGTTAATTTGAAGACTAATACAATTCCTAGAGAAATGGTTCAATTAGAGTGCATTTTTTACTTGGATCAGTTAAGATCTTGAGAGCAACATTCAAAATCTATATGTGGAAAATGTGATACTCCTAATATGGGCATGATCACAGAAGAAAATAATATCCTCATCGAGAAAGTATGTACTCCCAAAGAGAAAGAAGGAATAGTCAAAGCTCTTCATTTATACCATGACATCATGGCCTAGAGTTATGAAGATCTTAAAATTTATGATATTTCCATTATTACACATATTATTTCCCTTCGACTTGAAGTTAAACCTTTCAGACAACGGTAGTGGCATGTTAGTCCATTGCTAGAGCCATTGATTTATAAAGAAGTGCAAAAGTTGTTACCAATGAGGATAATTTTCCTAATGTTTCACTCAACACGGGTGGCTAATTTGGTTTCAATTAGGTAAAAGAATGGTGAAATTTGACTATGTGTTGATTTTCAAAATCTCAACCATGCTTATGAGAAGGATAATTACCCTTTGTAGTCATTAGATGAAGTTTTACAAATTATTAATGGCTCACAAATGATGTCCTTTTTAGATGGATATTTAGGGTATAATCAAGTGATGGTAGCACATGAAGATAGATTAAAAATATTTTTTACTACCAAATAGGGAACATTTGCATGCTAAAGGATGCCATTTAGATTAATCAATGCAGGAGCTACTTTCTAGTGATCCATAGATATTGTATTCAAAGAATTGGTTGGTAAGTATATAATTATTTTCATGGATGATTTGACAGTGTTCTCCAAACAAAGAAAGGATCATATTTTAGATTTACACAAGGTCTTTCAATGATGTAAAGAATTTGGTATCTCACTCAATCCTAAAAAGTGTATTTTTGGAGTAACTAAGGGTAATCTTTTAGGTTATTTTATTTAAAAAAGGGGGATTTCCATTGATTTGGAATGAGTGCGGGCCATTTTAAAGATCTAACCCTCAACAAGTAAGAAGAAGCTCAAGTTGTATTTCAAAAAGATTAATTTTGTTCAAAAATTTATTACAAGTTTTGTAGAGATTGTGAAAACCCTGAATGTTATATTGAAACAAGATGCAAAAATCAAGCCAAGAGATATTTTGAATAAATCAAGCAAGCTATTGTTGAGGCCTTGGTGCTCATGATTCCTATTTATACCAAGCCTTTATTCCTTTTCATTGGAGCATACATGTGCAGTGATACTCACACAAAAACAACAACCAAGTGCATGAGTGTCCAATAGCTGTTATGAGCATGCCCCTAAAAGATATAGAATTGAAGTACGCAAACATAGAAAAGAAGGCTTATGCCCTAATGAGAGTGGTAAAGAAATTCAAGAATTATATTTAATGGAGTAAAGTGTATGTGATAATGCTTGACCCAGTTGTTAAGTTATTACTCATGTACAATGAATTGAGTGAATGTAGAGGAAAATGGGTAACCATGTTACAATAATTTGGTTTAGAGATCCAACCCATGTAGTTGTTACAAGGCAAGACTTTAACTCATACGATGGTTGAGACAAATCTGTGTCTTGTAGCTACTAATCAATATAATATTGAAGATGTTTCCCCTGACAAGTGGTATAATGACATTACTTTTTATTTGCTTCAACAGTGTTGTCCACCTCATCTGAATGTTGACAAAAGGCACACATTACATATGAAGAGTAATGGTTTTATGTTCAAAGGGTTGGTGCTATATAAGAGAAATCATGAAAATATTTATTTGAGGTACTTAATTAAACAAGAGGCCTCCATCATGTTGAATGATTTTCACAATAAATTTGGGATAGGTCATGGTTCAAGAGTTGCCACTGCATATCAAATTCTAAGGGTGGAATATTATTGGCCAACTTTATTTCATGATGTCCATCTACATGTGTGTGCTTTCTATCAAACAATTGCAAGCAAATAAAGGTATGTTGCTATGCCACTTCATCCTATGGTAGAGGTACATCCTTTTGTGTAGTGGGGACTCAACTTTATTGGTATGATTAATCCTCCTTCTTTTATGGGCCATAGGTATATTCTAACTACCACTAATTATTGCACTAAATGGACAGAGGTTGGAGCATCTAAGCAATGTATGCTGAATTAGTAATTAAATTTCTTGAAGAGAAATTGCTCACTTTGGTTGCCCATTTTCATTAGTCTATGATAATGGTCTTGCATTTTCATCTTTGAAGTTTTCTAACCAGGCCTTTAATTATGGGATTGTTTAAAAAAAAAATCCAATTATTATCCCTAGGAAAATGGTTTAGTTGAATCCAAAAATAAAAATCTTTTGATTTCTATCTATAAGTTGCTTGATAAGAATCCTAAGGACTATCACACCCATTTAAGGTCCACCCTTTGTGTAGATCGTACTCGTAAGAAAGTTGCCTTGGGAACATCTCCTTACCATTTGGTTTATGGTTTGGAGCATGTTTTCCTAGTGCACCTTCAAATGAATGGATAACTAGGGTATACAAAAGTCATATACCACCTTTACACCTCTTACCTTAGAAGGACAAGGACCTACCAAGGAGTTTGTGTCACCTCAACAAGAGAGTACATGGTGAGTAACTTTGAGTATGGAACTATATTGTGCACCACACTAAGCAATGATTGATGGTCTTAAGGCTTATTCAAATAAGGTTCTTAGTGGAATTAGTGAAAAGTGAGCCCTTTGTAATGATATTGGGGGATTCCTTTGCTATCTTCACCAAAAATGTCTTAGTGGACTAAGGGTCATGCAACTTGGCTCAAACAATGCTAACCACACTTTGGGGTAGAACTTTCATTCTCCCGCCTTTCTAAACCCCACTCAAGAAATATGGTTGAGGTCATCCTTGAGTGATAAAATCCCTAATATTATGCTTAATTAATTACATCACATTGATTAATTTTTTGTCACACAAGATTCTTTATTAGCGCAAGGGGAGAACATATGCAATAATTAATTATTAATTATTAAGTGTTATAACATAAAAGAATTTAAGTTTGTGAAAATTTTGATGATCTCCTTCACAGGATTGATCACTTTGTAATAATTGATTCTCTTAATGCATTTTTACTGAGAGGTTTTACAGAGAACAACTTTTTCGGTTCTTCTTCATATCTTTTGCATGTGACAGGTATCCATCTTGCATGCAGGTGATCTTGGATTCTAACATGGTATCAGAGCTCCAGACCTGTAGCTGCCTGTTCGTGATTTGAAGATATGGCCTCTTTGTGAGTTTTGGGTGCAAGGGTTTCCACATGCAATTTTTTGATTGAATCTGGGGGTAGCCTAATTTTTTGGGCATTTTGGGACAAAACGGACCTCACCATTGAGTCCACAGCGCCCAAAAACCCCCATTTTCATATAAAATTTGTCTATTTTGGTGCAAGTTGGTCGACAAGGCAAAATACGGCCTAGAGGCGAGAAATTCAAAAAAAACCTAAATTATAACTTCTAGAAAAAATGTGTCGTTCTGCAAAAAAAGTGTGCCACAATCTCCCATAAATGCACCAATATCTCTTGCAATTGCACAAATTTTCTTGAAAACAACAAAATTTACAAAAACAAAGGTAAAACCCTAATCTGAGAAACAAATTTTCTATTCCAAGGTTAGAAACCTACAAAACCACAATCAACAATGAAGCATAAAACACCAAAGAGGGAAAATAACTATAAGTTATTAGTGATAGAAAGAAAACTTGATGCTTAAACCCAATAAATTTTCTACCCAACAACTATGCCATTTTATGTGACAATTACACCACTTTGTGTGATAGTTGTGCCACTTTGGAACAATTGTACCACTTTATGTGATAATTGGGCCACTTGGGAACAATTCTACCACTTTGTGTGACAGTTGCACCACTCTAGAACAATCGTGGGATAAACTAGCTTGAAACTATTAAAAATGTAAGAAACTCAATTGTGCCACTTTGGAACAATTATGCCAAAGTAGCTTGAAACTATTAAAAATGCAAGAAACTCAGAAAAAATGTTGAATTCAGGGACTTGAGGGTCCCATCGAGTGTGCCAAAATAAAGAGGTTATAAAATATTGAAGGAAAACAAAGGAAGATAAAAGTGATTCATAATCACAATACCTTCACCTAGAATCTTTGCTTCTCCCCTTGATGAGTAGAAATAGAGTGCACCCTTCTTTCACTTGATTTTCTCTTGATGTTGATATGCGGATTACTTGATGCTCTATCATAACCTTGATATGATTGATAATGATTGCATGATAAAAGATCAAAATAACATGTAAGTACAATAGCTCAAGATATTCTTGGGTGAAAATGAAGGATGAGAGCCTCTAAATAGAGTCTTGAAGAGGCAAAATCAATGGCTAGAAATGATTAATGATGGATGGCTAAGATTGAAGGAGGGTTAGGGTTTGGATCAAGGATGCAATCTTATGACAAGTGTCAAATGATAGGTAGGATCAAGGTTTAGGATAGGGAAAAGGACACAAATCCTAATGACAATGGCTAGAATTAAGAGGTTAAATGAGATGAATGGACAAGATGAAAAGTTAGTTTGACTTTTGGCAAGTGTCTAGGTTCAATGAATCTAGGCAAGGAGTTAGTTAGACATGTGAAGGGTCAAATAAGGATAAATTTAGATTATGATCCATGTGAAGGAGATGGAGGGCTAGGATTGGATGGACAAGGATAGATGATAAAATGTAATTAATTAATTAAATAAAGTACTTAATTAATTAATGGGATCATGATGGCATATTAATTAAATAAATAATAAATATCTATTTAATTAAATGATAATGACAATGGATATTAATTAAATAAATGATAAATATTTATTTAATTAATGGATTGGGATAAGGGATATTAATTCAATAAATGATCAACAAAATAAACCTACAATGATTCCTAATGATAGAGAAAATAAAGTCAATATGTAAGAAGCCCCTAAAATTTACTTGGGCACTATATCTACAAGTAACAAACAAACAATCGACCCATTTTAAACATCTTTATTGATAAACAGTTGGTACATAATTTTTGTAGTGTAGAAAAATGTACTCCTTTACATTTTCACACTTTGTTTGGGCCCCTTAATTAAAATGGACTTAATTATGCCTTAATAAGCCCTATTTTACACCTACAAGCCTAATAAATTACATTTTTCGAACGAGAAACTCGACAACAATTAATGCCAACACATAAGTAATTACCTTGAGCAATGTGTGTTCTAGGAATAGGGACTTGGGACCCATTCGCTCATGCTAAGCCTTTGAACCCATTTTTAAAAATATGTTTTTGGTAGTATTTTTATAATCCCAAATTCAAATTTCAATGTCAGCTTGTAATGTTTAATTTTTGGGAAATTAAGGATAGATACATATAAATACAAGGTTATTTTATCAAATCGACTTTAGATTTTTTGAGAGATCAATCCTAAGAGAAGATATTGTTGTCAAGAGCATTCAAGGGTAGATTTATCAGTCATCTATAGAAGCAATCAAGATCTCAAGCATCATGTCAAAGTCTTTTATAATCATGCATGTTTTTGGAGCTAACATTATGGCGTAGGTTTCAAAATCTAAGTCAACATTCAAGTGAAGATTCAAGTATCAAGATCACATCATCAATCAATCCATTTCATGCAAGATCAAGATCTTGGAGAGATCTACTTAGTTTCAATCCTTCATGGGTTTCAAGTCAAAGGTTTGGTGAGTTGCAACATAACACTTGTTCATTCATCATTCCTTTCATGTTTCATTGTTTCAATTCAAGGTAAAATTACCAAAACATGGTTTGACCAAGGCAAACCCTCATCCACCAAAAACAAACAATTTTTCCCTCTTATGTATGTGTAGTTTCATAGGTTGAAAAAAAGTTGAAGATCTCAAAAGATCAATTTTGTAAAGTTGCATTTGTTGTCACCTTTGTTGTCAAGCCACAAAAACTCATATCTCAAATTTATTTTTGGCTTTTTGACAATGGGATTTGGGGGAATCAAGAGTACAAACATAGGGCCTAAGGACTATAAATTCATATTTTAAACCTTTGCACAAGGACCCATTCACCCATAGGCGAATGAGTCCCTCACAAACCTCTAAAATAAAAAAAATTAATGATAGATGCACAATATTTAGATCTTCCCAAATCTACCAAAACTTTATGGGTTTTGTCTATATTATGCTTTAAATTGAAGACCCAAGTGTTAGCTTGCATAATTGTAGTGATTTAATATTTTAAGTTTTTCTCCCAAAAGTACTATTTAGGTCGATGCCCTTGTCCTCAATCATAAGGAAACCAACAGATTCCCTCATTGAGTTGACTCACCCAAGGGTTGTAAGTCAATTCTTTGTGGGAGTCTCTTTTCTTAATAAAAATAGGTAGATAGGTTCATCAACTCCATTTTCCCCATTTCAAATTCGTGAACCTATTTTTCTATGTTTCATTTCGGTGAACCCAATGATGTACAACAAAATTATAAAAAATAGAGTCTATTTTAGCCCTAAATCTAAGTTTTGTACTAAGTTTGTATTAGATTTACATTGGTTACATTTCATTTAGGGTTCTTTAAAATTTCATTAGTGAAAATTGCATTTAATGTTTAATTTTGCATGTTTGCATCACCTAAATATATAGAAAAAAAAAAAATGCATTAGGTTTGCATTCATATTGCATTGTACTTGCATCAAAATCATTATTCAATCATTTAAGTTAAAATTTAGGTTTAAATTGTATTCTAAAAATAGTCACTTTTTTCATCATTTGACCTCATTTGCAATTGCATTTAGACACCCTAATTTGAAAAAACCTATTACATAACTCTCATATGAGCATTGATTTTTAAAAATGGTTTATTTTATGCATTCAAGTAATTGCTTCTTTAATTAAATATTGCAACATTTTGGAAATATTTTTGCATGTTTCAGTTGTAGATAGTGTTATATTTGTGTACTTTTCTTTATTTTCAACATCATTTCATAGCTTAAATGGATTGGTTTATATTTTGCAATCATTAGAAAGCATAAAAACAAAACAAAAACTAAATGGTAAACCTTGGAAAAAGCATATCCTTCAAACCCTTTAGTTGTGATGACTTTGACATGTTAGATGGAGCCCTTGAGGACTTCATCTCACCTAGATCATCCACTAAAGCTTTAGTACAAGAGGATGAAATTATAGACAATCATGATGATCCTAGTTGTTCTTCTCCCAATACCTCTCCTACTTGTGACAAAGGTATTTGGTGTTAGAAGACCCAATTAATAAGCATCGTGATAACTTTTTTTGTCCCTCTTTCAATGCTATATTTCTCTCAACAAATAGTAATATGGATGGCATAGATGAAGATATTAAGCTCACATTAGATCCACCCTCACTAGAAGGTCATCTAGGTAACTCAGTTGAGCTTATGAACACACAAATTGGATCTCCTTTATTTAGTGAGCCTCCTAAATCACCTCCCACCATAGGGTAAGTTACCTCCAAGAGCTATCTTGAATTTTGTAAGGCAACTCCCTAGTAAACATGTGTCACAACTGCTAACTTATCACACAATTAATCGCACACATAACATTCCTCAATGTAATGGTAAACAAAATGATCTTGTTGAGAAAATTTATCGTACTCTAATAAACATCTCACTTTGGGATTTCATTCAAAAATCACCTACATACAATAAGATGCTCCAAGAAATTTTGCAAAAAAATGATATCCAATCTTCTATTAAATTGAATGATGTAGCGACCTCCTTTGATTTTATGAAAGTGACAAAGTCAGATATCACATTCCCTCAAAAGAATTACCCTTGCTTGAGATCCAAAATAAACATGAGGCCTTAATAACAAAGGTGATCATTAATGAAACTGTAGTTAGGTGCACCCTCATAGACAATGAAGGTCTTAATGTTTGTAAATGGCATGGACAAGAATATTTTTCAACTCAATGATGTTAATATTCATGACTTTGACAACGTTAATAGGAAACCATTAGGAATGATCACATTACCCATTGAGGTCAGACTTGTAGTTTTGGCTACCCCTATCCATATAATGTGAGGACCTCTTTCATACAACCGTCTCCTAGGGAGACCACAGATCCATGTTATGAAAGTAGTCCCATCTACTCTTCACTGTGAGATGAAATTTGAATACAAAAACAAGATATACATGGTTGAAGCAAATGAACAAAGCTATAATTCACAACTTCGACATGATCATAACACTTCCAACTACACTAATACTTTGATTCCAACCTCAAATGTAGAACCTATACAAGTTGATGGTAATCCTAATTTTATTTCATTTACAATAAAACTCTTAGGTGATGATTGGGGATCATTAGATTTTACACCTTGTTTCAAAGAAGAGTCCAAAATATCACCCCCAAATTCCAAAGAGTCATATACAAATGATTCACCCTCAAATACATGTTTTAGGGATGATTGGGGTTCATTAGATTTTACACCCTCATTTATGGGAGAGTACAAAATCTCACAATCTAAACCAAAATAGCCTTGTGTTTCATTTTCTCAACTTGGTTCTACATCGACAACATCACCCCATGGTGGTGATGGGGACTCTTCAACTCCCATCCCTCATGAGAGGAAGATACATAACTTTACAAAGCTTATCAAGGATTTGTGTGCTCTTGAAGAAGCCAATCCTTATCAGAAGCATCAAATATCTTCATTTGAGGTAGAAGCATGTTATGGTCTTGGATACAAACTCCTTTCTAAACATGCACATAATGAAAACATGGCACAAAATTATAAGAATCCAGTGAAGTCTATACCGTACTTTTCCAAGCAGGGTCTAGGTTTCCAACCTTTATCTTCATCTTCATCTAATGCTTTATCATCTACTGTATGTATGGTGTCTTGTGCCAAGAAAGAAATGTCCCCTACTATTGATCAAGAGACTAAATTTCTCGATGCTTATCAAAGCCTGCTTGATTACTCTTCCTCCAAAAGCACAAAATAAATTCTACAACAAGAGCCCATTTTGTGCATATCATCAAGTGCATGGCCATTCTACTAATGAATGTAAGGCTTTAAGTAATAAAATTCAACATCATAAGGAATTTGGTGCTCTTCCTTGTGTTGATGCACCTAGTTCCTCTATTTGATAATGACTTTCATCCTATCATATTGCTCATCACTATGTGGCATTGGTAGCTTTATGTTCCTTTCTCATTTCCATTCATGTTGGTACAATATTAAGTGCAACCATATCTCTCTCTTGGTAGAAACATGATAGTTCTTGGTGGTTGTCTTTGTCTTTACAATTGGGGGGCAAGGATAACTAGTTTTTTTAGGTGTGCATTCTTTTCAAGGATCACCTCTTCCTCTCTTTCTACTTAAAATACCAACATAGCAAGTATGTTGACATTTTAAGTGGGGGGCATATGGTCCCCTATTCATTGTTTGTATGTTCCATTCTTAGTGATGTTATCATACATCTCCTAGGAAGTGTGACCATTACTTTAGTATTATTTTATTTATGTCGTCATTAACATTTTGACTTCTCATTATTCACTTTGTTCATAGAAGTTTAATTTTGTGTAGCATTAGCAAAGCATATTGATCATGTTGTGGTGCCTTATCAAAGTTATCAGGAGGTATAAATTTTGTATGGTTAATACAATGGGAGCCTAGACAGAGGCATGACTTCCCATTAGCCACTTTTTGGGGCTCACCTAGTGGATAATATATTTCACTAACCCTTGTGAGTGCATTTTCATGGCCATTGAGCATAACACAACTTGCTTTCCTATTAAGCCATGTGTTTCATAAGTGATTTTACATCCTTGTGAGTGTATTTGATTGATGTGGTATAATACAACTTGCCAGTCATCTTTCTTTCCTCTTTGCATGCTTCATATCATATATCTTGTGTGTGTCCCTTTGTGCTTATGTTGGTTTGCCATGGGATCTTAGATCCTGGACGCTTGCACAACCTCCTTGATCCTTATTATCCTATTCTATTAGAATTTGTACACTTATACCCCTCTTGACACTTATTTGTCTAATTTAGTGTGAGTTTGCGCTTGCACTCATCCTCTCACCAAAGTGGGGGCTAAATATAGTGTAGAAAAATGTACTCCTTTACATTATCACACTTTGTTTGGGCCCCTCAATTAAAATGGACTTAATTATGCCTTAATAAGCCCTATTTTACATCTACAAGCCTAAAAAATTACATTTTCTAAAGGGGAAACCCAACAAAAATTAATGCCAACACAGAAGTAATTACCTTAAACAATGTGTGTTCCAAGAATAGGGACCAGGGACCCATTTGGCCATGGGTGAATGGGTCTTCCCTAAGCCTTTGAACCTATTTTTAAAAACATTTTTTTGGTGGTATTTTATAATCCCAAATTCAAATTTCAATGTTGGCTTGTAATGCTTAATTTTTGAGAAATTAAGGATAGATACCTATAAATACAAGGTTATTTTATCAAACCAACATTAGATTTTTTGAGAGATCAATCCTAAAAGCAATAATTATTTTCAAGAGCATTCAAGGGTAGATTTACTAGTCATCTACATAATCAATCAAGATATCAAGCATCATGTCAAATTCTTTTGCAATCATGTATATTTTTGGAGCTAACATTGTGATGTAGGTTTCAAGATCTAAGTCAACATTCAATTCAAGATTCAAGTATCAAGATCACATCATCAATCAATCCATTTCATGCAAGATCAAGACCTTGGAGAGATCTACTACATTTCAGTCCTTTGAGGGTTTCAAGTCAAGGGTTTGGTGAGTTGCAACATAACACTTGTTCATTCATCATTCCTTTCATGTTTCATTGTTTCAATTTAAGGTTTAATTTATAAAATAGGATTTGATCAAGGCAAACCCCCATCCACCAAAAACAAATATTTTTTCCCTCTTGTGTATGTGTAGGTTCATAGGTTGAAGAAAAGTTAAAGATCTCAAAAGAGAAATTTTGCAAAGTTGCATTTGTTGTCACCTTTATTATCAAGCCAGGGAAATTCGGATCCTAAATTTATTTTTGGCTTTCTGACAATGGGATCTGGGGAAATTAGGAGTGTAGAAACAAGGCTTGAGGACAGTAAAATCAAATTTTAAACCTTTGCACAAGGATCCATTCGCCCATAGGTGAATAAGTCCTTGTCATCCCTCCAAAACAAGCTTTTTATGATAGGTGCACAATATTCATACCTTCCCAAATTTGCTAAAATTATGTGGTTTATATCTCTATTATGATTTAAATTGAAGACCCGGGTGTTAGCTTGCATAATTGTGGTGATTTAATATTTTTATTTTTCTCACAAAAGTGTTGTTCAAACTAATACCCCTGTCCTCAATCATAAGCAAACCAACAGATTCCTTCATTGAGTTGACTCACCTAAGGGTTGTAAGTAAAATCTTTGTGGGGATCTATTTTCCTAATGAAATAAAAAGAATAGGTCCATTATACCATCCCATATTCGAAACCATTCCTATTTTTATTTTTTTCACTTGTATGTTGGATTACGAGGCATCAAACAATGTAATGTCATTAGAAGTCACGAACCAACTAGGCATGCAAGTTTCAAACTCTTACGACAAGTTTTTTTCCATGGATTCTCATGAAGTGAATGTGATTGAGATAGTGAATAATATTGAGTTCCAACTTGCTACATACCCAAATATTTTTTTTATTGATATTATCATAGTTGATTGTCTAAATAAGTGGGGTACTTTACTCTCTAGGAAGTGGGCAAACTCAACTGGTGGTTTTATTTAAATGGATTAACTTATGCGACTATACCACTACATGACAAAGAAGTATAGTTTCATAGAGAGAAGAAAATGATTAACATCATGGAGAATCCAAATGAGGTAGAGAAATAGATTTGTTACTTTGATGTGGAACCTGATTATTTTGTGGGATCTTGTGACAATGAAGGTGAAAATTAGGTTGATCTTGATTTAGTTTCCCCACTTGAGTATCAAAGAAATGATGGTAATTGGAACATTCATTTTGATGGTGCATGCTCAACAAAGAGTAATAGCGCAAGAATTGTATTAGTGTCCCTAAGAGGAAAAAACTAAAGTTCACATTCAAATTGAACTTTGAATGCACAAATAAAGTGGTAGAGTATGAAGCTTTGATTTTAGGTTTAATGCAATTTACAAATAGGGGAACATATGCATTAGACCGCATGGTGATTCAAAACTTGTGGTATCTCAAATTAGAGGCACATATACTAAAAAATAAAAATAAAAAGACTAAGAATGTATAGGAATGTTGTTTAGAACACTATTGAATTGCTTGATGTTTTTCACATTAATTGGGTTAGAAAGGATAATAATGTAATGGCTTATGCACTTGTATTAACCTCAATGTTTGATGCTTACTTTACCTCTCGCCAATGCATATATGATGTTGAGATTCTTACCAAGCCTATTATTCCAAATAACATCTATAATTGGCAGTCTTCAATGATGATCAATAGATATATGAGTTCTCGAATTGTATTGATCGCTTTGAGAACCAATAGATTGATTGGAATTCCATGGTGGAGAAAGATGAAGAAGGAAATGAGAGACTCTTTGGAAATGAAATCATTCAACTTAAAATAAATACTATTCCAAGAGGCTTGTTGATTTAGAAAAAAATGTTTAATAATTTTTATTGTTATAAAACAAGAAGCTTGTTAGTGAAGAAGATATAGAAGGTGTGAATTTGGGAATTGAATCAGCTCCCAAAATGATCTATATTGGTAAGAGATTAAAACCATCAAAGAAAAAAAGTTGATAGCATTACTAAGGAAGTATAAAAAATGCTTTGCTTGGTCTTATGATGAACTAAAGGCTTATAGAAGACTTTTTCCATCACACCATTCCATTAGATCTTGTTACAAATACATTTAAATAGAAACAATGTCATATCAACCCTACTTTTGCCCCTTAAATGCAGAAAAAATTAATGAAATTGAAAGAGGGTGGTATTATTAAATTGACTAGACATTGAAAATGGGTTTCAAACCTTGTTCCAATCATAAAAAGAATGGGGATATCAGGTTGTACATGGATTTAAGAAATTTGAATAATAAGTCCCTCAAGGACAACTATCCATTGCCCAGTATGGACAATTTGTTGTAGTGGTTTACATGGTTAGTTTGATGTACATGACAAATGAATTCTTAGAATAAAATCTTGGTCAAAGAATCTAAGAAACATAAACCAACCTCTAACCGATGGATTAGTATGGCTTAATCACACTTGATCCATGAGGAATCAAAGTGTGATTTAGCCACTAAACCTTAGTCCCAATAAAATCATTCAATGTAAATTGAAGTGGAAGCCATTAAAACTTAACATGTTAAACTACAAAATCTTTTGAAATACCTACTCTAATCCATTGAAACTTATTCTATTAGGGGATTGGTGTCATGTTGATGTGAAATGACGATCCTTTCCCAATCTCGTGGGTAAATGAGCTTGTTCCAGTCAGTTTTATTGAAGAAAATTGATGGAACCACTATGAGATGTGTAAGAAAACATTATTTAAAGCTAAATTAGCATGATGCAAGCTAAATTAACATGATTTTATTCTAAAAATGATCTAGTTATGCAAAATCTAAGCTAATTCTAAGCTAAAAGATTCAAACCCTAATTTATAAATGAGCTAAAAGGATGCAAGGAAGCCATTAATGGAAGCTTAAAGCTATTATGGAACTAAAAATGAACTAAAATATTCTAAATGTGTGAAAATCATGAGTGTGAGGATGAGTGAATTCAACAACATAAGTTTGTAATTGAAAGATGGATGGATGAGTTTCAACAACATAAATTTGCTCTAAAAAAGATGGATCCATTTGTCCCCAAATAGTTACCTATTTATAAGAGAGCAAATGAGGAATGAAGGGTGGAGATTAAAAAGATTGATCAATGGTCTAAGATGAAGGAGATGAGAGGCATGGATCATGAATTCTCATCAATGGATGAGAATGCATGATGGGATTTTAATCAAGGGTTCACATTTGCCTAAAAAAAACACACTTTTGACCTGCTCACACAAGTCAAAGGTGACTTTTTCAAAAGGTTGAAGGTTAAAACTTGCTCAAGAAGCCAAGTGAAAATATCCCTTTTTCAAATGATGAAGGAATAAGAATATTCTTTTGAAATATTCTCATGGGTGAGGAAAATGAATTTTGCAAATTAAAATAAAGTTTTAATTGTGCAAAAAGGGGGATAAGGAATATTTTGTTTGCTTAGAGGAGAGTTAGTTTAATTGCTAATTAAACAAGATTTAACCATGCAATTAGGGGATTTGGAGGCATTGAAGAGATATTTACTAAATTAAATGATTTAATAAATGGGGGAGGAGATGAAATGATATTTAATTAAATAACTTAGGTTTATTTAATTAAATAAGATGACTTAGGAAATTAAATTAAATATTTTGATTTATTTAATTTAATGAGATGAAACGTTAACATGAAAAGGGATGAATTAACCCAATTTAATTAATTAGGCCAATAGATGACAATGATGCAATTAATTAAATAGCTAGGATAATTTAATCAATTAAGCGAAAAGAGGATGGGTTAAAGAGGAAATGATGTTAGTAAATATGTTTTAAGTGTATGATATTGATTAGGACATTTTTCAGTGTCTACATTTTGCCCCTCTTTGAAGCAAGGTACCTATTGCTTCGGTTCAAAGAATAATGTTTTTTCGATCAAAACTACTGCTTAAATAAAAAAATAAAAAAATAAATCCATTTTTTTGGATACCCCAATGAAAGGATAAAGATGACTCCTTGCCCCTTAGAGAAATCGGGCAAAAATTTTGAATTTTGGGTTGATTTCTTGACAAAGATGAAAAGTTTCCCAAAGGGTCCAGAAAGGCTCCGAGATGTAAGAATAATGCCAAAAACACAAAAAAGATGCAAAATTAGGTCCAAATTGGAAAAATTGAAGAAAATGATAATAAACCCTATCTTCAAGTTTAAATTAGGGCAAAAAACCCTAATTTTCTAGCTTAAATAGGCCAAGCAGGGTCATTTTCAATTCATTTGTGCATTCACACTGAAGAGATTCTTGCAATTTGAGCTCTGACCCTCTGACAAAATGGCATGCTGAGAGCTTCCCTGACACATGTCCGACAGAGTTCAAGAGTTCTAGCGGTTTCCAAGCACAAGACCACTGGTATCTAACTCCAAACTTGATTTGAAATTTGAATTTTTGATGCATTTATTATGCTTTAAAGTTCAAACTTTGGCGACGTTGCTATATAGTGATGCCCGAATGAAATATAGTGATGCATATTTATATGGTGACACTATTCATGATTTAAAATTAGGGTTTCTAATTTTAAATGGAAACGCATGCTTGTTTAGTGACGCACTTGTTGATTTAGCAATTAGGGTTAGGGTATGCCAAAAGTTAAATCATGACACCATCTTATTTGGTGATGCATGTTTTGATTTACAATTTTAAATGCTTCGAGTGTCACAATTTGAAATTTGAATATAGCAACGCTATTGAAAACAATGACGCTTTTGTGATTTTTGAGTTGTGAATTTCAAATTGAGTCAAATTTTGATGATTTCCTAACACCATGTGCTTCATGGATGCAGGAGGTCTTTCCACCGCTAATGTCGTGGGAGCATAGGCCCACCATTTTGGAGAGACTAGATGATTTGTCAGTGTTGCACTAGGAGCACGTAGGAGAGACTGGCCTCTAGTATGTTGCATATGCGCCTATGATTCAAAAACATCTAGCGATGATGACTACTTTGTGTGAGAGATGGTACAACGAGACATCATCCTTTCACCTTCCAACAGGTGAGGTGATAGTTACTTTAGAGGATGTTTGACATATGCTGTGTTTTTTGATTCACAGAGATCATGTGATTTATAATATTGATGTCGGGTTTGATGCCTACCTCAAGGTCACGGAGATGGATCATATTGCATTGGTTACCTCACAAATCGACCTTGACTCATACAAAGGTCATGTGTCGACCTTTAGATTGATCATCACAGCCATCATTTCGGGTTTGGTTGCCCCAAATAGATGCAACAAAGGATTCAACCCGAGATGGGGCTTGGCGTGGCATTAGATGTTGCATAGGAGGACAATTTTTGCGTGGGGCCCCATGATGCTAGCCTCCTTATATCATGATTTGCATGATTTTGTCTATTGTGATGGGAGAGCCATTGGTGCAAGGGTGACTCTGCTACATATTTTGGCATGGGAGCACATTGCCATGCTCTGGCCTATTGTTCAGATAGTAGACATGGAGCCAGATGATCCCATCATTTAGAGATACAAAGGTGCCATTACTCTCAGGCACACTGGAAAAATTGGGCTCCCATATTGGAGATGGATGATAGATGATATGATAGTTTTCCGCTAGTGCCCATGGTTGCAGATGTCACCATGGTTTGATGGCATTCAACAATTATATTTTGCCAGGAAAACCCAATACATGCAAGGTGGAGAGCACCACATTATTGAGAGATATCTACTAGACGGGTTAGCCCGACAGTTTGGAGAGGTCCAAGATAGACTTGATGATGCATAAAGGGCCATTTTTGTGAGATCGGCCAAAGAGAATCACACATGGGGGCCAACTATTCTAGCTCCAAAGGTAGTAGAGAGCTTCAGATAGTTAGTGGCCTAGCCTTGGGAATATGATCAAGGACAGGCAGTAGCTCAGACTATGCCTACATAAGATGCTTGGTTCATCCCTCCTTGACAATTGACAAATCCAATAGGTGTTCCTCCTAGAGGGAGACCCAGGGGCAGAAGAGTCAGAAGAGGCAGGGGACAAGATGGATAGGATGGTTAGGTTCTGGGGGCCCCACCAATTGTATAACAATAACCTCCTCAGCAGCCACAGGAACAACCTTAGGTATAACCTCAACTAGGACCACCACCTCCACCAAATGCGTGGCATGCTCGGATACAGTAGTTGCAGCAGCAGGTGTAGATATTGATTGGTGAGAAAGATCAGGCCTGCCAATAGTTTTTGTTTATTACTGCTGAGTGAGGCCAGGCTTGGTAGCAGGTGTTTGTAGTCATAGTTGAGAGAGATCAAGCATTATAGAGAGTACGGGCTATGACAAGAGAGAGAGACCAGGAGATGGCTAGGTGACAGCAGATTGAGGTGATGATGGTGGCCACACACAATCGAATAGTGTCAACATGATTGTATAGAGAAGCCATTACAGAGGCTGCGTATTACGGGAAACATTACCATCGTGATGTACCAACAACACTAAGACAACCAAATTTTTCATAGCACAGTGACGCTCGACCACGAGCAGAGGATCAACTTGAGAGGTAGGTTGGAGAGGGTAGTAGCCATCAGGGCTAGCTATTATGTATAGACACTTTTTGATTTTACCCCATTCTTTATCATAGATATACATTCATGGGCTCCTTTTTGATAGCCTCATGGATATTGTACTTTTGATAAATGTTCATACACTGATCTAGATTTTGTACCATGATACTCATTTTTTGATATATATATGATACAAATACAGATGATTTATGATGTGATGTGTTCACTTTATTTCATGTATGATGTGATATGCAATGATTATGCTGATGGATGTTATGATTTATGCTATGATTATGAAATGCATGTATGTTGATGGTTTGTAGATGCAAGATGGATGCATTGATGATAATTTTTTTGACTGTCATGATACCAAATTAGCATGTAGAGAAGATAGAAGAATAAATATTGAATGGCCATTGATTCTAATGATTGCTTCAAAATATCCAACAAGTCCTTGATCCATTGAGACTTTATTAGGGATGGTGACAAGACAATGAAAAATGCAGGATGAGATGCTCACACTTTGGGATTGGGATTTTCTGTTGTTCCTTATTATTCGATATAACACATAGACACGATGCATCAAGGTATTAATAACCAAGACGTTGTCGAATGTAGTGTAATGGAATTTGACTCAAAAAACATATAGGATAGTTCTTGTTCACATCTTGACATACGGAAACATCGTTGGAATGCAAGTTATAAGCTTAGAACATATTGGACCAAAGAATACACAATAATCAACAACATACCCTGAATGACCTTCCTACACACAACTAAGCAAGTATGCACCAAGATTATTTTACAAGAGTACCCACAAGCAAAGTAAATGAAAGATAATGATCGGTGGCCCATTCCTTTCTCTCTAAATCATTTTGTTAGACATCATCGAGAGGTCCTTGGAATGTGTCATTAAGATAAATCATAAGAAAAGATCAACAAACAATTAGTGTCATCTATAGCTCTTGACTAGTTTAAGTTTAGCTAAAGTGATGTCTAATACTAATGTCCATTGCAGGAATGATACATCCTAGGACATGTTGATTAGAGGTTGTTGTTTGATGTTGGGATGATGATGCTAAGATGATTTATTGCCATAAACTCCACTGATGTACTTACCTATGATTTAGACTTTAGATTTTGATACTTAGGTTCACACTTTACAATTTGTTACACTTGTTTTCTATCTACTTTGCCAAAGGTTGAAGGTGATGATTGATTTATTATGGGTGAAATTTTATTGTTGGTGAAAGCGAGATGAGATAGATGGTTTTGTATTTTCTATAATTTTTTAATGTTTTTTGTATTTTGAAATGTTTTTGAGGTTGTTTTTGGGCTTTTTGAAAGTTTATATGAATGTTTATGTTTTCAATTTCTATGAGGTTGTTTAGGGCTTTTTGAATGTTTTGAGGCCTTTTAGGTCTTTTGAATGTTTTTTATTGTTTTTGTGTTTTCCATTTTCTAATGTTTTTGTGTTTTCTAGAATATTAGGATGTTTAGGGATTTTCAAATATTTGAATGTTTAGGGGTTTTTTGGGAATTTTTGAATTTCAACCAAGAACCTAACCTAAAAGACCTATCCTAGGGGCCTCGAGGGCTAATCAAAGATAAGCCTTGCCTATGTTATACATGCAAAGACCATGTAGTTTGATTGACTCAACCCATTTACAAGATGAAGATATGAACAGATGAGAGATTTCAGTTTATTATGATGGACTCCTAAAGGACTGGTGCCTAGAGTGTCTCAAGGGCACATCAATGATGGCCTTACCTACGTTCAAGCTCAAAGACAATGTAGTTCGACTGACTCAACCCATTTACAAGATGAAGATATGAATAGATGAGAGATGTCATTTTATTATGACAGACTCCTAAAGGAACGACCTAGGGTGTCTCGAGGGAACATCAATGATGGACTTGCCTACGTTCAAGCTCAGAGACAACGTAGTTTGACAAGAGGACTCTATTTCTTAGATTTTCAATGTTCAACCCTTTTCAGGGTTTTTGATGTTTTCTGGATGTTTTGGATTTTAGCCTTTACAATTTTCTGAATGTTTTTGGATTTTAGCTATGCAGGATTTTGCAAATGTTTTTGGATTTTTGGTGGGTTTTGCAAGTGTTTTTGGATTTTTCACACGATCTTGACAAGTGTATGGATATGTGATGATTTCAGTGATCTGTTTTAGGATTTTTCTGAAAACCAAGCTAGGATTGATTGATTTGATTGATGGATTGATGATGATAACATTATTAAGGATACACCACAATGCAAGGATAGTGTTAATCAATACAAGGGTTGGGAAGGATATCCCAAGATGATGATGGTTTGATTGGATAAGATTGATCAAGATTTTGAAGCTTGGTTTGGAAAAAAAAAATTTGGAATGATTTGATGTGACATTGAAGTGCAGGATAGATTCAACTGATATGGATTGTTTGGATTGATGTTTGATAAAATATAGAGCTTGATAAGGAACATCTTCTCATCAAAATCTGCCATGGGCTAGTGATTTGAATATTTTCTTCAAATGATTTGACCAATTTTATTTTGTGTTAGCAATTTTTTAGATCACAACATGAGTTATAGGATATAACTCAAGATTTATTCCTGAAGCAAGATGTAAGTATCTACCCCCAGTGTCTAGCAATGTATGGAATGCCATGGGTGGATGCATGGATAAATGAATGGATTGATGGATAGGTATGCGTAGGATGCCAAGGATTATCTTGTGATAGGATAACATGTTTGGATAGAGTATTCCTCTTTGGAAAATTCCTTACGGCTCAAATAATGTTGGTTAGGATAGGACCAATGATCGTGACCCATGTTAAGAAGTTTACCATAAGTAAGTGTGAAGTAAATACCAAACCTTTTCCAAAATCAAGATAAGTCAGATGGGATGAAAATGGATTGGATAATGAAGGGTTTTTGGATTTATTATGGATAAGATGGATGGAATGCAGGATTTATTATGGATGGGATGAGATGCTTCCACTTGAAATGGTGCACACAGATGCTCAATTCTACTCATGATGTTTGTTTTCCAGCTTTTCATCATGGCACTTGTCCAAAGTGCCACCAAAGTGGTTTTCACTAAAGGATGATTTTTTCTTTACTATTTTCTTGATTTTTTTGATTTTTTTTGAAATTTTATGCTCATGTTGAACCACCTAGAGGTGTTGATGTAGATGCTACTAGTATTGATATAGATGTTCCTATCATGATGTGCCAATGATATCTTTCTTAGAGGAGTTTTTTTGCTAAGATACAGGCACTTAATTGTAACCCTTGGATCTTTTCATCTTCTTTATTGATACCAAAGTTAACCTTACTTAGATGCACACAATGTGATAGAGTTCCCTTAGAATCCTTATGATAAAGAGTTTTTGCCAACACACAATCAATATGAGAGTTAGATATCATGAATGTTGAAGTGCATGGTGGAATGCGTTGAGGGATACAAGATGCATATGGATTGGTCGACAATTTTGAATCTTTGATTCTCTAACCTTGGGATGATGAGCAATGATGGGTGTATATGGAGATTCGATTGGGACCAACTTCTTCATATACTTTGTAGATCACTCTTGAAGCTTTCTTTTGTATTGATGGACACTTTTGATGGATGAACTTCCCTTTTTTATTTTTTCCCGTAGTTTTTTTGACTAATGGAGTGTGATAGGGATGATTTTCTTTATTTTGCTTAGTATCCATTAAATTTTTTCTTGTCCATTTTCTTTGTCGATTAGTTTGCTTCAATAATTTCCTCTTTTCTTTGATATAGACCTCTTTCTTGTGGTTGGTCCCAATTAGTGGGTGGAAAGATACATGTATGATGATTCATGATATGAATGGTTGAAGTGTTGGTAGCCATTTCATCATAAGGACTCTTTGTGCTCCCCATGTTGGTGTTTGCACTAGATAAAGTTGCCCCTAGTATTATGGGATTATTACTGACATGCTTTGATTTTGCTGCTATGAAACCATTTCCTTCCTATTCAAGATGTTTTTTCTTTGCTGATTTTTTATAATGCTTGATATCCTCATACTCACTTTCTTTAATCTGTATGGAGGATGTGTCTGATTTTGACGCTTCTTCAAAAGGTGTTGATGCTATACAATCCATATAGGAGTCTTCTTCATGATACATTTTTGCTTGCTCTTCAAAGGATGTTTTTGTTTTACCATCTATGTAGAGGCCTTCTTCATGATAAATTTTTGATATGTCTATGTATTTTGTTATGCATTGATCATGTGTTAAAATATTAAGAGTAGGAGACTCTTGTTCCTTGGTAATGATATCAAGAGTATGAGACTCTTGTTTTGGATGAAGATCATTTACATGCCCATTAGGAGTAAGCATCTCATGGGTAGATTGAGGAGTATGTGATATATGGATATGATCATTATTTGTGAAATCTTGTATGGATTAGAAAATACCAATTAGATCATGGTAGTATCTTGGAGATATAGATTCTTGATCTTGATTAATTTTCTAATTGCTTTCATTGTGCTTTGGATCAAGTTCTTGACATGGGTCAATTTCAGAGGATGGGTTGCTTACAAAGGGTTCTTGAATGTATTCATTAGGCATGGGTATTGGCTCAATATTTTCTTGATATTCAAGTGAATTTGAATCAAGTGTTGAGTTGAGGATTCCCTCAATATCTGCAACCATGAGGTCGAGGATGTCCATATGTCTTGGAAAGGACCATTGATAGACTTTGGTGAAAGATGTTGATCATTCTTTGGGATAAATTCTTGAGATATGTCCTCTAAATTGTTAGGTGATAGATACATTATCAACATGACCATTGGTAGATGAATCTTGAATTTTGTCCTCAAACATGGTGGTGGGGATATTGTCAATGTTTTCAATCATAGGATCAAATGATGTTAATGCTTCTTGAAATGGATTGTTGTTGGATGTTGTTGATGGGTCTTGATCATGATTAAAAAATTACTCTTGATGTATGTTGATTTGGTAATTGGATGTGGTAGAAACATCTTTAAGGTGCTCATTGATGGATAGATCTTGATCATTATTTTCAACAATTGTGGTGGAAAGATTGTCACTACCATTATTAATGGTTGAATCTTGATCATTGTCTTCAATAGTTATTTTTTCTTGATCAAGAAGGTCTTGGATGAGATCTTTGAGTTTAATACAATCTAACATATCATGACCTTATGTGCTATGGTATTCACAATAAGCATTATCATCGTCCCATGGGAACTTGATTCTAGGTACACCCCCATTTAATGATTTTGGAAGTTTGATAAGTTTAGCATGGACTAGCGTTTTTAATGTTGATTCAATTGGCTCTCCCAAATGAGTCTATTCATGTTTTTCATCTTGTGAGATTTGTGCTCGTTGAGATTTATCTAGTTGTGATTCATCTTGGAGATGTGGTGATTGATTTGGTTGTTGAGGTTGTTGATTTTGACATCGAACTTCTTGATATTAAAGATGTTGTTCTTGATGTGGTTGTGGACACAACTCAATGTTTTGATGACATGGTTTAACCAATGGGGGAGTGTGTCGATTTTAGGGTGAAGATGTCTCTTGGTTTTATGAATCAATGAATTTTCTAAGTGTAGCAATTTGATTTCGCATAATTTGATCCTAATTTTCATCTTGATACCCTTGGTGTAGTGGATTTGGTTTTTGGTCAAGCATATTTGGAATATACACTTGTAGTATTTGTATCAGATCATGCACAAATTGATTTTGGATCATGTTCTAATTTGGGATGATGTTTAGATTTTACATTACAAGTTGGCATTGAACATTGTTGTGGTTGGGAAACACATTGCTTTGATTTAGGTAACCTTGATTTTGCATGGTGTTACCTTGATTTGGATCAATACATTGAGTTGCCAATATATAGTTTGGATTTTGAACAACATTAGTGTGATTTGCAAACATATCTATCCCATAGTTCACCAAGTGTGGATTTGATATGTTCATGTTTGGGAAGTTTGTATTAGTTATATTCACATTTGGCATGTATTGATTTGATGGGATAATGTTGTTTTATTGAAGACTCATGTAGTGATAATTTGGTTGATAGATTTGTAGGTTTTTACTTTGATTTAAATCTACCATAGGGAAAGGTGTTCCAAAATTTAGATTGGGCATACTCACATTTGTTGTAGCATTGAGGTTTGTAGGATATAATGATCCCATGTGTGAATATTGTAAATGTGAGCTTTGATAATCAATTGGTATTGTAAGGTTTTGATAGTTTGGTTGATTTAGACCACTCATGATGGATGAATCAAGTTTATATTCCATGTTTTCTTGTGTTCTGACCTTGTTGCAAAAGTGAACCTCTAAGGTGTTTTGGACCAATGGTGACAATGGGAGATGAAAAAGGTGAATGATATGGAAAGTGATCTTTGAAAACATTTTGTGAAAACATTTTTGACTTAAGATTTTTGATTTTTGATGTTTGATAAAGGATGTTAATGAACTTGGAAATCTTTAGGGTAGACTCGTGACCTTCAAGATAAAATAGTTCAAAAATGATAACTAACTTAACCAAATGCATGGAAAAGGATTCATTTCACATACAAAGTAGCTAAGTTAGGGTTTGGGTTGATTGATGTTTAAGTCCAAAGTGTTGGTGTGTTCAACAGTTTGAAAATTTGGTGAGGTGAAGGATGAAATGTGATGAAGGATGGATGAAATGTTTGACCCAATGTTGACCTAGAAGGAACCTTTGTTTTCCAAGACCAAGGTAGTGAGAAACATGTTATACCTCTAAAGTGATCAAACCCTAAGGACTCAATGATTTTGGTAAAATATAGCTCAAATAATTTTGGAAATAGGACCCAATGGTTTTGGACTCAATGTTTGCAATGGTTTCCTTGTATGATAGTGGGCATAAGGTTGGCTTGTTCAATTGGCATGATTGGTCACCAAATGGACATGTGGGGTTCAATTTGTCAAGTTTATCTTACTTAAGCGAATTGATTTACAAACACTCATCTTGATTTTGTTTTCAAACTAGATGTTTATGTAAAAAACATCATAACTTTCATAATGTCCATTTCATAAAAATTATGAGATTAAAGCCACAATTGCCCATGTTGTCTTTGGAAAATATGGATTTGAGATTAATGCCAAGATATTTAGAAATCGCTAAGGATAAATCCTTAGGATAAGCAATAATATCAAGGCTAACTCAAGAAGTCCATATTTAAACCAAAGTGTTTGAAATTTTGAAGATGATAGTGAATGTTTGTTTCTATATCATTTTGAAACCAAGCAAAGTGTTAAACCGACTCTCAATCATTTACAATCCTAGGATAGAAAGGGCCATATTTGTTGAGTCTCCACTAGGACTTCTCCAAACACTAGACAATGCAAAAAATTAGAGATTTGGTGACACTAGCTCCCCTCCACAACAAACACTTCTCAGGACCACCAAATCTCAAAATCCTTAAAATTTGAAGATTAAAAAGAAATTTTTCTATTTCTACAATTGAATAGTACAAATGTGGGGTGGCTTTAGAACGAACGTTCTTGCACCAATGAATATTTTAGGATTTTGGCTTGCTAAACAAATGGGTTGTAGTAAGGGTAATCAGGGACATGGCACCTTGCAAGCATCCAACAAGCCACTAAAGGCTTTAATCAATCCTACTAGGGGCTCTTATACTTTTTACAGTAGTACCCCATTCTGAAAGACACTGTACGGCTAAGGCCTACATACCATGAGGACTTGATAGTTTAGTCTTATCCATTTATATACCGGCCCGAGTGAAAAACTAGTTGGAGTTGTGTTTGAATGGTTCTTAGTTAGGCCCCTCTAAAGATAACAAAAGCAAGGGATTACACTTGTAGTTCGATCACCCAGCGAGTAAAGCGCAAGGAGGGAACACACTCAATGTCTCTTTCTCACACTAGCATGATTGATCAATTTTAAACCCAATTGAAAGATGTAGGTAATTTTTGCAAAGTGTTAGAGAATGTTTCTATTTCTCAAGGTTGCCAAATGATGCAAGATAATTGCATACACATCCACTAACAACGTTGAAAATCACAAAATATAGCAAACAATTGTAAATTTTAACCCTTCAAAGTAATGATGAGTTCATTTTAAGCACCAATTGGAAGATGAAGTTGCCATGTTCAATTTTAAGCCCAAAGTAAAATGATGATGTGAAGGTTCAATTTTATCCAACTTTGAGCGTTCATTTTAAACCCAAAAAAAAGGACAAGGGTTCAATTTTAGCCAACTTTGAAAATGAATTTTAAGCCCAACTAAAAGCTAGTTGGTCATAAGATTGTAAGTTTTTAAAACCCAATGGAAAGTTAGTGGTCCTAAAACATAAACCAAAGTAGCATATGATGGTTTATAATTGCCCCAAAAGTGTCGAAACACTTGTTACAATTATAAAATTTAAATACAATTTTTTTTTCTTCAATCAAGTGCTCCATGCTCATCTTCAAACCTACAATCCATGTTCCAAATGTTAGATTAAATCAAGAAAACAAGAAGATGTTAGGGTTAGATAAATGATTAAGCATTAAAACCCTAAAACCTAGACCAAGTTGCAATGTGATTTGAATTTATATGCAAAAATAAAAAATTTAACTCCACCAAAATTGAAAAACTCTTATGCCATTGTGTAGAGCATGAAATTCTACCCCATTAAAAAAAACAATTTTAAAAAAACCTTTGTATGACCAAGATATGACCATTTTAAGATAGACAATAAAAGCAAGAAAATGATAGCATCGATATAGCAATATAGTGACGCTTTTGCAAAAGCGTCGCTCTAGTGAATAAGAGCATTGCTATGGTGAATAATAGCATCACTCTATTGAAAAATGTCATCACTGGAGCCTCCAAAAGCATTGCTCTAGCCTAGAAACCTACAACTCATGAAATTTTTAAGAGAAAATCATTAAAAAAAGTTAGTAAAGCCCTCCTAGTGCAAAAATGTGACCGATGGATTAGTATGGGTTAACCACACTTGATCCATGAGGAATCAAAGTGCACTTTAGCCACTAAACCTCAATCCCAATAAAATCATTCGATGTAAATTGAAGTGGAAGCCATTAAAACTTAACATGTTAAACTACAATAGCTTTTGAAATACCTACTCTCATCCATTGAAACTTATTCTATTGGGGGATTGGTGTTGTGTTGATGTGAAACGACGACCCTTTCCCAATCCCATGGGTAAATGAGCTTGTTCCAGTCAGTTTTATTGAAGAAAACTGATGGAACCACTGTGAGATGTGTATGAAAACATGATTTAAAGCTAAATTAGCATGATGCAAGCTAAATTAACATGATTTTATGCTAAAAATGATCTAGTTATGCATAATCTAAGCTAATTCTAAGCTAAAATATTCAAACCCTAATTTATAAACAAGCTAAGATGAATGCAAGGAAGCCATTAATGGAAGATTGGCTATTATGCAACTAAAAATGAACTAAAATATGCTAAATGTGTGAAAAGCATGAGTGAATTCATTAAAATAAGTTTGTAATTGAAAGATGGATGGATGAGTTTCAACAACATAAGTTTTCTCTAAAAAAAGATGGATCCATTTGTCTCCAAATAGTTACCTATTTATAGGAGATCAAATGAGGAATGAAGGGTGGAGATTAAAGAGATTAATCAACAGTCCAAGATGAAAGAGATGAGAGGCATGGATCATGGATGCTCATCAACGAATGTGAATGCACGATGGGATTTTAATCAAGGGTTCACACTTGCCTCAAAAAAACACACTTTTGACCTACTCACATAGGTCAAAGGTGACTTGTTTAAAAGGTTGAAGGTTAAAACTTGCTCAAGAAGCCAAGTGAAAATATCCCTTTTTCAAATGATGAAGGAATAAGAATATTCTCGTAGGTGAGGAAAAAGGCATTTTGCAAATTAAAATAAAGTTTTAATTGTGCAAAAAAGGGGATAAGGAATATTCTATGGGAATATTTTGTTTGCTTAGAGGAAAGTTAGTTTAATTGCTAATTAAACAAGATTTGATCATGCAATTAGGGGATTTGGAGGAATTGAAGAGATATTTATTACATTAATTGATTTAATAAATGGGGGAGGAGATGAAATGATATTTAATTAAATAACTTAGGTTTATTTAATTAAACAAGATGACTTAGAAAATTAAATTAAATATTTTGATTTATTTAATTTAATGAGATGAAACGTTAGAATAAAAAGGGATGAATTAACCCAATTTAATTAATTAGGCCAATAGATGAAAATGATGCAATTAATTAAATAGCTAGGCTAATTTAATCAATTAAGTGAAAAGAGGATGGGTTAAAGAGGAAATGATGTTAGTAAATCTATTTAAAGTGTATGATATCGATTAGGACATTTTTCAGTGTCTACACAACCTCCACCACACCATGGGGAACCTTTGTGTATGTTTGAATTCCATTTGGTTTAAAGAATGTTGGAGCCACATTTTAAATGGCCATGGATGTTGCATTTTCAAGCCTTATAAATGAAATTATGGTTGTCCAAGATGATTTTACTACATACTCCAAGGATAAAAATGATCACTAAAAATGATTAGAGTTAATATTCTGAAGATTTTTATAATACAAGATATCTCTAAACCTTAAAAATATATTTTTGGTGTGGAAGAGGGTAAGCTCTTTAGACATATTTTGTCTAAGGAGAGGGTGAGGATTGATCTAGAATGTATCAAATCAATTGACCTTATCCATCAACCTAAAAAATGTACGGTAATCCAGTCATTCTTTGGACAAATAAATTTTGTTAGGAGGTTTGTTCCTAACTTTATAAAGAAAACTAAGGTCATTTACAAGGTTATAAAGAAGGGGAATTCATCAAGCTAGGATGAGGACTCAAGTGATTCCTTCTCAAAAATAAAAGAGGCACTCAAGAAGGCACCTTTATTGACAAGCCTAGATAAATCAAGACCTTTCCAATTGTTTTCCTTTGCATAATTTTACACTATTGATGTTGTTCTGCTACAAAGGAATGATGAGGGATATGAAAAACCAATAGATTTCTTCAATAAGCTCCTACAAGATGCTAAGATGAAATCCTTTATAATGGAAAATCACATCTATGCTCTAGTTAAGGCTATCAAGAATTTTATACCTTATCTTGTAGGTTCCAAGATCATATCCTTTGTGTCATACACTATTGCTAGAGATATATTTATGCAACAAGAGTTATTAGGAAAGAGATGTAGATGGATCAATAAGTTCTAGGAATATGACATGAAGGTATATACAACCAAGCTAGTTAGAGGTCAAGGCCTAGCAAAATTAATGACTGAAGAGAATTTAGATGTTGAAATATAAGGTGAACTCTAAATGTTCTTTTATTTTATGTCAGTTGAAGATCTATTCTTGGTATAAGGACCTTTTATTATATTTGGAAAACTTTAATTTCCATCCCGAGTTGAATGAAAAACAAAAGAGGATGTTAAAAATTGAGACTCAAAGATAAGTGTTTCTCAAAGGATAGTTAATATGGAGAAGTATTGATGGTGTGATCCTAAGATTTAAATGAGTAGTATGTGAGAGTTTTTGAGGAATGCCACAATGGAATGTGTGGTGGGAATTATATGTCAAATAAAAATGGTCATAAGATTATGAGGATGGGTTATAAGTATCCCATGTTATTTAAAGATGTGGCTAAGTTTGTGAAAATATGTAATGCTTTCCAAAGGTTTTTCAAGAAGTTGAAAATTGTAGGTGCACTTCCCCTTACTACCATTTTAGTAAAGGCTTTGTTCCAATGGGGAATTTCATAGGGGAAGAAACAAAGAAGTCTAGAAATGAATACAAAGGGATATTGGTGGCCATTGATTACTTTACAAAAATGGATGGAGGTGATCCCTACTAGGAATGCAACCTCAAAGGCAGTGATTGATTTTTTTTCTTCTAAATAACATAATCACTAGGTTTCATGTGCCATCAATAATTGTTACTAATGATGCAATGTGTTTTAAATCTTAAGATTTTGTTGATATGTGTTCACAATATGGGATCTCTTTAACACATTCATCATATTATCATCCACAAGGAAATATATAAGGTAAATCAAGCAATAAATACATCATGAATATCATCTAGAAAAAATTTGGATGTGAATAAGAAAAGATGGTATGATAAGTTAAAATTGATTGTCTAGATATATAGGGTAACTTATAAGAAGGATATTGGAAGAGTCCATTGGAATTAGCATATGGTATCGAGGCCAAATTTCTAATCAGTATTGAGTTACTAGTCTACAAATTGCTATAGTGGATTGAAGCAAAAGAATAAAGTACTTTTTCCTAAAGGATACATGAGTCGACCAAAGTGAAAGAAACAAGGAGGGCTGACCGTGAGAGGACTTTATCAAAGTAAATAAAGATGAAGTATCTCTTTGATAAGAGAGCTATCAAATGGGAGTTTTAGATTGAAGATAGTGTCCTCATGTGGAATTCCAGGTTAGAAGACAAAGGTAAACATGGAAAATTTGATGCCTTGTGGGTTAGGCCTTATCAAATTGCTAAAGGATCTAGTCAAGGACTTAGGAGCCTTAATGGAGATTTCAAGGAGCTAGTAGATCATGGTCATCATCTCAAGCATTAATTATCCTAAGGGTGATGTTCTTAGAACCTTTGTAATATATGTTGTTTTATTTCATGGTTTTATTTTGTTGCCTTGTATATATGGTTATCTTTGTGTTATCATGACCCCTATTTATATCATGATGTTGTTTGAGTTAGTCTCAATCCCCATTGTTCCCTATTTTTTGTTTTTCTCTTGAAGATCTAGATTATTGTTGTGCCTACAAGAAACACATTCCCCAACTAGACCCAATGTTGGCACCTCATTTTGTGTGTCTTATTTTGTATTCTTATGCTTCATGAGTTGTGTTTTGACCATGATCACCCTATTAATAACTAATCCAAGAAATTTCATAAGGATCATCATGTCAAAATGTGATCTTGATTATATGTTCCTCTCTCTTATCATTAGTTAGTTAATCAAATACAAAAATGCAAAAATAGGTTGAGTATGGAGTTTTTTTTAGCCTTCCACCTTGTATAACTTCCAAGTGGGTGTCCCTAGGTCAAATTTGGGGAAATTGGATGAAAATTGACTTAATTACGTGCTTGCAAGGTTTGGCTTGCTACATTCCACTTGTGTGGTTTTGATCTAGTATTGACCTTTTGTTAGAAATTATAATTGAATCGACCTAATATTTTAAATGATTACAAGGTTCAGTTTAGCAGTGGATAAGATATTCACATAGTGCTAAGGAGGAAGTTCATTTTATGATTGAGTTATCGCATTGTTATGGTGGATGTTTTTGGACAATATCGAATATCATAAAAGTTTTAGAGTTATCCAAACATATCCACATTGATGTTAATGTCTTACATATCCCAATGAGTGTAGATTACCCACAAGAGGAGGTTTCATAAAGACAGGGGACAAAATAATGTTGCAAACTTAGGGATGTCCAAAAATATCACTTTCTTGGCATTTTCCTTGCATGATCCAATGGTAACTTGTTTTTTGTGCATTTTGTTTCCAATCGAGTTTTTGCATATCTCAACAATGGCCATTTCTTTGCAATGTCTTGATCCAAGTCCTTTTTTTGCAAGGGATGAAAGAAGGTGAAAAAGGGACAAGGATTTATTGCAAAAAAATTGAGGACGTTTGGACACATCTAGATGGGGTTCAATTTTTTTCAATTGTTTAGAATGAAGTGATAACTCCCTTTGCATTGGCATTAACACTGCACCAACAACTCCAACTACCAAATTTCAATCCATGGAGCTTTATAAAAGGTTTTAAATACTATTTAGTGTATATTTAAGGAAGAAAAATTATGCCCACATCTCATTTATGATTTGAAGACCCCCTTTGTCATAATCACACCTCCTAGACGTGATTCTAATATATTTTGCGGGTATTTTCACTCATTATTTCACTCAAAACCATTAATCATCAATACAAGAGTATGGAAGGGGTTAGAAGAATGTTCTTTCACACCTGTTGGTGTTTGGATCACATTTATAGAGGACACTTGTTGTTTAGGAATTGGAAGGGGTCATGGTTAGGGTTTTCCTATGTGGCACAACTCTTTGACAGCTTGCACACCTTCCTACAAGAGGTATATTTTCAGTGGTCATTTTCAAAGGAGATGATAACATTTTTAGGCAAGATAGTAGTTACAAAACTAGTGAAAGAAAGATATTCACAAGAGGCCCTATGGTTTTACTTTAGCTCTAGGTATAGTCATTTTTTAATTGTAATGATATGGGTTTATCCCAAATTTGTAATTATCTATGTAACCTTTGTAGATCAAGTGATTAAATGAAAATTCAATTTTGATTGAGTGTCTCCTTGTGCATGGTTTACATTTTTTATATGTTTTCATTAGTTTTCTAAATAGAATACTATAAAATCCTTGTAAAGCTTTTACGAGGTATCTTCTCAAAATAATAAAGCAAATGTATGGGTACTTTCATGGACTACTAAGTAGACTCATTTAATATTTTGCAACTATCTTTGGTTTTTTTATGAATGTATGTGTATAGCTCAACTTGTTTATGTATTCTATTAAACCTAGTCTTTTGTGGTGTGTTGATTAATGCATCACCTTGGTTTTAGTTGTTACATCTTTTGTTTGAATTCATAAACTCTATTGGCCAACTAGATAAAGGCACTAGTATATTACTAGACGCCTCTCCTAATCATCCTCAAAACATTCAAAATACATCAATTTACACATCTTTTTAGTTTATTCATTTGTGTGTTCCAACCACCTTATCTAAATATGCATAACATCATAAAGGGTTGTCATGTCCCCTTTTTCAAGAAATCAATTGAAGGGAATAATCTGGGAATCTTACCATAGTTCATCACAAAACACCCTCCTAGTTTGCGGTTTAGGATATAGCATTTGTAATGACCCCTGCACATCATATCTAGAGCCCAAGGAAAAAGGATCATATATCGAAAAGATGTCACCATCAAAAGGTCACCAGTCCAAGCTCAGTCCAAGCTCACTGTAGTGAAGCATAATCATTTCTAGGAATTCCTCCATAGTCATCCACATTCCTCCACAAGAACATATTTCAGGTTACAATTTGGAACATAGCATCCACGATGACATGTGCAAACCATACTCAAATATCAAGGGAAATGGATTAGGTACCAAAAAAATATTGTTATTAGAAGATGACTATTCTGGACATCTAGCACCTACTTCAACAAACATAGTGGATAAGACACCTTCAGATCATGTGACATTAATTGTGAAGTTTTAGGAAGAAGGAAGGGTCCAGGGAAAGGTTTGGATAGGTCCACAGGGTGGGACACTAATTCCAAAAGAATATACTTTAGCCTTAAGGCTGACCTGGTGTAGCATGTGAAATTTAAATTTGGGGCTTTGGCACCATTTTGGCTCAAGATTGATTTGTTCCTTGAGGGAATTATTAACATATAAATATAGGGAGTCAATTCTTGTAATAGGAATCAAATTATTATGTCATTCTTCTAAATTTTAGAACACTTGTGTTCTAATTCCTTTTGTGGTTGAAAATCCATAGGAGTTTGTGATCATTGGAAGAAAACCCAGTGATCACTTGGATCACAGGATGAAACCCCTTTGATTCTTGAGGGAATTATCATTCAGGGAATACATCTAAGCTTCGAGGAATCTATAAGGAAGATAATAATACCATTGTTGAACTGTTGTAGCATTCTATATCATTTCAGATTAGTCTTAGTGAGTTATATTTGATGTATTATATGTGTCCATGAAATTCTAATTTTTATCATTATATCAATATGATCTTTGTGTTCATATGTTGCTATTCATTGAAGCAAATCTATAAATCAATCTTTATGTTAAAATTTTATGTTAGTGACATTATAGTGGTATTAGAGCATGACTTTTCCAGCTTGTATGGTTTTCGTAATGAATAATGTTGAGCAAATGGGACATTAGGTACCAGAGGAGAGAACTGAAGAAATTGGATCAAGAAGGAAATTCAAACCTTAAGAAATGGAAGATGTTGAAAGATGAAGAAATATTTAAGGAAACAATTGCAAAAATTCATGAGATCATAAGAGGGAACTAAGGGATATAGCCACAACCCTAGCAAAGACAAGAGATGTATTGAAAGTTTTGGTAGACAAGATGGGTGGAAATTCAAATCATAATGGTCAAAAGGGTGAGACCTCATCAAAAAATGGCAGAAGTAATGATGCAGTGAATAATATTTTGTCAGGGACCCGAAGGAACATATTCCTACTAAAAATAAAATAAGAGAGAAGTGAACCTATGAATACCAGTTCCTTCAATCTAGAGACCATTGGTAGATGGCATGGTGAGTATTGAAATCCTTATCGAAAGAAATCAAATTAGAGATGTATTATGCCGACTACATAGAATTTATAAGACAGAGTGAGCCATAAAAGAAAGGGTTATACAAAAGCAAGGACCTAAAGCATAATTTGGGAAAACTTGATGCAACTTGTTTTGATGGGAGTAATAAGATCTCAAATAGAGCATGGTTACAAAAGATGGAAGCTTATTTCTTGCTCAATCCCATGACAAAGAAAGATGTGGTTCGCTTTGATTCCTTGCATCTTGAAGGGGAAGCCTATGAATGGTGGTTTCATGTCCATACCACTCAAGACCATGTTTGAATACTTAAATTTAATGAATTCAAAAAGAGAATCCTTGACAAATTTTAGTTGAAGGATGAAGAAGAATATTTGAACAAGTTGGCCATGATCAAACAACATCACTTAGTAGATGATTATATAATGGAGTTTTAGAAAGTGGTGGTGATGGTGTCTGAATTATTGCATCTCTTCACTACAAGGCTCATCAAACCTCTTAAGGGGCTTGTGAAATCATTTGCACCAATCTCTTTACAAGAGGCTATTAAAAGAGATTTAACCCTTGAGCCATCTATTTCAAAAAAAAAAAATTCTCTCACCCATCTAAACCTAATACATGGCACCAAAAGGGTGGTTTTCAAAATAGACCACTGCATGCTTTGACATTGGCACCCAAATGTGCAACTTCTAATGTAAAAAAGAAGGTCAGTGAAGAGAATAGGAATGATCTTTGGAGGAAGAAACTTTGTTTCTCTTGTAGAGAGCCATGGGTATTGGGACACAAATGTCTTAGTAAGGGGAAATTTGACTACATAGAAGTCCTTTCTGACAATAAATTAGAATTAGATGGGTCCAAAGAGTTTTATGATCTAGAAGACACCCTTCTAGGGGAGGAAGATAAGGAAAAAGAAAATGGTGGTATACTAGCATCTCTATCCAGTGCACATAGATACTACTGTTTCAGGGTTTGAGGAGTCCTTGTCAAACAAAGAGTGACTGTTTTGATTGATGGGGGAGCTATCCATAACTTCATTGATGGACTTGTGAAGAGAAGAAGGCTAAACACAAATTTTTTTTAAGGCTTCATTGTCACTATGGTAGATGGGTATAACCCACCCTACAAGGAGAAAGTTTGAAAGCTAGACATAACATTTAGAGATCATGAGATATGTGATGACTTCTATGCCATTGGTTGGGAAAAATTTGATGCAATTTTGGTTGTGCAGTGCCTATATTCACTAGGTGAGTATACTACAAACTACCTTGAACAATGGAACTCAAGTTCAAATCCAATGGGAAGGATGTGGTTCTAAATGGAATGGCTAATGGAGGTTTGCAAGTAGTTTCGACCAAGAGAATAAAAAGGATATTCTGAAAGAACCAAGTTGCTTGGACTGCTAGTTGTTTGGTGATTTCAAAGATTCTTTTGAAGGTAAGAATGGTTAAATTTGTATTGATGTACAAAAGATTTTGGATAAGCATAGTTTGGTTTTCAGTGATATGCCTTCTAGATTTCCATTGGATAGAGGCTTCCATCATATCATAGAACTTAAACTAGGAGCAAAACTGATTATGAACGCTCCTTACCACCATCCCTAAATGTATAAGGAGGAGATATAGAAAGAAATAAAAGAACTATTGGATATGCACTACATCAAACTGAGATCTATTCCTTTTACATCTTCTGTGGTGCTGACAAAGAAGAAGGATGGCACTCTGTGAATGCACATAGACTATTGGATATTAAAGAAGAAGACCATTAAGAACCGATACCCTATACTATAGATACATGAACTGATTGATGAGATACATGGTTTGGTGTGCTTTTAAAATATTGATTTAAGGTCTAGATACCACCAGATCCACATGAGGGAAGAAGGTGTATAAAAGACTGCTTTCTTGGTGTCATTATGGGCATTTTGTGTTCCTAGTTATGCCCTTTGGTCTCACTAATGCTCTAAAAAGTTTGCAATCATACATGAATCATGTTTTTTGTAAGCACTTGAGGAAGTTTGTGTTGGTTTTCTTTGAAGATATTTTGATCTATAGCAAAATATGAGAAGAACATTTGAAGCATTTGGATATAGTCTTGAGAATTCTAGAACAATAATCTCTCTTTGGAAAGATGCCTAAATATGAGTTTGGGTCAACAAATATATTGTATTTGGTACATGTCATAAGTGCTAAAAGAATCCAGGTTGATCAACAAAGGATCCAAGCTATTCTATTTTGGCCAACTCCTACAAACTTGTCTTAGCTAAGAGGTTTCTTTGGCTTGTGTAGTTATTACTAGAGGTTTGTTAGGGGATTTTCTTAGTTTTTTGTGCCTCTCACCAATTTGACTAAAGCAGGAGCCTTTGAATGGATAGAGGAAGCACAAAGGACCTTTGAGAAGCTAAAAGAGGTAAATAGTTCTTGTTTAGTTCTTGCAATACCTAATTTTTCACTTTCATTTGTTGTAGAATTTGATGCTTTAAGTGAAGGAATTGGAGTTGTTTTCTCCCAAAAAGGACACCCCATAACATTTGAAAGTAGGAAATTGAGATCCAATGAAAGATGACATTCCATATATGATAAAGAGATGCTTGCCATATTGCATGCACTAGAGAAGTGTCAACAATACCTAGTGTGTGGAAGATTTGTGGTCAAATCAGATCACAATAGTTTGAAGTTCTTTTTGAGCTGACAAAATTTGAATGATAGGAAATAGAAATGTGTAAGTAAACTTCAATCATACAACTTTGATATTGAATATGTCAAAGGAAAAAAGAATATTATGGCAGATGTACTCTCTAGGAGATCTACTCTATGTCATGTGTCTATCATGTCAACAAATTGGAAGGATTCAATCATGGTGGAATATGCCACAAATCCTTTCGCTATAGAAATTCTAGAAGGTGTGGAAAAGGATGACCAAAATGTAGTGTTAGAAGGTCTAATTCTATTCAAGAACAAAGTGTTATTGGTTTTTGGATCCAAGGTGAAAGAGAAGATACTAGAAGCCTATCATAATGCACTTATGACAAGGCATCCCAGGTTCTAAAAAAATTACCAACAGATCAAAGAAAGGTTCTCTTGGAATGGCCTCGAGGAGGATGTCCTCACACATATTAGGGAATGTGTCACATGTTAGCAAAACAAAGGAGAGCAAGAGTTTTCGGCCATGTTGCTACAACCCCTTCCCATTTTGAAACACAAATAAGAAAGTATTTCCATGGATTTCATTATTGGATTTCCCAAAGTGCAAGGAGTAAACTACATTTATGTTGTAATTGATAGATTGGCTAAATATGCTCATTTATTTTCCATCTCTGGTGAATACAAAGCTTCACAAGTTGCAAATCTATTCTTCAAAGGAGTTTTTCGATTGCATGGGCTACCTAAGAACATTGTTAGCGATAGAGATAACTGGTTCCTCAGTACATTTTGGAAGGATTTATTCCATTTGATAGGCATGAAGCTCACTCCTAGCACAATCTATCATCCACAAATTGATGGGAAAACTAAAATTATAAACAAGTGGCTAGAAGGATACTTGAGGAATTATGCCACCAATCAACAGGCAACCTAGATCAAATGGCTACACTTGGGAGAGTATTGCTACAACACAACTCATCACATGTCCATTGGAATGTATCCATTTAGAGCACTCTATGTATATGATGCATTAACCTTTGTAGAGTTGGTCCTCACAGACAGTAGACATCTGATAATGAGCAATTTAGTAAATCAAAGTCAAGATATTTTGAGAACTCTTAAGGATCATCTACAAGTTGCCTAAAATTAGTAAAAGATGTATGCAGATAGGAAACATAGAGAGATCATTTGAGGTGGGAGATATGGTATTTATAATGTTGCAACCATTTAGATAGTCTTCTGTCAGGAAAGGAGGGCAAAAAATCTCAAGCCTAAGTTTTATGGGCCATACAAGATAACCTAGAGGGTTGGAGAAGTCGCTTATGAAGTAGAATTTTTAAGAGACAAAAAAATCCACAGCATATTCCATGTTTCATATCTAAAGAAGGCTTTGGGATTGCATATAATTCTTGTTGTTGAGTTAACACCACTAGATGATGAGGGAATACTTATTTCAGAAGTTGTGATTGATACTAGGGTCAAAAATCTAAGGAACTAGAATATAACTGAGTATCTTATTTGCTGGAAGAATTTGCTAATTGAAGATGCTACTTGGGAAGGATCTGAGATTTTAGAACATCACAATTTGCATTGTTTAAGGACATGAAATCTTGAGAGGGGAGGACTTGTCATGTCCCCTTTTCCAGGAAATCAAATATAGGGTAGAATCCAAGAATCCTACCACAGTTCATCATAGAACACCGTCCTGACTTGTGATTTGGGATATAGCATATGCAATGATGTTTGCACATCATATCTAGAGCCCATAGAAAAATGATCATATACCAAAAAGATATTGCCATCTAAAGGTTTCCAGTCCAAGCTCGCTATATCGAAGCAAAATTGTTTCTGAGAATTCCTTCACTTTCGTCCATAAGAGCACATTTTTGCTTGTAGTTTGAAACATAGCATCTACAATGACACTTGCACACCATATCCAAATATCAAGGGAAATGGATCAGGTACCAAAAAAATATTGTTATCAGAAGATGATTGTGCCGAGCAATTGGCACCTACTTTAGTAGGTATAATGGATATGACACCTTCAAATCATGTGACATCAATTGCAGAGTTTTAGGAAGAAGGAAAGGGGCTGGGAAGTGTGTGGATTGGTCCATAGGGTGGCATACTAATTTCAAAAGAATCTAATTTAGTCTTAAGGCTGACCTAGTGTAGTGTGTGAAATTCAAATTTTGGGCTTTAGTGCCATGTTGGCTCAAGGCCAGCCTATTCCTTGAGGGAATTGTTAGCATATAAATATAGGGAGTCAATTCTTGTAATAGGCATCAAATTATTATGTCATTCTTCCACATTTTGGAACACTTGTGTTCTAATTCCTTCAGTGGATGAAAACCTATATGAGTTTGTGATAATTGGATGAAAACCCAATGATCACTAGGATCAGAGGACAAAAACCCAATGCTCACTAGGATCTTCAGGGAATTTTCATTTAGGGATTGCATCCAAGCTTCAAGAAATTTGTTAGGCAGATAATAATATTGATGTTGAATTGTGGTAGCATTGTATATCATTCTAGACCAGTCTTAGTGAGTTATATTTGATATATCATATATGTGGATGAGATTCTAAATTTTATCATTATATCAAAGTGATCTTTGTGTTCATATGTTGCTGTTCATTGAACTCGATTTGCAAATAAGTCTTTGGTTAAAATTTTATGTTAGGGACATTACAAGGGTTATCATAAAACATATTTTAAACACTCATATGGTAGATTATATATTCTATTAAGGTGCTTAACCTTGAATTCCTTAAACTAGCATATAGGCACAAAGTGACAATCGTAATAGGGGTGCACTATGCAAATGGATATGGTTTGTGTATAGGTAAGTATTGAGCTTACGTGGTGATATCTATTCTAGCACCTTAGGAAAACCCCCCATTGGTCTTATAGAGCAAGAAGTGAAGGAGGTCTTACCCACCTCAATAATTGGTCCTAAGTCACCCAACCTAAAGATAGGTTTATGGTAATATTCCTAGGTCTGATGCCCCTAACACTTGGGATACAACCAAACCTTAGGGATTTGGGGTCTACAACTCAAATTACTAGTTCATATATAATCACTCAAATGAGTGCTTATATAACTCAACCTAAAATTCTTCACATATATCACTACCAAATAATTTTTCCTCTCTCCATTTATGAATATCTATATTTTTTGGCGCTTCAACTTCAATAAAGTACTATATTTTGCATGAAAACTATTTGCATATCTTACTACACATTATTTGACAAGACATCATTAAAACAAGTAGAGAGTCTCAAAGGAGACCTCAACAATAGAACCAATAGTGGAACCAAGATGTTAACCATTTTGCTTAGTGACACGATTTACTCTAATTATGTCTAACTCCTTGTTGTAGCTTCTACACATTGGCTTATAATCATAAGACTCAACATAAACATGTGGAGATTTCTTTAACTTCTTTTATGGACTCATGTATTAAACATAACATGAATGTAAAAATAACTGACCTAACAATTATGCACTCCTTTCACATAGAGCTATTAAACATAATAATTACAACACTAATTACACACATAACCACATTTAAACTAGTTCTAATTTCTTCCTATTATTCTCCTCTTCAATCTCTTCTATTTTTCGCATCTCATCTATTTTCACACATGTATACAAAATACAATACAAACATATATGCATATATTTTTTCCATGTTCTCAAATATGCTTACTCAAGATATACATTCACAAAGCTATAGACACGACTATTACACAAATAAATATTCAAGCTATAATAATACAATGCCAAATATGTCAAAATATACATGCACAACATAGTTGTTACAAAATGAGATTAGCTCGCCATGAAGTCAATAGAACTTAACCAATTAAATTATAACATTTCAATTTCACTAATTTTATAAACTCTCACCCAAAAAAAAAAAAAAAACTTGATCAATTGCACTACAACTTTTCAAGACCACTAATTTTAAACAATTCTAAATAGAAAATAAAATAAAAATAAAATCTATATCCCCGCCACGTTGTCTCGAAACAAGAACCAATTATAAAAACACCTTACGGGGTTAAATTCGTAAGGTTTCCACAGTGGTGTGTAAAACTCTTTCCTTCAGAGTCAATTCGGAACATTGTAATGTGTAAAACTCTTTCCTTCACAGAATAAATTCGGAACATTGTAATAACCACTTAAAATTCAACAGGTCATGCTCACTAAGACGTTCAAGATCGGGAAAGCCTGTGGTTTACTAAGCAACTTGGGTTCGAATCTTGGCGCTCCAAAGAAGTGCACGAATATGAACTCCTAACTTCAATAGGGTTTCGCAGGTGGTCAGAAAACGACCAAAATAACTAACAGGTAGAACTAACTAACCTCCACCGAACTTTTAAAAAAGTATCCCTGTTTGTCTAGCTGCTAATTGTCACTTAGCTCATGACTTAACCTGCATCCCTCAGCAGTTTGTTTCTGTTTTTTACATTGATATTAAATCATTAAAATATGTATATGGATTATTTGTGCATATAATCTAGCTTACCCGAATCGAACCCAGAGAACCAACCCTGGCTAAAATAAACCGTAGAACAGATCAGATTTTTGAAGATCTCTTGCTTTTTCTTTCTGGTATTGTGATTTTAATGGCAGTTAGGGTACATCTCGTCTGAACTGTCTAAGATTAAGCTGTTCGAATTCTGTTGTGCTCTTTTTGGATTGAGGTGAGTCTTTGAGCTATCATCTCATTCAATTGATTGTCAATTATCTGCATAATTTGATTTCTATGGATTTTGAATGCCAAGGTGGAAGAAATGTGAAAATAGCTAGCTTTGAATTTATGCCTGGTCATTATCTGTCTGATGATTTTGAGAAGTAGAGCTGCTTGGATGATAGAGAATCTTTTCCTAGCCATTCCTGCAGTTGTTCACTTTTAGTTTTTTCCGATGAGCTTGCTAGGTACTTCACTAATTTAAGGATTTATGCACTCGATTGATTGATCAAGCATGGAGAGAGGAGCTGAGGACTTAGATTTCTTATTTGAACCTTTATGCTTATTGTGTTCCTCATCCTATCTCTCTATAACAAGGGCCTTTAGGAACTCAACCAACATTTTGGAGTTTGAGGGGAGGTCCGAAACGCTTATGTTGTGTGTTTGCATGATAATCCCGTGGGGTTTGGGACCCATGTGTCCTCTGGTTTCCTGAACATAAAGGTTGGCTGCACAAATGAACTCTCCCAAATGGGGGTCTTTAGGCACTCAACCAACATTGGGAGGTTGAGGGAAGTCCTTAGGGCTTATGAGGTATGTTTGAACTTTACATGATTATCCCATGGAGATTTATGATACAGAAGTACCTGGTCCCTTGAATGGTTTGCAGTCTGTTCGCAGGGAGAGTTCTCTGCCAATTTGATTGGTATTATATATGCATGCATGAGAAATAGTCAAATTATTGATTTAAACATTTTTTGCAAGCATAGGATTCAAAGCTATATTAGCAGAAATGAGTAATGTGAAATCACAATGGCAACACATTGTAGTGGGCACGGGGACACTTGGACCAAAGCCTGCCTCTATGTTTTGCCAGAAGGGCACCTTGAGGTACAGTCAAGTGTAACCATATTAAGGAACCAAACCCAGCCCCATGTCTCCTATGAACCCTGCCCCAAACTTTCCCCAAAGTTTTAGCCCATTGGGTTTAATTTCTATTGGCGGGGCACCTTGAAGTGGCTATGGGGACACTTGGAGGTATGGGGTGTACTTATGGTATTTCATGGACCAAAGCCAACCTTCATGTTTTTGTAATGTCCTCTTTTGGGATATTCCTAATTTTTTCCCTAAAACCACAATTCCAAGTAACATAAGCAATGTGATACATTTAAGAGTATAAATTTACCAATTGAAATGCCCTTTATAATATAAATCCCGATTTAGGTCCTGCACACAATATTGGCTATGCTCCACCGAGTTTCTGGGACAAGGGGATGCATTTTGGGTACGAGATTTTTTAAGGGGATTTTTGGGGACGGCAGGGGATGGCAAAGGGGATGGCTATATATGTATATTTTAAAAATATAGGGAAATTTCAAATTTCAGATATTCATATGAATAATGATAACAATGAACATTGATAAAGTTGCAAATGCAATCATATTGACATATACATTATAGAATCAAAAGTACTTAGTAAAACACAACCACAAAATTCACGAGTGATGAGAGTTGAACAAATTAATAGTACTACAGCTACTTAATTGCTTCCATAATTCATGTCAAACAGTCAACGTGCATATGATGTAAAATTTTAAAAATAAAATTCCCAAAGGCTACAAGTTTGCACTACAAATGTCAAAATGACAAAGTCACAAATGTCAAAAACATAGTAATAGAAAGTATGATGGCTGCCTCTAATCGGCATCCGCCAACATTGCATTAAAATCAGACTCAGAGTCTGAGTGGCTGGCTCATCTTTCTCTTGGTCACTTTCCTCTTAGCTGTAATTTTTTTTGGAATGTAAAAATAAACTCAAATGGCTTTGAAAGCAAGTTTTATGTTTCATTTTAGGGTTCGGAGGGTGTGGGGTCCACTTAGAAAGAATAAAAAAATGAACATTTAAAATTTTAGATTGTTTTTTATTGCCAAAGCATGCTGGAAATTAGGGGATGGCTGACCGTCTTCGGGACAGTTGGGGGATGCCTTGTTAGTTTTATGATCAGATGTAATGCACAGAAAATTAATTCAAAATCAGACACAATAACACAGCAGATACCCTGGGAAAACCCTCCTCTTGAGGGAGAAAAACCCAGCAACCATATATCACTTATATATTGAATGATAACACAAATGATCTCCTTTACAAGAGGCCGATATGAAGGCCAGAAGAAGCACCACAAATTGATGCAAATTCAGATACAACCAGATGTATATCACTGATTAGAAACTCAGCCAGCAATATGCTCTTCTACAGAAATCGCTATCTCCTCTATATGATTCGCACTTGAACTCCAAAGAATAATAATGAACTGAATGAATGAATGATACAATGCAATGGATGAATGTGTATATATACAAGGGGAAGAGAGATGCATCACTTAAAGTTGAACATGTCGGCCTCCTCTAGAAAGATGTGCCTCTAAGTCTCAATAAGTCGGCCACTTGAAATCACGACCCTTCATGAAGAGATGCCGGTCTCATTAAAATTATAAAACATTTCTTTGTTAAATTTGAGTCTCTTCATAATCGAGCCTTTTCATAAATAGAAATCTCTTACAAATTAAATAGCCCCTAGGCTATATTTAATTTATCACATGAGTAAAGGAGATTGTTGGAAGAAGACCACGATGCTGCCATGAACATCAACATGCCTGGACATCCTCCTACCATCCCAGGGACGGCCAGCGGTCCCCATGCCATCCCTAGGACATCCTCGTCGATTGGGGATGCCCCTTGCAATTCTTTTTTTGGGGATGCTTGGGAAACATCCCTAAGGCGTCCCCTATCCCTGGAACATCCCTGGGACAGGAACAGGGGCCAAAACCTTAGGGGATGTGTCCCCGTGTACCCCTGAATATTAGACATTGGAATTTGATGTTAAATCATAAGCCATGATAACATCTATTTTTACCAAACATTAGTCGGCATAATGATATCACGTAAACATTATTCATAGTGAAATCCAAATTAAAGCAATAGCCATTCCAAAGTATATTACTATAATAGTTCCATTAGGAATTCATTTGAAATGTTTGCAAATTGCAATCTCAAGGTTGGTTGCCCTTGTATTGTGAGAGCATGGAAGGTGGGTCGCCTTTCCATCCCTCAATTCACCTTGGAGGCTAGCCTTCCTCGATCAAGCTCGGAAGTACGGAAAAGTTTTTGGTCCATTCCACCCCCCCGCCCAAGATCATGGAAGGTTGGTCTTCCATTCCATCTTTGGGTGGAATACTTGATAAGAGTATGAAGGCTGGTCGTCCTTCATCTCTCGTGAACCTGTAAGGCTGGCCGTTCTTCCTATTTGCAATCTGTTTCTCTAAATTCAAAATGGATTATTATATGAATCTACTATTTTTAGAACAAGAGAAACATTTAGATCACTCACAATGATCAATAATTTCTGCAAGTACTACTATTGTATGAACATATATATATATATATATATATATATATAATTTTATTTCTTCCCACAGATTTATCTTTATGATTTAACTGCTGCCAATATAAATATTTATTTCTGCTTATTACTGTTCTGATTTCTTAATTCCCTTTTTGTTTTCTCCTTTTTCATTCGATCCACCTGATGCCTCTCACAAATGATTTGTTCTCCCTTTAATATCTTCAATGGTGGGGGAAAGCCACATCTTTTCATTAACATCCTTAGCTTAGTAAGGGATACATACCTTTATAACCAAGCGCTGCCTTAAAACCTTTTTATTGTTAATTATATGCTTTTGTAGAGTCGCCACCCATGACATTCTTTTGTCTAATATTAATCAACCTTTTTGTTAATTTAATTTCCTAGCCTAGGATATAGGCAGCAATCTGATTTGCTTAATCAAGGTTTAACGGGGGCATGACAGTTTTGTCATGAGGGCACCTTGAAGTATGGTTGAGTGTAATTATATCAAGGAAACAAGCTCACCCCCATGTCTTTTTTTAAATCTACCCCATACTTGCCCTGAACTTTTGCCATTGAGAATGTAGTGCATTGCTATCAATCGCACTGTTATTGTACCTTCCCAGGTTCAAGTCTTGAATAAACAAAACATAAAAAAGTATTAAGAAGGTCAAGAACAGGCATTGCCAACTCAAAACCTATTGTGGGTCATTAAAATGTGAAACTACTGCCCTAGTTTGTGTTTGTTGCAATATATATTTAAAGCAATAGCCTATAAACTGGCTTATACAAATGGAGATAATTGGTACCAAATTATACCACGTAATTTTGATTAAAAAATAAAATATGTTCAAAGGAGGTGGCAACACCTCCAAGATTATTTTTGTAAAGTCTGAAGAAGAATATAGACCAAAATTTTGAAGAAAGGGCAAAATTTCATTGAAGGAGAAGGTAGAACATCCATCACTCCATGTGGTCAAGGAAGAATACAAGATTCCAAAGACAGAGAAACAATGACAATGAAGATAAAGGCGTTGTGCAAATATTTGAGGAAGGGGTGGGAACCACCTTGAAAGAGAGGGTAAGGAAGTAGTGGTATCTTCAAATGTATGCTTACCACCACTGCCTAGTGACACTAATGGTAAGAAGTCATTATTAGCCAGATCATTTGGAAGATGAGATTGAAAAGTATTAATTCAAAAATCACAATGATTGTAGCACATATGTGTAAAGTTAGTTTGATCATCACATTGGTTGTTGTACGTATATATGGAGCTGAAATAGAGATGGCAATGACTACCATGTTTTCACAAAGCTGATTTATTTATGCATCAATTGTATTGTGCACTTTAGTTTCCATCTACAAGGATACTCTAGAAACTGAAGTTTTGCTTTCATGTTAAAGCAATGGAGCTTGGTGTTGTTTGATGATTGGAAAAATATGCAAGATGAGAAAGCACTCAAGGTTGGTGGCACTTAAGTTGTTAGTAAAGTTGCTGATTTCATTTATGTGCATATGTCATAAAGTATGGGTAAACCAAGCCAAAGAAGAGTTAGGATTGGATCTTTGCATCTAAATCATATCCATATGGATGTTACTCTGATCTTCGTTTTTTGGGATTCAAGCTGTTTTGGTTCATTGCTGCTAATTCCATTTTTTTTTGTAGTGTGCAAGGAAAAACTATGTGAAGCACTCATTGAGACCAAAATGGTGCAAATCTACTATTGCAAAAGAGTAAATTGACAAGCACGAGTATAGATTATCATGTAGTTGGAAAAGCACAAGTAATCAGCGGTTGTTCCACATTGGAGAGTAGCAAGCTTGAAGCAATAATTCAAGAATGGGGCCACAAGAAATATCATGGGAATAAGACCAAGGTACCAAAAAATGCTTGGGAAAATATTCTGTAGAGAAGGGTATGGCCATTACTTGAGGAAAAAAAATCTAATGAGAAGCCAATAAGATTGAACACAAGCACATAGTATAGATTGCTATGGCATACCAGTTCAAGAGAAGCACTCTAAATGGGAAAGGGCATATGACTCCAAAGTATTTAAATATACACACACTTCAGTGTGAAGTGCCCTAAAGACTACGTATGTGAAACAAGACTCTAAAGAGAGTAAATCAGATCCACTTCAATTGAGAAAGGAGAAATGAAATCTCATATAGAAGGTAAGACACAAATGCCTTAGTTTGCAATATATGAGCTTTTGGGACCCAAAGCTTTCGTTTTGGAGAGGTATGATTCCATACAAACACATATAATATAATATGTATATATGTGTATAAATACACATACATACTCGTGTATGTAATATATGTATAGATACATATGCTTACACATGCATATATATATGATATGTAAATGTTTGTGAGTTATATATATATATATTGATGTACTAGCATCTAGGGTGTAAGAGCAATCTTGCATCAACCAAAAATATTTTCTTTAATGTTTGTTTTGTAGATAGCTAACTAGTTTTCTAGATAATTGCAGTAGTGTGAGTCAAGTTTGTAGCATTGAATCTCACCACACTTGTGATTTCATTCGCTCAACGTTTTATATTTGTCATGTAGGCATAGTCAAGACTCAAGCCAATAGTGCTGCCCCAAGACACCATAGTTAATAACTAAGTTACCGATTCGTCAGTATTTGCCCCTGGATACGATACGATTCGGGTTCGATTCGAAATTCGGATTCGATTCATCAGAAATTCGCACAGGATACGAAATTCGGCCTGCGGATTCGTTAGAAATTCGTCGCCCTCTGTGGATTCGAAACAGGATTCGGCTTGGCGTATCCGACGCGAATCCGCGACGAATTTTTGCGGGAAAACGCCCAGGCGGAAATAAAAAAGCGTTTTTAGACGTTTTTAAATATTTTTTGACCGAATGTTGACTTCTTATATGATTTAATATTCATTGTAAACCTATTTTCGACCTCCAAAGACACTAAATAGGTAAAAACACTCTCATTTCACAATTTGTGAATGAAAAACGTGTTTCTTGCCTCCATTGCTAAACTTTCATTTTTGCTTGCACAAGCTTGAATAGATTCGAAGGCTGATCATTGGTTTGTCAAAGTTGATTGTTGTGCTATTCCCAAGCATGTGCAAGCCTCCGTTCGTTGCCAAGAAGATTATAGAGCAAGATTTGTTCAAAGAATCAAAAGAGGTAGGTTTCTTTGAAGTTTTTTTAATTTTTTTTCCTACATTTTTTTTAACAAATAAACTATTTTGTTTTGTTGATTGTTGATTGTTCTACTTCTCATTCTTTTAAATTTAAGTTTTTAAGTTTCAAATTTGAAATTTCAATACCAAAATTATTTCAATATGTTGTGCCTTAGGTATTACAATGGCATCCGCTTCTAACACCACAGCCCAATCTCGTTTCAAAATAAATGCAACCTCTCCCCTTTGGAAATATGTAGAAATGGTTCAACAATGTCCAGGTGGTGGAGTATTTATTTGGATTTGTAGTCATTGCAAAATTCAATATACAAGCTCATACAGTCGAGTGAAAGCCCACTTGTGTAGAATCCCTGATAATGGCATCAGACCTTGTCCAGGACCTCCAAAAGGTGATGGCAAAGGCCTTCCGGATGACATAGTGTTGAAATATATTGCTGAGCAAGAAAAATCAGAGAAAAAAGTTAGTAGTCTTAAAACAAGCCATCCTTTGAAGAAAGGATCTCGAGCCATGAAACCCCCTACACCACCTACGGCTACTTATATTCGACCTACAGATAGCCATCCATTTATGAACATTCCTCAAGAGCAAACCGTGCCCACATCAAATAAAAGATCCAAGGGACCGTTGGAAGCTTCATTTCAGAATGAGGCAAGAGAGATTGCTGATCAAGACATAGCAAGATGTCTCTATGCCAATGGATTGGCATTCAATGTTGTTCGTTCACCATATTGGCAAAAAATGGTGAAATCTATTAATGAGGCTCCAAAGGGGTATAAGGGCCCAGGTTTTGAGAAGGTGCGTTGCACCTTATTGGAGAAAGAGGTGAAACATGTAGCAGACTCTTTGAAGCCCATAAGGGATTCATGGATCGAAACAGGGGTGAGCATCGTTTCTGATGGATGGAAGGATGCAAAAATCGCCCATTGATCAATGTTATTGCTGTGTCCCCTAAAGGGGCAATGTTTTTGAGAGCAGTGGATTGTGAAGGACAGGTGAAAGATGGTCCATTTATTGCTAACATCCTTTGCCAAGCTATTGAAGAAGTGGGCCATCAAAATGTTGTGCAAGTTATAACCGACAATGCCAAAAATTGTAGGGCTGTTGGGTTATTGGTTGAGGAGAAGTATACAAACATTTTTTGGACACCTTGTGCTGTCCACTCCCTCAATCTAATGCTACAAAAAATTGGATCCAAAATTGAGTGGATCAAACAGGTGTATGCTGAGGGCGAAGACATCCAAATGTTTATCACCAACCACCATATGACACAAGGAATATTTAGACAATTCTCAAAATTGGAATTGTTGAAGGTAAGTTAATTCTCAATATTTTTTTAATTTTTAGTTTTCTTTTAATTTTAAATTTTGATTTTGTAAATTTAAATTACATTTTAATTTTTATTTTGATTTCCAAACAGGTTGCAGAGACCCGTTTTGCCTCCAACACAATTGTGTTGAGATGGCTTATAAAGGTTCGTGAGGCACTCTGTGCCATGGTAATCAGCCCTAATTGGGCCATATGGAGGCAATCTAGCAGTGAAAGGGCAAATAGGGTCAGGCAAAGGATCCTAGATGAGTGTTGGTGGGATCGTGTTGAGTACCTAGTTAGTTTCACTGAGCCTATACTGAGCATGATCCGTTATACAGACATGGATAGACCTTGTTTGGGAGAAGTATATGATGGTATTGACTCAATGATTGAGAAGATGAAAGTCATCATCAATGCAAAAGAGGAAGATCCTGAAGAAAAATTCTTCAAAGAGCTACAGGAAATCATGGTTGATAGATGGAACAAAATGACCACTCCATTGCATCTTCTCGCTTTTGCATTGAGTCCCAAGTATTATAGTCCTGAGGTACTTGCTACATCATCAAGAGTTGCTCCATATAGGGATGGTGAAGTGGCTCATGGGTACAAGGCAGCAATTCGTAGAATCTTCAGTGATCGTGACCAACGCGATCGAGTCAGGGCTGAGTTCATGGCTTTTGCTTGCTTTGGTAGTGTTGATCAAAATATGGATGCTCTTCGAGACAAGTGTAGGGTGGATGCTCATAGTTGGTGGTACTTCCATGGGCAAGTGATGAGGGCACAACCCGAGACACAGAAAATAACCCACAAACAAGAGAATAATTTTATTATTCAGAAAATGGAACTTCTTACATGCAGAGGATCTCAAATCCCCAAGTTTTACAACACATGCAAGTTACAGAAAGCTACAGAATCACCCTTTCGCAATATGCGAGCTTGTCCCCAAAAAGTTACCCAAAAATTAGAAACCAGCCCATAAATAGAGCTCATCTTTTGTTTGGAGCCAAAACAACATTCAAATTTGAGTTTAGGCGGTTTGGCGCCGAAAATTACAACTTGAAGTTCAAATTTCAAAAGAACATTTGCAATTGTATCTTCCAGAAAGTGCGCCAACTTTCCGGGGCCATAACTTTTGATCCGGGACTCCGATTCGCGAACTGTTTGAACCGTTGGAAAGGTCTTGAAGTCAAGAACGTGCTCAAAATCAGCTACGCTGACTTCGGCAAATTTCGGGGCCGATCCGGAAACTCTAAGTGCCTCAAATCTAACTTGGAAGATTTTTAGGTGCAAATCTGGGCAACTAAAACTGCAATATCTTTCAAACCAGGAATAGAAAATAAAAACTGTAAATTGGGAATTTTATTACGACGAAAAGGGTATCCAAAAATGTAAAAACATCTAAAAATCGAGAAACTTGAAATTTAACTATTTTTGGGTGATGCAAGATTGCCCTTACACCACTGGATGCTCTTGCATCAACAAGAATACATGCATCTCCAACCTATTGCAATAAAAGTTTTATCCCAAGTAATTTTTATATTTGTCATTTTAATTTTAAATTTTGGTTAGTTAAATTTTGTAACTCTTAACTATTTAATTTGGTCTTAATAGGTTGCTAGTTCATCTTCTTCTGAGAGGAATTGGAGCACATACTCCTTCATCCACTCAATAAAACACAATAGGCTGCATTCAAAAAAGGCAGAGGACTTGGTGTATGTGCATTCAAACTTGCACCTCCTTACACACAAGCAAAGCTCCTACAAAGAAGGAGACACGAGGAGGTGGGATATTGAGCCAGAGCAGCTTGACTTGGATGCTTCCACAAGTCACTTAGCAGCACTTGATATTGATGATCCACTATGAACCTGAAGTAGCTACTGATTACGAGAGTGGTAGTGTCAATGCGAGTGCTACTGCTAGTGGCAGTGCTTGTGCGAGTGCCACTAATGCTATTTGTGGTTCTACACAAAATGTAGCATCTAATGATGCTAGTTTGTTTGATGACCCATATGATTCTGATTGATCAATGATCAATAATGGCTGATTGTAAACGTTTTAACTTTAATTTATAATTTTATATCATGATGATGACATTTGAGTAATACTTAGTGACTATGAAAGTGATGTATTTTTGCTATGTTATTAGTCTTAGTCTCTTAGACTATTATTATTAATATGGTGGTGTATTTTGAACTTAATTACTGCTGCAAATATGTATATATTTCTGATTTTTATATGTTTTTTGTATTGCCGTATCCAAGTCGAATCCAAGCTGTACCCAACCCCAAATTTTTTTTTTTGCCGAATCCCGTACCGGATTCTCGTACCCGTACCCGAATCCAAAAACGAATCGGTAGCTTAGGTTAATAATCATTGCTTCAACTGGGACCATAGATTGCATTATGTGTCTCATTCAACTTTCATGTGCTCTTAAACATTGTATCCATGTTGTCCATTTGAGGAGTTGATTGGGGTTAGTAGTGAGTTATTTATTGTATAATGGTAATTCATTTGAACAATATGGCAAGTATTTAGAATTTGCATAGGGTCATATATGAAACTGCATTAAATTTGGAGACCCCTAGATCGAAGTATCTCATAAATGATAATGCCACACAACACGCAAGGATGATGCACTAACTTCCAAGCCTATTCGATGAGAAACATTTAATTTTGGGGCCTTTGATCCTTATCACATTAATCTATGGTCGTGTATTGTGATGCTAGTTGTCACACTTCATTTCTACATCTTTTATATGTAGGGAGGTTTGATATGATTTGAGGATAGGAAGGACTATAGGAAGAAAAGGGAGGAAAAAGACAAAGGAAGAAAACAAGTGGAATAGTTGACAAGAAGTAAATCGGGAATGAGGAAGTTGGTAAGGAGAATAAATTGTTCCCAATACATTTCATTGTAAGAAAGGTAGATTAAGCTGTTGAGATCTTAAAATCTAGTTTGTAATTCAAAAAGATGAAGCCTAGCATGTAATCAAGCTCTTGAAGCTATTGTGTCAATCAAACAAATTTGTTCTTCACATATAGTTTATGTTGATTTCCATTGTGTTGTTAATTAGGTTTATATTTGAAAGGTCAATTCATTGCAAGGTTAGATAGTCCTTAGTTGGACCCTTGACCTTGATTGCATCAGATGATATCACAGCAAGGCTTGCGAAGTTAGTGAAGTGAGACATCAGTTCATAACAAAGAAGGTTATAGAAGTGAGTCTTCCAACAAGTGAGTTTTGGGTGGAATATTACCATGACTTGAATTGGTTGGGAGCAAGAGTACCAAATAGTTGAGGCAATTCACATCAAATTTGAAGATGCCATCTAGAAGGATGGATAGTGGTCAAGGTATACTTCAGGTTGCAAAAAACATTGAGAAAATGTTCAATATGATGATAAATGTCCAGATTTGGTTGGATGTGGTAGAAAAGGATCAAAAAGAGGTATTGTGAACCCTAGGTTAGATGATAGTGATGATGAACACAATAATGGACTTGTTGAAGATGGAGATAGAGAAGAAAGAATGTTGAAGGCTATTTACAAACTTGGTAAGAAAAGTAGAATTGATTTGCCCAATTATTTAGGCAAACTAGATATTGAAGAATTAGTTGATTGGGTTAATGATCTTGAGGACTATTTTGAGTATGAGGAAATTACTAACCTTGGTGAGTGAAGTTTGCAAAGACGAAACTGAAAGGTCATGTTGTGATGGAAAGAAATTCAATCAGAAAGAAATAGGAAACGTAAACCTAAAATTGGGAAATTAGGTTTTGTCTGATTCTAGGAGCATGTTTACTTGATAAGGCAGCACATAGATTGACACTAATTGAAAATGAGGAATTGAATAAGCAAGTTGCTGAACTATTGAAGAAAGGATTGATAAGGGAAAGTTTTGAGTTTTTGTGGTACCAGCAATTTTAACCCCAAAGAAAGGAGAGTGGATAATGTGTACAAATTCTAGAGCTATAAACAAGATCACTGTGAAGTACAAATTTCCTTTGCCAAGAATAGATGATGTTATGAATTGTTTGAGTGGCACAAAATATTTAGTAAGATAGATTTGAAGAGTGAATTTCATCAAATCAGAATTAGAGGAGATGAGTGGAAGATTGCATTCAAAGACAAAAGAAGGTTTGCATGAGTGGTTGGTTATGCCTTTTGGATTGACTAATGCACCTAGTACTTTTATGAGGTTAATGAATGAGGTATTGAAAACATATCTTTGTAAAATTATTGTTGTATGCTTCAATGATATTTTGGTTTTTTAGTAAGAGTGAAGAAGAAAATTTAGAGCATATCAAATTAGTATTAGTTATGGTTAAGGGAAGAAAAGTTATTGATAACCATGAAAAATGTAGTTTTATGAAGAAAGAATTGGTTTGTTTGGGTTTTGTTACTTTAGTTAATGGGTATAAGATTGATCATAAGAAAATCAAAGCTTTGTTGAATGGCTTGAATTGGTAAGTATTTATGAAGTTAGATCTTTTCATGGGTTGACCAGTTTTTGACTGAAGTTTATCAAAAAGTTTAGTGGAATATGTACAACAATTATTGGTATCATGAGGAGTGATGACAAAGAATTAAAGTGGGTTGTTGTGGCTGATAGGAGTTTTGATTTATTGAAGAGGAAAGCAACTAAATAACCTATATTAACTTTGCTGGATTGTGACGCAAGTAGAAATGCAATTGTAGTTAGGATGAAAGACCTACAACTTATTTAAGTGAGAAGTTGAATGATGCCAAAAGGATTTTTTTTGTTTACGATCAGGAATTTTATGGAAGTGTGCAAGCATTGAAGAAATGGAGACATTATTTGTTATCAAATTTTTTTTTTTGTATACTAACCATCAAGCATTGCAATATTTGAATAGTCAAAGTAAGTTGAGTGCTAGACATGTTAAATTTTTTGACTTTATTCATTTGTGCTTTAAGACAAAGAATTGGAAAGTCTAATAGGGTAGCAAATGCATTAAGTAGAAGACAATTTGTTGATGGAAATGAGAATTCAAATTGTTGGGTTTGATGAGTTGAAGCATTTGTATGAGATTGATATTGATTTTGTCAAGCATGGAAGTCATCTAAGTTACCAATAAATGGAGACAAAGACAAGATGGTTGAATTACTTGATTCAAGGAGATATGTTTTTCAAGGGTAATCAATTATGTATTCCTAAGTGTTTATGTAATATCCACAACTCAAACCATTTGGATTAACAGCATATTGGCTGTCCTTTCCTTGGTTTACCCAAGAGGAAGAGGACTTAGAGCATCATTGGGTAAGTATTGGAGTCTTTGGCTTGTTCTTAATTCTATTCTTAAGTTGTGTGCATGCCTTTTAATGCAACCTAAGTGAACTTAAGTTATTTTAAGTTGAGGGCATGCCTTTTTAGGCGACTTAAGTGACCTCTAGCCAAAAGGCTTAAGTTGTCCCCTTTTTATGTACTTTAAGTGACTTTTAAAAAGCATGTGACAAAAGGCAAAAGGGGGTGTAGGGTTTCAAGGAGCTTATTGGATAAATTTTTTAGGTTTTTGATGTGGAGCTTTGGATTAAGAGGTGGTGATTCAAGGGCTGAGATTAATTTCTCTTTGGGAGTTATTATATAACTCTCTAGGGTTCTTTTAGAGATTATTATGTGGTGAGTTTTCTGTTTATTGCTGCTGCAACTTGGCTTAAGGTTTGAAACCCTTGAGTATCCTTGGTCTTAGAGATACATACGGGTTTCCCTAGTCAAAAGGGTGTGTTTCGGTGGAAGAGCTTTGGTTTGTGAAACCCTAGAACATCAATTTTGAGGGCTGTAATTGTCTATCGATTTTGGAGGCCAAATTGAAGATAATATTCAGAGTTGAAGGTTCAGATTTGGAGTGACTTCAGCATGGTATTTCATATTTCTTAGCATTCTTGAGGACGGCAACAGAAAATCAGATCTAGCACTGATTTATTTTGGGAGTTGATGCCATTTTTGAAGATGGCTAGGGTTTGGTCAAGGTCTGAGGTATTTTGTGTTTAAATTTGCATACTAATTTCAGTTTTGTCTCAAAAAATAGAAGAAAAATCATTGTAATGCATTTCTGAACTTTCTAGGCAGAAATAAAAGGATTTCCTGTTCTTTTCCTGAGCTTGATAATACTCAGAAATTTATTACTTTTAACAGAAAAATCAGATCACTAATCTGATTGTAAATCTGGGTTTATTGTAAAAATTCTTATATTGAAATTAAGTTCCAGATTTTTCTGTGCCCTAGTTTTGGAAATATTGTTATTTTTCTATTATCCCTATTTGGGGATATTACAGTTTAGTGAGAGAGCACTTGATCAAGGAGAAACATAATGGTGGATTGGTAGGACATCTGGAGTTGATAAGACATGTGGTGGTTAGTGAATATTATTTTGGCCATAGATGTATAAGGATATCAAAAGGTATGTACAAAATTGTAGTATTTTTTAAGTAGTGAAAAACAGTTGTCAGAATGTTAGTTTGCACAAGTCATTACTGATTCTAGAATAACCATGGAGGATAATAGTATGGATTTTGTGTTAGGATTGCCAAGTACTCAAAGATGATGTGATTATATTTTTGCAGTTATTGACATCTTTTTTAAGATGACATATTTCATTGCTTTTAAAAAACTATTGATGTAGTACGTAGTTGATTTATTTTACAAGGAAATTGTGAGATTGCATGGGTTACATAAAATCATTGTAGTAGGTAAGGATGGGAATTTTTTTGGACATTTTTGGGGGACCTTATGGAAGAAAATGAGTACAAATCTAAAATTTAGTTTAGCATACAACCCACAAATAGATGGACAACTAGAAGTTGTGAATAAATGTTTGGAAAATTTATTGAGATGTTTATTAGGTGATAAAATAGGAAATTGGGAATTAATCTTATTGCAAGTTGACTTTGCTTATGAGTTATGATAACTCACTGAACAAAAGCAGACGTTGAACACCATTTGAAATTGTATATGGACAGACTCCAAACAGTGTTTCAAAATTAAGAGATTTTATCGCTAATCATAGAAAGAGTGCTATAGCTGAAGATATGCAAAGTACATATGGAATTTGCATCAAAAAGTCCAACAACAGTTGGAGAAGACTATATAAAGAACATGCTAATCAGAGGTGAAGACAAAAGGAATATGAAATTGGAGATGAAGTAATGGCTTACTTGAGGAAGGAAAGACATCCACAAGGAACATATAACAAACTGAAAATGAAGAAATTTGGATCTTGTAGGATTATTAAGTTGTTTGATTCTTGAAATGGCTATGGGTTGGAATTGCTATAGGATCTTGGTATATCACTAGTATTTAACATTGTTGATTTGTATGAGTATCATGAAGGAGATTAGGAAACTATAAACTAATAATAGATTTGGGAACACAGATACTTACACAAGTAGCAGAAGAGATTGAGACCTAACACTGGGCTTCAGCCTTTTGAATTATAAACTGGATCTTAAGGTCTCCACAACTTAATCTACCTTCCTTACAATGAAATGTATCAGCAACAATTTGTTCTCCTTCCCAACTTCCTTTCGCCTGATTTACTTCTTGTCACCTCTTCCAGATATTTATATTTTTGGAATTGATTCTCCCCAAAATTGAGGCCATAAACACACATGTATGCTCTTTAGTTTCAAGAGTACTTGCACTGAAATAAGACTCTAAAAAGAGTAAAATCAGATTCACTTCGATTGAGAAATGAAATGTGACAGAGAAGGTAAAAGGTATTACTTCATTTTTTCAATATATGAGCTTTTGGGGACCCAGATTCTCATTGATTCCAAATCGGTCAGTTGAAACAATTAGATTTTGGTGTAATTCAGTTGAATGGCCTATATGACCAAGAAGACATAAGAATCAACCAACCAAACTGACCCTTTGAAAGATAAGGCCAAAGATTCAAACATGAAGAAAGAATGTTGCAAGCCTAGTTACCAAGAGATGGGCACTAGTACTCATATGCAAGATGGGGGTGGGTACCAATACACCATTTTTTGAAAAATGGGAGAGACAGGTGCTTGGAGACAATAATTTATAAAAAATATTTAAATTTAGAAGAAAACACAATAGCTATAAACTGTAAAAAATGTAAAATGTTTAACAGCGTAAGAACTAACATTTTAGGGTGCAAAAATAAATGGTCAATGAAAACAAAGATGAATCATTTAAATCATAGTTGATAATCATCAAGATGACATGTAAAATTTTAAACCATAATCACCCAAAGGCAGCTAATGGGAATTGGGATGGGAATATCATTATTCAAAAACATGGTATAGGGGTACTCAGAGATGACTATATTTACAATCAATTGATAAAACTTAGTGCACATAAACATCGTAATCCTTTTTATTGTTTCTCTTCTTACTAGTATCTCTTTAGGCTTTGATAAGAAAAATATTTACTAGAAAAGCACTTGTTTGTGAAAAACAGAAAATTACAATTCCTACTGTATTTCTTTAATTATTTTAGGCTTTTAGCTCTTGTCAGTCAATTATCAGTACCTGAGGAAAATGACCAATGTAATTTACATGATGTATCAAAGAAACCTCTATGTGAAGTTTCCCAAATTTCAATAGAAATTTCCAGGAGATGTATAGAGATGCAAAGAAACTCCATCTGAAACAGCATACATGGTTTGAAACTCTATAGCATCTCTGATATTATAAAAAAAATATGAGGCAGATTTGTCAGCCAATGATGGCCGCTGAAATTGTCAAGCAAATTTAAGGGCTTGCAAATTCTTAAGGTAGATACGGTGTGTGTCAAAATTCATTGAATGTGATAAACAGGAGGACTGACCACCTAGATTGGAAGCCAAGGCATTCTCCATACACATTGTTGAGGTAGACTAACATTGGGATCTTCTGATTTGTTTTGCTAATCCAATGTATGAATAAAAGTGTTGTTTGAGATCTTGCAATGGAACCTAATAGCATATCTAGAGTCCCATCTAAGTGTAGGTGACAATTGAGGTAGTTTTAATAAGCTGTGCTAGAGAAAACAAGTACTCCCATGATGTTCTTGGTAATTATTGAAGAGGTTTTTGACTTGGAAGCTGGCTGATTTCAGTTGACATAAAGAGGCACTGCCCCAAGGTGCTGGGATTTCCTATTGGTGGGTTTCTTTGGGGTATATATTGTGTTACTCACACTCATGTTTTTTCTTCGTTTATTCCTTTCTCATTGCCCATTTCTTTCATGCCAATTTCATTTCTAGCACTTAAGCAAGCTTCTTATTCAATATTAAGCTGATTTCAAGCATAATTCCTGGGTTTCAACTGTTGGAATTGGCTAGGAATCTGAAAGCACAAAACAACCTTCCACCAGTGAACAATGAAGCACAATAGTATGTCTATCAATACATGAAGAGCGTGTAAAATGTACATAGAGCCCTTGCATATATAGGCAAGTTAGAGGAGGTAGGAAGGTAGAATACAATGATTGACTATCCCTTAAAAAATGAAACAGTTGTCTCACTCAAATGACATATGTGCTAGCAAGTGGCAAGTATGCATGTACTAGGTGTCCCAAATGATGAGGATTTAAGTTTTATGATCAGATTTAATGCACAGAAATTAATTCAAAATCAGACACAAGAACACAGCAGATACCCTGGGAAAACCCTCCTCTTGAGGGAGAAAAACCCAGCAACAATATATCACTTATATATTGAATCAATCACAATAATGATCTCCTTACAAGAGGTCGATATGCAGGCCCAAATACATGCACCAAAGAGTGATGCAACACAGCAATACAAAGAGACAAATTGCTGATGAAAACTCAGCCACCAATAATGTCAATCTGCCTTGAGAAGAACTCACATTTGTGATGAAGAACGAACTATGAATGAAAATGAATGCCAAGAGAGATACAATGAAGGAGTATAAATACTATATGGAATGGATGGACGTGACTCTCCAATAAACACAAGTCGGCCTATAGCAAATAATCGTGCCTCTACACAAGAGGTCGGCTCCTTTAGAAAATCGTACCACTTCATAATGTGCCTCATAAATAAATATTAATTAATATTAGCAAATGACGTGTCTCTTCAATTCATCTCAAGTTGGCCAAGAGCAAGGTATCGAATATAATCACAATTCAAATAGCCGTTAGGCTAGCATTTGAATTGTCTTCATTTGCGCGGACCTGGAAGAAGCAGCCCGATGCTGCTAATAACATCAACAGAGGACACATGTCTCAACCACATGAGGTGAGACAAAAGCATGAAAAATCCTAAGTAAACTTAAGCTAAGTGTGAATAGGCCAATCCTAGAAAGGCAATATCCTAACTAGATATGTAATGACACTATTTACACTAACATTGACCACAAACAGAAGGAAAATCAGACATAGACATGTTAAAACATTAACATATTTCTTTTGTGTCACCATTGATTTTGTGTAAGGGGAAAATTGCTTACTGGTAGCAGCATTGTAAGCATGAATTTGGGCATGTACACATGCAACCAATATAAAGGATGTGATGGTAGCTCATAGGTTTTCTGGCCTCATGTTTGTTGGTTTTTAGTAGAAATTTGCATTGCCTCAACACATAAGCAACTTTAAATCCATGTTTAAGAATTGTACGTTGGAATATCCAAGTAAATTACAAATTAAGCTTGGTCAAATGATGCATAAAGGAAGAAGCTTTGTTCTGCTGGTACGACATATCTTGAGCTCAAAGAACCATCAGGATCTCATAAGGTACCAAAGGTTGTAATCCATAATTGGGATTGGCTTATGAGAAGGCCTTTGCTTTATAAGCTACTAGATGAGGAACAGAAATGTATTTTCTTGCACTCAGATTCAGCAACGTAAAATGCTGAGCCTAGAAATCTACTCCTTTACACTCAGATTTAGATATCACACAGAAATGAGAGTAGATTGTAAAGGTCCTGCACAGCTACAAGCTCAATAACAATAAAAAATAGTGCGGCAATTTCTGATCTCAGATTTTAAGAAGATAAAATAGATGACTGTGCTCAGGAATGATAACTCCAATGTTTAAGAGGTGATCAAATATTGTTCTCTCAGATTGATGTAACAAAGCAGAACAGTTCATAGACCATACATTACATAATGGAATCAATCCTCACTGATGATCATGACATATGCCAAACATAAAGATATAATCTCACAGTCCCGAAATAATGACAAGTCCATGGATAGTTCGCAGGCTGTAGAATGTGGGTCCACAGGTAATGTTGATTGTCTACCATTGGTGTTTCAGATAGCATTCGCTTAGGTTCCAGGTGTGATCACGGTGTATAGTGTGGCTGAGCATGAACGATTGTCCCCCATGATGTATAGAGGGGTGTTGCTTGAGGGTTGATTCAAAGCTATGCCATGGTTGTGGCTAATACATGAGTTGGCAATGCTAATAACACTTGACCGTTGAGGTAGAGTGATTGAGTGATGAGTTGGCGCCTCCTCGCAACCCAAGACACTCCGATTATGATGCTCGAGTCATGGTTATGGCGCTGAGGTGGAGCTGCTTTGATAACTATTAATCTGCCTTGAGTGTATTTGTTTCTTTGCTTCCCTTACAGCTGGATGACGCCTTTGCGTCGATGCAATCTGTGCCAGAAAGATGTGAACCAGCGAGCAAGGTGGTTGAGTGAATTGCAAGAAGAAATTAGATGCCAAGAGAAGGGTTACATTTCACCAAGGCGCTGGCTGTGCAGAGGTTTCCATCCTAGCAGACCAATTCAGATTTCTTCCTTCAATTCATGATGATCAACTCAAACCAAAGATTCACAATATATATGCGTTATTGGTGCCTTCCCAATTGGGTCGACCAGTAGGAATATAAATAAATTTGAATGTTATTATTTAATAATTTAAATTTATTTTTATTTATTATTATTTAAAATAATAGTTATTATTAATATTTAATTATTATTTAAAATATATTTAAAATTAAAACTTAGTGTTTACAAACACTATTTGCTCTCTTCATTCAAATTTAGGTCCTTGTTAAAACGGGGACATGACAGTCCTCTCTACTTAGATGTTGCTTGCCCTCAAGCAACTGCAAGTCTGTGTCCATGAGTGCTAAGTCGATCAACAAGTGATTAAAGATATGATTCCAGGGGCGTGACCACTTGTACAAAATCTACCATTGCTCCACTCTGATATAAACATCATCAGGCCCATAATTGTGACACAACTTATCGTGATCCCAATGAATGAATGCACCGAGCATATCAAAACCCGGATCCTAGCACATTACACTATTATGTCCAGCAGGCACGAGAGGATAGCTATATCTCCAAGGGTCGTCAACTCCAACCAACTCCCCAACTTTGAGTGATCTCCCATGGATGTGCAAAACAAGGGAAGAAGACTTCTTACTATTGTCCTCATGAGTAGGAGTTGCCAACTCAAGACTAAGCAAAACCCAAAGACTGCTGTTCCAAATCAAAAAATCAGAATTATCATCATACCTTTGTGGTGCCTTCATCCACCTCAAACTTCTCCTTCCTTATTGCTTCATGCTCTCCAATTAGTGTTGGTCCAATACGAATTCTTCCATGAGAATCATGAATCTTAAAGCTGATCTTTCTGGTTGTCATTACATGATAGTGTGAAGATAAAGGACTTCTATCATACATCAGAAAATCAGTCCTTACCTCTGGCTCCAATACAATGTCTTTCCCAAACTCAATCAATTCTCCTAGACCCATCATGTGCACGCAAGAAATTTCCTTCTTAGGGTTACGAATAAACCAATCAACAAATTCATTAATCTTGGAGCAAAGGAGCTCAAATGTTTCTTGGTCAACCTCTATGGAGTTTTCTCTTCTTATTTATTCACTATCCTTAGGGTTTTCATGATAAACTTGCCATCCCTCCTCACAGGGGTCAGTCTTAGTCAAACCACTCTTCACAATAGCATAACCTTTATCTTGCAAATCATCAAACCTTTCCAAGCATTGCAGATTGTCATCATAAGGTTTGATTACTTCCATACTTGAGAAGTGAGTGGGTGTCTCTTGGACATTAACAATCATTGGCACATCTTCAACACACACTCTTGGTTCCTCTTCTGGTTGCTCTATCATGTCTTCATCACTGTTTGACTATTCTTAGTCAAACCACTTTTCACAATAGCATAACCTTTATCTTGTAAATCATCAAACCTTTCCAAGCATTGTAGATTGTCATCATAAGGTTTGATTACTTCCATACTTGAGAAGTGAGTGGGTGTCTCTTGGACATTAACAATCATGGCATCTTCAACACACACTCTTTGTTCTTCTTTAGGTTGCTCTATCATGTCTTCATCACTGTTTGACTGTTCTTCCTCTTCCGTTCGTTTCCTCATGTAAACATCAAAAGATTTTGTATCCTTGATAGTCTTAGGTTCACCTAAGTATGCATCAAAGATTTTGATAATCTCCTCACTCATGGGTATAGCTATTCCTGTCAATCTTACATATTCTTGGTATGTTAGAAGATCCTTATACTTTTGATACCTTTCATACCATCTAGCAATTTTGGAGATCGCAATTTCATCGTCCTCTTTCTCACTTAGTTGCATAATCGAACCCATAGGCTGGCAAGATTGAGGCTCGGATACCACTGTAAGATGCCAAGCTCATATAAAGAACATAAATGTATTTTATTGCACTCAAATTTAGCAATGTAAAATGCTGAGCCTAGAAATCTACTCTTTTCCACTTAGATTTAGACATCACACAGAAATGAGAGTAGATTGTAAAGGTCCCACACAACTACAAGCTCAATAACAACAAACAATAGTGGCAATTTCTGATCTGAGATTTTAAGAAGATAAAATAGATGACTATGCTAAGAAATGATAACTCCAGCATTTAAGAGTTGATCAAATATTATTTTCTTAGATTGATGTAGCAAAGTAGAACTATTCATAGACCATACATTACATAATGGAATCAATCCTCACTGATGATAATGACATACGCCAAACATAAAGATGTAATCTCACAGTCCCGAAATAATGACAAGTCCAGGCTTATTTATATTACATAAATCATGGCTTACGGATAGTTCATAGGCTGTAGAATGTGGATCTACATGTAATGTTGATTGTCCCCCGCTGGTGTTTTAGATGGCATTCGCTTAGGTTCCAGGTGTGATCACGGTGTATAGTGTGGTTGAGCATGAACGATTGTCACCCACGATGCATAGAGGGGTGTCGCTTGAGGGTTGATTCAAAGCTATGCCATGGTTGTCGCTAATACATGAGTTGGCGATGCTAATAACACTCGACCGCTGAGGTAGAGTGATTGAGTGATGAATGGGTGCCCAAAGGGTGGCACCTCCTCGCTACCCAAGATGCTCCGATTATGATGCACGGGTCATAACTATGGTGCTGAGGTGGAGTTGCTTCGATAACTATTAATTTGCCTCGAGTGTATTCGTTTCTTTCCTTCCCTCCAAGCTGGATGACGCCTTTGTGTCAATGCAATCTATGCCAAAAAGATGCGAACCAGTGAGCAAGGTGGTTGAGTGAATTGCAAGAAGAAATTAGATACCAAGAGAGGGGGGTCGTCTCCCCAAGGCACTGGCTGTGTGGAGGTTTCCGTCCCAGTAGACCAATTCGGATTTCTTCCTTCGATTCGTGATGATCAACTCAAACCAAAGATTCACAATATATATGCATTATTGGTGCCTTCCCAATTGGGTCGACCAGTAGGAATATAAATAAATTTAAATGTTATTATTTAATAATTTAAATTTATTTCTATTTATTATTATTTAAAATAATCGTTATTATTAATATTTAATTATTATTTAAAATTCAAACTTAGTGTTTACAAACACTATTTTCCCTCTCCATTCAAATTTAGGTCCTTGTTAGAACGGGGACATGACATCTTTGCTTAACTACCATGCCTATGGCAAATAGCAAAATTTTGGTATCAAACTCAAATGATTGTTGCAAGTTAGCGAAGGGGAAGCTTCTGGGTAGAGCAAAGAACTTTAACAAGAGATTCAATTGCTGAAGGTGGGATCATGCCAGCTTTATCTGTCTTTGCTCTTTGAATGAGGAACTAAGTGAAAAACTAATGCGAATTGGCTTGCTTAGTTGCTAACCTACCACAGGGCAAAGGACAAAATAAGAATGAATTTACACTCCAACATCTAAGTGGAATGGTGTCACAGTCATTTGTGTTTTGGAATCAATCTGTGGCAACTGTGACAAAACTCTTTTGAGACATGAAGATGGAATATCTCTTAATGCATCCCAGATAGTATGGATATGCATCGCTGTAGCTGGCAACATTGCCTACCAACTTCATTGAAATAAAGTTCTTCTAGCTGTTGTTAAGGATAAGCTCCACTAGTCTATTTGTGACTTGATGGTTACCAGTGAGCAAGCTTCCCTGGTGTTGGCAGAATAATTATTGGTCACAAGGATAAGCTAAAGATTAGAAGTGGTGAGCTGGATTAATATATCTCCGAGTCTTCTAAATGTGAATTTTTCTCAGATAGAAGAGCCTTTGCTTTCTTTGATTGTAGAACACGATGTTTTTTTGTGGACTGTTTTGTGATAAGCACAAATCATTTTGTTCCAATTGTCAAATGAAGAAAGCAATCCCTTAGTGGAACTCATTTATGAAGAATAGCCAATCTGTTAGAATAAGTTGCCAAGGTTAGAGGACTTGGCAGGGATAGATGACGAATAGAATTGGTTGAGCTTCTATGGCCCCTTATGTTGCTTGGCTTCCATCTTTAAAGCAAGCTGGATGACATACTCCAAAAAACTGATGGCAAAAAGTTCTATCTTTGTTCAAAGATGAGAAAACAACCTTGAGATATTTGATTTGAATTGCCAAATTATTGCTTTGTACCATTAACTTGATAGAGGGGTGATTGATTTGGTCAATGTACAGTCAGTCTGAAAATGGTTGGAAAGATGGAGTCAACATAGTGACTTGGAATGTAATATTCATATCTGTGCAGTCACTGAAACGCACATCCAACTGAAACCACAACAGCTAGGGCACATGGGCTGTGGATGCACTTAATTTGGACTACACACTTAGTGAAGAATGCTTAACCAAATCTCAGCATCAAATCTGATCATTACCATTATTGTGCACAAAAATGTCATCAGTTCTGCACAACATTACATACTGCATCGTACCAGAATAGGGATCCAGAAACCATAGCTGCTGGGATTTTCATTTGGTCTTATTTTGTCTCATGCTGGCATGTTGTGAAGATAGGGACAGATGGAAGGAATAGTAAAAGTCTATGTGGATGAGATCCTCTCCAAAAGGAAAAGAAGGAATTAGGGACTTATCAAAAGTTGAAGGGATTTATGTTGCTCTCATTTACTCTCCATTCAACAGTTCAACAATTCCTATAGTGATTTCTGTGTGTACTTAAATTTGGTAAATTGATTTTGAATCTATATTTATTGGTTCTTCCCTCTGCAAATGTATCACTCCACTATCTTTCAACAAACCTTTCAGTACGTGGATATGAAGGTGGGTCCCCAAGTTGTCATTCTTTTGTTTCTGCCCCACTTTTTTCTTTTGCAGGCAAATGGGCACAATATGAACACAGGACATCCATTGCCACAACCGTTTTGAATGGGTTTCTTAAATAACCATAAAGGCAACAGTAAGGTAAATAAGATAATAGTCTATATGCTTCTATTTCTTCTGTACTTAGTTTCACTATCTCAACACCTCTATGGCAAGTCCTTGGTGCTGTAAAGTCAACATCTTTGTTAGAGTAATGGATGTATCATTCTTACATAGGGCCCAAAACATATGGACATTTTGTTGTACAGAAACTAGGATGGATTGTCAATATTTTAGGCCAAACTCCCTTATCTTGGCTCCTATAGTGGAAATCAATCAACTTTTATTCAAATCCCTACACATTTTCAAAGCTTCATTCAATCTTTCTGCAGAAGTGATACAAATCTTCTCTATTCTCTACCATGAGCTCTATCTGGCAACTACTCATCCTTTTGTCCCTTCCTCTCTCATTTTGATATAGTTTTTCACCCACTCATGGCTATTTTTGGACACCATTGTACAGAATGGAAGAGGAATAAACAGAGGTGATGATGAATTAGAAATCACAAGTTGTCTGATCAATTTTCTATATTTTTCAGAGGTCACAATTCCAATAGATGAAGGAGAAGCAAAGTGAGGTTTGTGAATTTCTGTCCCATGAGGCCCAGCAACAACTCTCTAAATGCCAAAGGAAAGCATATATGAGTGTTTAAGATTTATCTCTGTCATAACTTAGAGGAAAACAGAGCTCATTTTGAGTGTTGACGACAGTGGAATTTTGCATGCTGGAAACCAGAATTGTGATCCTAACATCCTAATGCCATACAAACGATGATTGGAATGCAAAATCTTTCCTCTGTGCATTGCCCTCTTCCTGTCTCAGGTGCCATTGTGTGGAGCTCAAAGGACTTTCTCCAGCAATGCTCAGCCTATCAATCAAGTGGGCATGATATTCCTCCAAAGATTGTGATATCACATTCTGATCTTGCCACTTTCCAGTCTCCGCCACTGCAGATCTTGGATGACACCATCAGATACGCATGAGCCAAATCTACTGTAATATCCCCAATCAAACGATGAGGATTAACAGCATATTGGCTGTCCTTTCCTTGGATTACCCAAGAGGAAGAGGGCTTAGAGCATCATTGGGTAAGTATTTGAGTCTTTGGCTTGTTCTCAATTCTATTTTTAAGTTGTGTGCATGTCTTTTTATGCAACTTAAGTGAACTTAAGTTATTTTAAGTTGTTGGCACGTCTTTTTAGGCAACTTAAGTAACTCCTAGCCAAAAGACTTAAGTTGTCCCCTTTTTATGTACTTTAAGTGATTTTAAAAAGCATGTGATAAAAAGGCAAAGGGGGCATGGATTTTCAAGGAGCTTATTAGATCAATTTTTAGGTTTTAAGGTGAAGCTTTGGATCAAGAGGTGGTGATTCAAGGGTATTGGCGTAAAAACTAACAGCTTTGGAGTGCAGGTTTGTACGGACAGCTATGCACACTACGCAATGAGTGCTCTTCAAATTAGGAGGGGAAGCTCCCTCGTTGTGCTGGAATGCGTGGAAAAGAAAAGTTATCTAAGTCCTATCTTTTTGTTCTCAGCTGGAAGAAGCACAAGGTTAAGAAAAACAAGAACATTGCAGCTAAGGATTTTTGGTTTCGCAGATCATTAACTACAACTAAGCTATCTACTTTAAATCTATCCAATTTCCTCAAGAAAAACAGGCATGAGGAAATGGAGCAAGGATGACTATCTGACGATAAACAAGTGTAGATTCTCAACTTGAAGGCAAGGTGGCACATCTATCAGCTCAATCTAAATGAGTTTATTGGAAACAACAATATACGATAAACTGAATACAGATTCTCAACTTGAAGACAAGGTGGCACATCTATCAGCTCAATCTGAATAAGTTTATTAGTCACACACATCACACGATAACCAAGAACAAATTCTCTACTTGAAGGCAAGGTGGCACAACTATCATCCCAATCTGAACAAGTTTATTGAACACAAAAACAGATTTGATCTAACTAAGGAAAGAATTCACCCATTATAATTGCATGAAACCCTATGTGGCATAACAATTCATCATAATAGTGAAAACGCATGAATAGATACAAAACGAGCAATATTGAGGGCAAGGTAGGCGCAACATATATTTCCTCTCTCGTGCAAAAGTTATTTACAAATGAGCAAAAGCTCTTATTTATAGACATCAAAAGGTGTAGGGAACCCTAAAATCACCTTGAGTCAACTACATCTTGCAATGCATGCAAGATTTATTACTAAACCCTAATAAAGTAAACTATACAGTTAACTGGAAAGTTACCATCAGTTAACCGGTACATTTAACCTAAATGGACAATGTGCAAGCATGCACGTCCTTATTTAAAGCAAAGTTAACTAGACACTACCTTCAGTTAACTAGACACTACCTTCAGTTAACTAGACACTACCTTCAGTTAACTGGAAACCCTAACCCTAACTCATGTGAAGATAATCCCAAGGAAGAGATAAGCATGTATGAAGTCAGCAAGTGAACTCAAGACTGAAAGTCGAGTTAACTGCTGCTCTTGATTCTATCCTCGAAATTAACTGCAGGTTCCAACTGGCATATCACTCCACGTCATTTTGGTCTAACACTTCGACCAAGAACTCATCAATCTCTTTGTCTTCTGGCACTTTGATGCTGTCCAAAACAACAATTTGTTTCTCCAACTCCTTGTCACTTTCCTCAACTGCTTTTTGGCAGTTTCTAATATCTTCAATTGCTTTCTTGAAACTAGATGTCATCACAGAGATGTGATCCAGAATCTCCATCAAGATATCATGAACATACTCCTAGAACTTAGTTTGTACAACCTCGAGATCAGCATAGGTACCATCTTCATGAAGATAATGGCACAGTATCTGAGTGACTTTGGCGGCTCCGTAAATGAAGTGATCTCTGTTCCTTTTGCAACTTAACGCTTCATTGTCAGCTGCTCTGATGAAAACCTAAATTAAGACCGATTTGGTCTTGAATTCAGTCTAGTTGAACCGCCTTCTAAAAAACTTGCCCGTTGACTGTGAACACAGCTATGTTCTAACAACTTTCTCCAGAAAGCAAAAATGGCTCCTAGTGAGGCTAAAAATAGCTTGTCGGAGGATAATTTTCACCAAAAATTCTGAGATGTGGGTTTTGTCCGAAAAATGATTCTAAGACAACCCACAATGTCAGAATTGTGAAAAAACGCCATTTAGCTTGACATGCAAAGATTGATCAGTTGAGAATTGCAGGGGTTTTTAGAGCTACCCGGGGCAATTTTTCTTGAGAAAATCTGGAACATGGGTTTTGCGCACAACAGAATTTTGAACAAACCCACATGATGCGATTTTCAAAAAGATGTGTTTTTGGCCCACATGCAAAGAAATCTTCGGAAAAAAGCACAGAGCTTCAGAATGAAGGCTGCGGGGCAATTTTCTCAAAAAAATCTAAGACATGGGTTTTGCTGCTGATGCTAAAATATGCGAACTCAGATGCTCAGATTCTGAATATTTTTCCATTTTCTTTGACATGCGAAGAAAGTACCTAAGATGAGAAATAGAAGAAATAAGACAGAAGATAGAAGGTTTTGTTTGTTCTGCTTCTGTAGAAAATCGCCTATGCTGGACTTGAATTTGATGTAACCTGCATGCAAATTGAAAACAAAGTATGGAATCGCCTTCCTCTGAACAATCTGAATCCAACGCTACGAAGAATGTTGAAATCTGACACCTGTAGCACCTCGAATCCTCAAATGCATGAAGAAATCGCCATGTTTTGAGCTCTGAATGATACGACTTGCTCAAGAAAGAAGAAATAAAGATGACTTTTGTCTTTAAATAAATAAAATTCATTTAAAATTCGTCGACTTCTTCAACTCAAAGTGCACCTCTTTATTTGGCAGTTAACTAAGCCTCAAATTAGGGCATATGCTTAACTAAGCCTTCAAAATGAATGCCTAGAATGTGATTGATTGTGAACTGAAGCTTAAAATGCATGAAAATGATGCTTTAATAGAGCGCCACTTTTAACTTTAGTTGAACTGCCCATGCAAATCAGTTAAACTTGTGCATGCAAGTCAGTTAAGTGCACATGCAAAACAGTTAACTTCACATGCAAATTAGAACTCAACATCCTCTTCAGTTAACTAAACATGCAAATGCATGCACATTGCAGATGAACTGAACTTCTAAAAATAGCAACTCAAAATGAACTTCAGTATCTTCTGCATACAACCCAGAAATCATTCAGTTGAACTGAAGTCAGAAGCCCTAATTAGGCCGCACCAGTCAAACTTGTTTTGAAAAGTCAACTTTGGCCCTTAAGGCGTTTTTCCAGACTTAGCCAATTTTGATGAAAATTTGGATTGTAACCTTCGCTGGAGCCTCTGTTCGAGCACTGATTCCAGATGATTGACAAGCCCGATTGACTGGTTGACGAGTGCATTGTAGAATAGAACAAAAACTGATCAAAACACTCCTTGAGATTGCATACCAAAAAACCTAAGAGCTAAAGGCTCAAAAATCCAAGCGCCCTTTCAAAAAGCTGCTCTTTTTCTCAGACTTAACCAATTTTCTCCATCTTCATCTCATACGAAGGGAAAAATGAATCCTCCATAACTTCTGACTGACAAAGTTCCAGGACTGGATAACTGGATCACTTCGGAGCTGACTTCATTCCACACAACAATTCCAAGACAACATTTATTCAAATTCCAAACATCTGAGGTTTGAAAAACAAGGGCGCCCTTTTCAAAAGGTGCTCATTTCATCCCAGAGATAGCCATTTTCTCAACATTTTCACCTTACGAAGGTAAACAAGATTTCCTCATATCTCGCATTCAACAAACTTTCAGAACTGAAGAATTGGTGCAACGTGAAGCTGAAACCATTCCGCAAAATAACTGCCAAGGAACATTTCCCAAGAAAACATCATCTGAGAGGTGAAAAAGGAGGGCGCCTTTTTGAAAAGTTGCTCTTTTTCCTCCAGACTTAGCCATTTCTGGAACTGACCAAAATAACACTAAAACTCCACTGCAAGCTGGTCATCTCCTGATTTGACGGAGACAGGCAACGGAGAGCTGAACGTAACACGGAGAAGCTGAATATCTGAGAACAGTAAAAAAGAAGGCATTAAAGGCTTGAAAAGCTCAGGCGCCTTTCTAAAAATGTGCTCTTTTGCTTTTTTCCTTTGATATTTTGACCAAGATTTGACCCCATGTTTGACCTTTGGCTCAGGCACTTCTGCAACTCAGATTCACCCACTGACGGATGCGTCGCGAAAGCCTGAACAAATGTGAGACAAACATCTTGGGTGGCATTTAGTCAAAAACCTACATTTGACACCTCAAAAAGATGAGCGCCTTTCTCAAAAGCTGCTCTTTTTCTCAGTGTTAGTCAATTCTGTCGTTCCTCTCGTTTTGCGCTATATCTTCCATAACTTGCACGAAACATGTCTGTTTGATAAGCTTAATAGCCTGTTGCGAAGCTGACGTGATACCGGACAAATGCCTGTTAGAGGTGACAAACCCTAAATATAGGATCTGAGCCCCTAAAAGATAGGCGCCCTTTTGAAAATGTGCTCCCTCTTCAGAGATAGAATATTTTGATGATTTTCCTTCAGATTTTCACTTTTCTTAATTTCTTCAGTAACAGACTGACATGACACTAACACCAACTCCATATTTAAAAACCCCAAAAACGACCTTCTGACATCACTTTAACAAGATTAAGACTCAATTAAGCAAAATGTCTTAGTGAAGCAAAAATTTTGGTTTTGGGTACAACAAAGGGCTGAGATTAATTCTTCTCTTTGGGAGTTATTATATAACCCTCTAGGGTCTTTTAGAGCTGCAACTTGGCTTAAGGTCTGAAACCCTTGAGTATCCTTAGTTTCGGATAGACATATGGGCTCCCCCTAGTCAGAAGGGTGTGTTTTGGTGGAAGAGCTTTGGTTTGTGAAACCCTCGTACATCAATTTTCAGGGCTGCAATTGTCTATTAGGTTTGGAGGCCAAATTGGAGATAAAATTGAGAGTCTAAGGTTTAGATTTGGAGTAACTTCAGAATGGTTTGTCATATTTCTAAACATTCTTGAGAATGGCAACAAAAAATCAGACCTAGCGCTGATTTATTTTGGGAGTTGATGCCATATTTGGAAGATTGCTAGGGTTTGATCAAGGTTTGAGGTATTTTATGTTTAAATCTGCATACCCGTTTCAGTTTTATCTCAGAAAAATAGAAGAAAAATCATTGTAATGCATTTCAGAAATTTCTGGGCAGTATTAGTGGATTTTCTGCAACTTTTCCTGTTTTCCATATTCAGAAATATTCAGAAATTTCTATAAAGTCATAGAAAAATCAGAAAAATATTTTTAGCATAGATTTGAGTTTGTTGATGGGTTTTCTATTTGCAAATAAAATTTCAGAATTTTTTATTTCATATTTTTGGAGATATTGTTGTTTTTCTATTATCCCTATTTAAGGATATTACATCTACTAAAAAAATTGGCTTAAGGAATATCCGATCTGCAATTCTGTTGAGCACTTAACAATTGGATAGAATCCATATGAAGCTTGAGTAATTGTTTACTCAGATCCTCACTGGACTTGACAAGATACAAGTGGTATCAGGGAAAAGAACCCTCCCAAATTACCTTACTGAAGGTCCTTCTCAGAGAGCAGGGAGAATTCTCAAAATTATGAAGGGAATTTCCTTTCTTTCTCTGCCAGAGTTTAAATGTGGCTCCTCCAGCACCTCTGCCAGGTCCTGTATTGCTATTGGATGATCCTCCACCACTGTGCACTCCCAAGCTGATCCCTGCCATCATCAATTGCCTCATTCTACCTCCAGATTAAGTATACTTCCAACTCTAGAGGGATCTATTTAGCAAATAACTCTGCAAAAAAGTAGAAGTGAGTAACAACAGACAGTGAAGCATCCAAATCTATAGGACTACATGTTTCACTTGGACCTCATAGTGGGTTAATGAAGGGACCAAGGTTTGTGTAGTCTATATTGTAAGTATAACAATCGTAGTGGTATCAAAACTGTTTTAAGGACTGTTGTGTTCAAGAATGTAACTGTTATAGCCTGGTAAATAAATACCTTTAGGATGTTTCAGATCCCAACGTTTCTTTGCACTGCAGTCAATCTGGCAATCTAGATTGGAAGTATGTTGCTGTTGTAAATACTTTTCCATCTCTTAATATAATAGTAATTATTAAAAACTGATAGCAAGTTGAACAATGGGATGGTCAAGGGAGTAATGCTGTTGACTTCTTATTCTTCCATTAGATGCTGAAAAATGCTCACCATCTATTGCATAGTTTGAATTGAGATTCATTTTGTTCTGTCATTGGTCATGCAGATCTCATGCCAGTTGCTGCACCAAGCTGGAGTTTTAATTTGTGTGTAAGGGACCATCAAGACTACCAAGATATATCCGTGATAATACTCTTTCAAATGAAAAAAAAAGAAAAAGAGAAACAAAGCAAAATTTCTCCTTTTTTGCATTCTCTCTTTATTCTTCAATTTCTTTTTGTTTAATGATAAAATGTTAAATTGAAGAAGTTAAAAACATAGATACCTTTAACTTTGAGAAAGCGATCCTTTAACCCGGAAAGGGACTCTGGTCTATTGGAGTGTTGTCTGTCTACTCAATGGTTATGTTCACAACATCATGTGCAAGAAAGGTCAATATTCTAATCATTCTATGAGAGAGATTGCAAACATGAAAGGTTAGTGTCCATATTTAATATTTACGGTTACACAGTTCCTCGGTGGAACCAAGTGCAGTGAAGGCTTCAACTGGTGACTCTTTATAGAATAATCAAATATTTATTTAATGAAACAAACCAAGCTATCCCAAACCTTCTGAAAGTATCCATGGTGCCCTTGGATTATTTTAGGCTTATGCTGCTATCCATGTATTCTCAGTGTATTTTGTTTTATAGCAAGGTGCAGGGGTACACAAGGTATGGGTATTGATCATCTAGTCTGAACCCTGAAAACTTGGAACTTGAGTTTGAGAGAGCAGCTGGTTGAGAAGGAATTTAGGAATGATATAAACATTTAAAAGGGTTAAACATTTAAAAGGGTTGAGTTTGAGAGAGCAGCTGGTTGAGAAGGAATTTAGGATTGATATAAACATTTAAAAGGGTTAAATAGGATGAGGTCAAATAGTCAATCATCAGGGCTTTCATAATAGAGCCCTGTGTCCCTTAGAGACATTTTACATCATTGAAAATGTACATACATTGAATGTTCAACTGGGTAAAGTACCACATCTGATTATGAGCGTGGCATGCCTCAAAAGATGAGACTGGGTACAAATCTTGGGTGAGTTTGATGGAAGGGATACCCCTCGGTTGTGGCATCTAAGCTGAAGTTCGCCCCACAAGGGGTTATAGTAAATCTATAGAAAAAAGATAATGAATGTTCAAAGCACAAAAAAGAATAATAATGAACACCAAGAGACATCTATAATGATTAGAAGTATAGATTTGTCCAATGCTCAAATTTCAAAATTGATTATATGATATAACATGTATCAAAACCAAACTATATGTAAGCTACAACATAACATTGCTAGGGTTAAAAACTCTGATATAGTATTTGTTTTTCTTAAGTTTTAGATAATGTTTTAAAATTCCTGTTGCATAGGGTGCATTGGTTAGGTTCTCTTTAGGCATGCAAAACACATCTTGGGTTTAGGGTTTGTATCAAGAGATTGCAATCTATATGGTAAATCTGATAGGGTGATAATCCAGTAGAAGAGATTTGATTGGGTGCAACCACCTATGCAACTTTGTTTTCTGTAAAATTAAAGAGTTTAAAATTTCATCTGTAGGTTTTTAATTATTCTTGCAAAGTAGCAGGTCAAATAGCATACAAAGTGTTGATAGAAAAGTTTCTTAGCCCAATGGTGGGTCCCTACAATGGCTTCAGTTAAAATCACTTGTGTGGATGATTTATTTGTTATGTTCCACCAAGTTTTCGGGACGAGGGGACGGCAGGACGGTGGGACGCGTTTCGGGGACAGCGATTTTTTGAGGGGATTTTAGGGGACGGGGGGACGGCTGTATAGTATATATATATATATAGAGAGAGAGAGAGAGAGAGAGAGAGAGAGAGAGAGAGAGAGAGAGAGAGAGAGAGAGAGAGATTTTAAAAATATAGGGAAATTTCAGATATTCATATGAGTAATGATAATCATAACAATGAACATTCATAAAGTTGCAAATGTAATCACCAATCATATTGACATATGCATCATAGAATCGAATTATCGAAGAAATTAATACTATAGCTACCTAATTGCATCCATGGACCATAATTCATGTCAAATAGTCAATGTGCATATGATATAAAATAATAAAATGCCCAAAAGGCTACAAGTTTGTACTACAAATGTCAAAATGACAAAGTCACAAGTGTCCAAAGGCAAAACATAGAAATAGAAAGTATGATGATTGCCGCTACTCGGCATCTGCCAACATTGCATCAAAATCAGACTCATAGTCTAAGTCACTGTCACTGTGAGGGGCTGGCTCATAGTCTTGGCTGCAATTTTATTTTGGCAAGACAAAATGAGGTCAAATGAAGGTAAGAAGATGTTTTAAGTGGCCATATTAGGGTTGGGAGGGCATGGGGCCCATAAAGGAAATAATTAAAAAAAATAAAAAAAAAAAAACCTTTTATTTTTGTGTTTATAATGCTGCTGGGCGACAGGGGACGGCCAGCCATCCAGGGGACGGATAGGGGACGCCTAGGAGTCCCCTATCCGTCCCCTGGACGGCTGGCCGTCCCCTTTCCGTTCCGGGACGTTTCGTCCAATCGGGGACCTTTTGGGGACGGCTGTCAGCCGTCCCCTCGGCGTACCCTGTCCTCGAAACGTTTCCGGGATGGGTAAGGGGGGCAAAAACCCAGGGGACGCGTCCTCGTGTTTCCTTGTTTATTTGAAATTAAAAATTGCACAATTTGCGTTTGAAGCAATAAGAAGAAATATATTAGAAGGGATAAGAGAACCCCAATATGGAATGGGCCAAGTATCATCCATTAATTGTGTCAATTAAAAAGACGGAAACAAGGAGATGAGAGCCACTGGCAAGAAATTTGTTAGAGACCCAAAGGTTGGAGAAAAATGGCAGCTTAGATATTGATGTAGGTGATAGTTTGGCTAAGTTTGATTCTTGAAAACGACGTAAAAAGGTCCAAAAATTGCAAAAAACGAAAACCTAGAAAACTGAGGAGATTTTAGAAAATCAAAATTTTTGTTTTATGATGAGTTGAGATGGTATGTTTGATGCATAAAAGTTGATTGGGATGAAGGAACCATTATGGAGGATGAAAAATTGCACTTCCATGTAAGATGCTTTATCTTTTGGCTATTATTGGTTAGCAGCATCAAGGTTAACTGTTAATCCATGCCATTTGAGTTATATGGAGCCTCACCTTGCGAGGGGATAAAGTGGCATAGGTAGGAAGGGGTGTGTGCAATTGTGTTGTAACATTCTTGACAATCTGTAGTTGCACCAGTTTATCCTAAAACAACATTCTTGGATCTCATTTCTACCTCAAATGGAGGGGGCCAATTATTCTTGAATATTATGTGGCAAAAATTACTTGAAAAATATCTCTTCTTGGTTCTGCCATAAGAGGTGTGTATGGATGCTTAGAAATTGCATATGATGAAGGAACTGTTATGGAAGACGATATAGCTGCTCTTCCATTTGTGAGCCTGTCTTTTAGCAGATGAGAAACATCAAGAAATAATGGTTGGTCTTGGCCCCTTGAGTTACAGAGGGCTCTGCAAGGCAAGGAGCAGGACAAGGATACATAGGCAGTGGGGGTGGTTTCTGGCTAGAAGATTCTGTCTGAAGTTGATGTCGATGATAGGAGTGATGCTGTCACTTAGATCACCTGCAGCTTCTCCTAGCGTTCATGGTCAATAATTGTCTTGTTGCCAAAAGGGAAAGCCAATAGATTTAAGAGGAGTTCAGTGGAGATTAATCAATAAAAGCTAGTTTGCCATGCATATATGAATCAAGAAATAATCATTTAGCATTTAAATATCAATTTTGACATCCATCATATTTGATGAATCATCAACTTTATGTATGATTAGTTGTTTAACTGCTAACAAGGAACCTTAAGATTTATGAATTATGATCATAGTGGCAAACAAATGTAGTGCATCCATATAAGACTTCTCATTTCCATGATGGAAGTGTCATTGAGGTTAACTTCCCTAGCTTTGGAAAAGTGACACAACTATATAATTCATTCATGTAATTCTGGTAGTTTAAGTTTTAATGCTAGACAATGCTGAAATTCCTAAAACTGGAACATGTTTAATGAAAACATAAAGATGATTAATGTTGATTATATTTGTTACAAAATTTCTAGCAGAGACATCATAAAATGGTGGTCAACCATCTTTTTCTGGCTTGATGAAAATACTGCATTATTCTATCTTACTTGTTTTGGGATTTTTAATTCTCATTTTCACTGGCAATTTGCTAGCTATATCAAGGGGAAACAATGTGCAAATGGTTGTTCTGCATTTGCAAGAATTGAAGTTCATTTGTAGCTCTTACATGCCTCTAATTGTTTTGTTTGCTTCACTTAAATCTGCTTTATATAGACTTCAAAATACATAAAATATTTTTTTATTTAGTTTCAAGGATAATGGATGGCAAACTATTCTGCAGTTGCAATGGTGCACATCTTTTTGATAATTGCAATGCTTTGCAGAAGTGTGACTCAATTGTAAATGGTCCTAGTTACCGATTCATGTCAATGTGATCATGTTATGCCGAGGCCTGCATGACTGAGGATGAAACATCAAATTCGGTAAGCTTGTCACAAGCAATTCTTACATCATAAAGTGTTATTGGAAATGCAGTATTTATTTTTGTCCGAGGTCCAAAAATCTGTTCTCATGATATGTATACTGATATAGATTATAAATTATAATGTAATGAGATCATTACAAATGAAGGTATCTTTGAGTTATCATAAAACTAATAGAATATTTGTTTTTTAAATACAATAGTATTTGGATTGCTGGCAACCTTCTCTATGAATATTTTTATCAATAAATTGCTAGCATGTTTGTATCTCACACTGAAAATTTGTTGTCTTCTGTCTATGATTGAAAAAGTTAATTCTTTCTATGGGGGACTCTATTAGTCTGATTTCATTGAGCAATTTGTATAAGAAATATCTACTTACACTGGTGTTATTGGAAATTGCTACTATATATTGCCAAGTTCCAGAAGCTAGTACAAAATCTTTGACTTCACCTGGGGTAAACAATTCATTTGTATTTTATTGAGGTTCCCTTTTTAACATGTGCTTTGCAGATGTACACTACAAATCCATCCTTACCAAGGGGAGTCGTTCGTGGTTGCCCTACGTGTGATGGATGCCAAAAGGTAGTTGTGAAAGGTATTTTGAATATATATCCAGTTTATTTTTAGACAGTTATTTAAAAAAACGATTGGTGGTTTTTACCTTGATATGCAGGTCTTGGCAAGATGGCTTCCAGAAGGAGGACACAGGCCCACACTTGAAACAGCCCCTGCATTTTGTCCCAATGAAGAGGTTTGCAATTCATATTATGTTTGACGTTTGAGATAGTTTTGGTGGCTAATTGGTGCTACTGGTTTTTCAGTGACTATTTAATTTTGATATTTTGATGATATTTTGGATTTCAGGAGTTCAAGGACACCCTAAAGTACATCGCAAGTATACGTCCTATAGCTGAGCCTTATGGCATTTGCCGGATTGTACCTCCTCCTTCTTGGAAGCCACCTTGCCCTCTTCGAGATAAGGTTAAGTGGCAAAACAAACAATTCCATACACGGGTTCAACAAATTCACAAGCTTCAAATGAGACAGGCAACACTCACTAGTGTTGATGGTCGAAGGCATAAGAGGAGAAGGCTTTCACGAATGACAAGGGATTTCAGACAGGAACAATTGTATGTTACAAATTTTGGAGAAGAATGTTTGGCATCTAAGGAAGATGACTTTGGATTTGATCCTGGACCAGAATTTACATTAGAGGCATTTCAGAAATATGCTACTGAATTCAAAGATCATTATTTTAGGTCTCAGGAAGTTGAGTCCAGTTCAGATTGTATTGTACTTGAAGGGTCAAAAGGAAGGTTCGCACCTTCTGTGGAGAATATTGAAGGGGAATATTGGCGTGTGGTTGAGAAACCGACTGAACAAATAGAGGTTTGCTCATAGCAACGACTAAAACAAATTGGCAACTACTTTCAGCCTTCCATTTAGTAATTACAGATCTGTATAATAAAAAAAGGGCCAATATTTCCTTTTAGAAGTGCATTTTGCTTGTGATAGTATTGATTGTGACATTACTATTTCTCAGGTGTTATATGGTGCAGATTTGGAGACTAGGAGCTTTGGAAGTGGATTTCCAAAAGAGCAATTGGGGGCACCAAAAGAACTTGCAGATCCATACCTGACATCAGGTTGGAATCTAAACAACATTGCACGACTCCCAGGGTCAATGCTTTCTTTTGAAGAAGGAGATATTTCTGGTGTGGTAGTACCGTGGGTGTACGTAGGAATGTGCTTTTCATCATTTTGCTGGGTAAGAATGGCTGATGCCAGCAGAATTTTTTTGTTGTCGTGAAGTTGGAGTTTTGCTGCTTGATAAACAAACTTCAGATCTCTTTGTTGAATGCATATTTCTGTATTTTATTCACTGTATGAAATGCAGCTCTTGTATCTTTTTAGGTGAAATGTCAGTTTTGTTCTAAGGCTAGTTATTTTATAGAATCAGAGATTTTTTTAATATTAACATGATTGTCATTTGAAATACTCTTGATGTTTTTGTAGTGAAATTGATCTCTTGACAGATTCAGGGAGACTCATAAAAAGACTTATAAGATTGGAAGAAATTATAAATTTGGGTACCATTTGAAGTGGAATACAAACTCTAAATCACTACTAAATTTAATGAAGAATTTTTTGTACCACTGTTGACATCACACAGAGTAAATGCAAGAAGTTAGAACAATTTTAGTTCATAATATTGCACAATAACACCTAACAGAATAAAACTAAATTTCAGCCTTTTTAAATTTTAGTCAATGTAGAGAGATGATGGGCATTGATGTCATGTGAATGCATTGTTTTATTCAGGGATTGCAAATTCTCTTGAATACCTACCTAGAACTTGTAATGTCCCCTTCTTGCTCATAGTCAGTTTGAGTTTCCATTATCCTATTCTGGTTCCCATAGGCTTAGTGGATTTGGTTAGGGGATTCGGCATCTTGTGATGAGTTTTGTGGGTTTTTTTTGGGTCCTTTACTGCAGAAATGGTTTTTTTTAGTAGTGGCTATTTTTAGTAAATTCCAATCGAGCTCTGTTTGGGTCGGTTTGGTGATTTAACTCACTATTTTTTGTAAGTGCTATTTTTAGTACTTGGTCTCGGCTCCATTCATCCACAGCTTAGTGTAGAGCTTTCTATTTTTGGCAGTGGTGAGTTCTCTTGGTGGTTGGATTAATATTTGATTTATTACCACTTAAGATTTATAATGTTGCTAATTAACTTAAGTGAGGAGGGTGTGGGTTCATAAGAGGCCCCCATGGCCTAGTCAAGTAACATTGTTTTAAAAAAGTGGGCGATGCTTTATTTTATATGACGCCTAGAAAGGAGGGTTATTTATCATTTTTTAAGGCTTAATTTATGCCTCAAAAGGTGGATGACCCCTATGGGGGGAATTTCATGTAATTTCAAAAAAGTTAAGTTTAATGTTAAAATATGGAGAGCTAGAAAGGGGTGTAGCTTTTGGAGGGAAAATGAGAGTTTGAAAATGTGTTGCCCTAATTTTTACCTCTTTCTCTATTTATTACTTTTGGAGCTCTCATTTGAGGTATGCAGTTTAAGGATACTCTATTGGATTGTTTCCATATTTCTACATCTTTGGTTTGAGGACAAATACCATCTTCTGGGTTGCTGGTTTTGGTAGTGAAATATCCACCCTAGCTGGTTGAAGTTCAGTTCATCACATTTTCAGAGATTTTTGATATTTCAAGTGTATTTTGGACGGTGAAATATGAAGATATTTTCAGTATTTTGAGTTGGGTTTAGAGTTCTTGGCTTGGTGTGTGGTGTGCCATTTTTTGGAGTGAGTTTGGAGCTGGTTTAATCCATTTTCTGAGGTCTGATATGAGTTTTCTAAATTCTGGAAATTGCTATTTCTGAGTGGCCAGGAAGCAACAAACAGTTCATTTCTCCGCAGTGTGAAAAGACATCATTCTGGGTATCGGTCCAATGGATTCCTCATTGCTGGGCGCTTTAAGGTGACTATTCACTTGCATTTATCGGTGAAGTTCTGATTTTATAAAGCAAATCGCCCTCCTAGGGAGCTGCGCCTTTTCCCTTGGGGTTTGGTTTGCAAACTTGATTCTGATTCTGCACTTTCTGAGTTGTGCAAACTGCTGTTAAAAGTGTCTTATCATGTCTGATATAAGTCCCTAAACTTCTGAATATTGATATGAAGTTGAGTTTTATTAAACTTTGATGTAATACCTCCATATTTCCTTGAAAATTTATGAAATTATCTATGTATGTACTCATTATGATGAATGAAATATAAAACAAACATTTTACATATCTGTCTTATACTACAAACCAAAAACAAAATAAATCAGGGGTATCCGTTACAAAATTTCTCAACATTGTTCTCTTATTATGTCCTTTTTGTAAATTTCACTCAAGTTTAAAAATTATGTCAACTAATTTAAAATTATGTTGCTTGAAAATTTCTTATTCGTTAAGAATTTTATTCTACTATGGCCTTTGTTATGGTAATTTGTAATGTCCCCATTTTGGCCGTACACTCTTCATTTGGATTTAGCCTATTTTCAAGAATCCGTAGGCTACTCAATTGTGCAAAATTAGGGTTTCCTCTTTCAGATATTGCTCAGTTGGCATTCAGAGGATGTTGTGCAGACTTACTATTTATAGAAGTTTGCTATTTTTAGCAAGTCTATCTTTTGGCATTATCTATCTAGCAGCAGTTCAATCCTTTACAATTCAGTGTTTAGTTTGGCTTTCTGTTGTTTTGATGTGAACTTACTATTTATAGTAGTTGGCTATTTTTATCAAGTTTAATTTTGGCAGTGGCATCATCAGTAGTTCAGCTCAAGTCATCTTGCTACCATCAGTTTCAGTATTGGCATTGGTTTTGGTTATCTCCATGGATTGAGTTTTTATACTTAGTCAATTTCATGTTTTTTAGTTGTACCCCATGCCTAGGCTTAATAACTTCATGTTGTTTTAAAGAGGGGTCATTAAGGGGTCATGTTGATGTAATGTCCCCTTCTCATTAGTGATCAGTTCAGTCACTCTTCAGCCTATTCCGGAGGCTCGTAGGCTCATTGAGGTAAAATCAGGGTTTCCCTCCTTGGAGGTTTGAGGCTTTTTCTAGGGTGTTTACTATTTATAGTAAATACTATGTTTAGCAGTGGTCCTTTTGGCAGTGCTTCAATTGTTTCTTTTCTTGTTGGAGTAGTTGGCAATTTGGTTGCAACTTCATAATGCTGAAGTGATGAAATTTATTCAATAAAAGGCATTAATGTTATAAATTGCAGTTGACCCCTTGGCCTAGGGGAATAACTTCATGTTGTTTTTAAAAGGTGGACTTGAAAGGGGACGCCTTCATAAAAGAAATAAATAATTTTTATTGAAGTCTTAAATGCCTTGGAAAATGGACGCCACTTAATGAAGGATTTATATTTTATGGAAATTTGAAAAGTCTTTTATGTCTTTTGGCGTGCCTTGAAGGGAATTCGATGAGTCTTCTCCTTTTCTATAAAAAAGAAGCTTGCTCCAGCATTTTGGTATCCATGAATTTATGCTAAAGTTATGTTGTCGAAATGACAATTGATATTTTGCTTCGAGGAAAGCTTACCTCCTAGCCTCTCACCAATTTCGTGTTTGAAATACAACACCTAGTTGGACATTTGCTGCTTCTCAAATCAGACTAGCAGATTGAACTCAACAGATGAAGATTTTTGATGAAATTTCCAGTTTTGAAGTTGCTGATACAGTCACAGCTGAAGGTGGTTTTTGCATACAGCTTTTGGAGTGAATTTAATTTGCTTGTGGGTACTTTTCCAATCCATTTCTACACCCAAGGCCATCTTTGGAGATTTTTAGATTTTAATTTTGAGTTTTTGATTTTTTATGTCAAAGTCGCCCTCAAGGAAGGCCGTACAATTCTGTAGAGCTTGGGATTTGTGCCAAAAATTATATGTGAAGATTTGATGCTGTTTTGTGGTTAGAATTTGGGCGCCTACCTCCTAGAAGGTCTCTGCAAAAGACATCATTCGATTCCGAGGTATTTTGAATGAGTTATGAATATTTTAGTGGGTTCACAGTTGCTGGTTCTTCATTTCAGTTTGCTGATTTTTCTTATCAGACTTTAGAAGTACAAATTTTTGATTATTTATTAACAGTTAGAGAGATAATTATTTGTATGGGATCATCCATTACTTGTGCTTTGAAGCTATTGTAATTTACATGTAATTTGCAGCTCTATTCTTATTTGTAAGATTGTTAACAGTAGTACTGTTTCAGTCCTTAATCGCTGCAATTAATTCTTCTTTCTTCTCACATTAAGTACCCCTCGATGGTCTATCGGCAGTGCGGATAATTGAATTTGTATCATTTTTTGTACCCACTCTCAAGTGGTGAATCCCCAGTCTTAAGTGGATGCCCGCCGTAGTGGATGAATTAGATAGTTGTATCTTCATGGCTAGTTATCCGCCTAATTGTTTCAATTTCAATTAATAACTCCATCACATGTTAGCACTTCGCTCTTAGTGGGATCTTGAGTGCACATTCTTAACGTTGAGTTTGTTTCATTTCAAGTTATTGTTTTTAGTTTCTCTGCCATATGACAACACCTCTCATTCCTTGGGATTGAGTGTGCATTCTTGGCATTGAGATCATTCAAACTTGGATTTCAATTTTGGAGCTAACGCTAATTCAATTGGCGTAGTGTTGATTGTGTTGTGAAAATTTCAACGAAAAAATTGGTTAGCATATTTCAGTTGAGCATTTAATGATTTAAATAAATGTTTTATTGTTGCAATTTGGAAATGGACACCTAAAAGGAAAGTTGAATAATGTTTTATTATTTCAAAAAGTAGATCCTTAAAGGTGGCGTCCCTCTTGGAAGTTGAAGTGATTCGACTTCTTGGAATTTGAAGTGTTTCATTTGCCAATTGAAACTTATATATTGCTGCTATTTGAAGAGCTGATGATCTTTGGAAAAATATAATGTTATGTGCCGGTTTGAAATCCAGAATCTGGTTAAGGGAAAGCTTAGCAAATTTGCTCCACTCTTCGGGCCTGAAACTATGGTTCCCTAGGTGGTGGACTAAGAGTGTGCTTCATCTATAAGTACATATTGAGCATTATTGTGGAGTTTTAGTGAGATATTTCCAGTTTTCATGTTGCTGGTTTATCATGTTTGAAAGTGATTTTTGTATACGACTTTTAGTATGAATTTTATTTTGTTCTGGGTATTTGATCATTGCATTTCTATGATAGAGGCAATCATATTTGGAGGTTATTAGAATTTAATTCCAAGTTTCAGATTTTTGCAGGTGAAATTGCTCCTCTTGAGGGCCGTACCATTTAGTGAGGTCTTGGAATTCGTGCAAGAATAATCTTTGAGCTTTTGTTGCAATTTGTTGATTAAGTCTTGGGCACCTACCTCCTAGAAAGCGTTTGCTTTTTATTTTAGGTCAATAGGAGCAGATTTGAGGGAGTTGTGTTCATTTTGGTGAGTTTGTTGTTGGCTGATGGACATTTCCTGATTGCAGATTTTTATATTAGATTGTTCTAGTTTTCCGATTTATGGCATTGGCATCTTTATTTAAGAGGATTTTCATTGAAGAAACCATCCTTTAATTGTATATTGTAATGATGGCTAAAACATTTGAAATTTGCAGTTATTCTTCATTGTAAAATTGAAAACAATAGTACTGTTCCAGTTCTTTAATTTGCTGCATTTTCTTGTAATTAATTCACAACATTGTAACCCCTGGATGGTTTACCACCAGTGTGGAAAAAGAATATTCTAATCTTTTATTTATCACTCACTGTTAAGTGGAGAATCCCCATTGTTGAGTGGATGCCCGCCGCAGTGGATGAATTAGTTTGTTTTGTAACTTTCCCCCCCCACTGATTAAGTGGTAGAGTGGAAATCTTCCATGGCTAGTTATTCGCCTAGTTATTTTAGTTTGTAATAATTACTCCGCCATATATGAGCACCTCGCCTTCAAAGGGATCTTGTGTGCACATTCTTGGCGTTGAGTTTATTTTACACTTCTAGTTGTAAGCAATTTCAATTGTTGAGTTATTTGATCCTAGGAATCCTCTAATCATATGCCCGCCCCTCTTCCTTCAGTGGTTTTAGGGTGCATTCTTGGTTAGAGTTGCTTTGATAGAGATTTGGTTTTGGCGCTAATGCTAATGAAATTGGCCAAGTGTTGGTTATTGTGTAAAAATTGTGCCAACAAAATTGGTTAGCATATATCAGTGGTATCAAAGCAGAAGATCCTGCCATCCTGTGATTAGTGCTCCATGTTTGGGCAGATGAGTGACAGAGATCTCTGGTACTATAGCGAAAGTCAGAACAAATTCTAGTACAACTCCTTGTGGTATTCAGAAGTTGGTAGTTAAGCATGGCTAATGAAGAAGAGATGAAACTGGCAGAGGTACTGTATATGGGTGGAAAGAGACTTGACAAAGAATTTCAGTTGAGAAAATGAAGAGAACATTCTTCATTTGTTAGAACAATGTTTGAGACAAGTGAAGCCATCACCTTCAGAGAAAATGGAGTTGGCACTAGCTCCTGCAGTGAATTCTTTGAATCAACCCTATTGGTTGGGGCATCCTGATGAAGACACCAAGCTGTTGATTTCTTCTTGTTTCATGGAGATAATAAGAATTGTAAATCCCCATTTGCCCTATGATGATGAAACTATGAAGATCATATTAAATATGATAGTGGATAGTTTCCAGGATTTGGATGAAACTGGGAGTGGATTGTTTTCTAGAAGAGTTGTTTTAAAAACATTTTCAGAAGTAAGAACTTGCATCCTTCTAATAGAATTGGAGATGGAAAATCAGATTTACCATCTATTTAATTATCTCTTCACTTCGACTTGGAGTGAGTAGGAAGAGGATGTGTTTGCAGTTGTTAAGAATGTTCTAATTGACACCATCAAAGAAGTTGATTCTCTTTCTGAAAGTGTCCAAACTCTTCTCCTGGATGCTTATAAACGTGAAGAGCAGATTTATTCCACTGCTGATTTGTTAGTTAAAGAAAATTTCAGTCAATGTGAAGATAAGTTGAAACCATTCATGAAGAAGACTATTGAAAACGAAGAGGAAATTTCTGACGCTGAAGAGGAAGATGAAAATTGGAATCCCTTTGAAGATATTGCAAAAGTTCAAGGGGGATCTACAAATTTGCACTTATCCAAGCATTCTGTAGAAGAATGTAATATGTCAGTGGAAGCCTTGAAGACTAGTGAAGTACTCTTGTTTTTTACAAAGGAGAACAGTGAGTTGGCTTGTGTTAAGAAGCCTCATGTTGAAGATTCAAAGAAAGAACTTTTGGAAACAAAAGTTGAAATAGAGATACATGAATAGGCCATAAGTGCTGATCCAAATGAGGAAGAAGTTCAGATAGTTGAAGATATGTGGTCAATCAACAATTTGCTTCTTCACAATTCCAGAGAATGCTTGTTTGAAAGTCAAGTTAAGGAGGAGAAGAAAGAGAAAGCTGAAGTCTCTTCCTACTTCAAAGCTGATTTGATCAATTCTTTTGAATCATGTGTAGAAGACAACATGGAAGATGAAGCTTCTAGTTGTAATAAGCAGATTTCTCTTCACCTGTAATCAAGCTAAAACAAAAAGCTAAGGAATTGGAAGGCACTATGGATGGAATGATGAAGAGTGTTCATCACATGCGAGACAAGTTGAGTACAACTCAAACCATTTTTGAAATCTTTATCCATCAAAGTTGTTCTATATCATATCAGCTAGTATATAATGATTGCAGCTCAAGTTCACACATTGCTGATAATGGTATTCAAGTTTTGACAAAACTTGATAGAGTTCATAGGCAAGTAGAACATTTGATTCATGATGTGCTTAGGGGAGAAGTTGTATGTTGCATTTCTATTGATGACATGAAGTCCATAAAATTTGCCTTGGAGGAAATTAAATCTAGTCTTTTGCACATCATTCCTGACAAAGACATAATGGCCAATATTGTTGACAAGGCATTGGAGGGTAATGAGCTTACCAAAGGAAAGTTGCAAGAAGTGCATGAGACTCTAATTGAAGCAAAGAATCAAATTTTTGTTGTTGAATATTCATGGGAGCAAGAAAACAAAAGAAGAGCAGAGGAGCTTCAAGAAATTCTTGATGAGCTTGATGTCATACAAGAAATATATGATTTGGAATGCTGTCTAGAGAGACCAAAGCATTCAAATTATCAAATTTTCCAAGCTTTTGACAATCTCTTGTATGAAGAAGGTGCTAGTAAGGTTTATGTAAATCCTCTTTTTGAAAATGATGAAGAAATTGCTTTAGAGATTACTGAAGAAGCGGATTTGATTTTGTCTTCCAACATTGGAGAGTTGATACGTGAGTTGCACGAAGTTGAATCTACTGCTACTCCTAGTGCAACCATTCAACAAGAATTAGTAACTCTTGGATCACAAAGAAATGAAGACATTTTTAACCGTTCATCACTAGAGAGATGATTGGCATGTTGATGAAGGTTTAATTCATTATTTGATAAGGATGCTTGTGAGGCTCTTGTCAGATTTTAGTTCATCACCATCTTCTCTTAGAGTGATAGATTTCAGAATTGTATTTGATGAAGGATTCATGGAATCTTTCTGACAAGTCATATCACAAAATTTTGGATTTGATCTCTTCAACGAAAAAAGGTTGGTTGAATACTTCTTGGGGTTTCAAGAAATGGCAATGCAGATGGAAGGAGCAAATCAGAGGATTCTTGTGAGAGCAGTTCTCCATTTGAGAAGTGGTTCATCATGGTTGTTAGTTTGGGATCCTAACATTACTTGGCAAAAAGGTAATACTATAAATTTTATGGTGAATACACCAGCATATAATATTCAGAATGTGGTTGTGACTATTTGCTTATGTGTTGGGAAATGTCTTCAATTGAAAATCAGTATTTGGGATCTCAAGTATTTTATTATGAAGAATGGAATGCATAAAAAGGTGGTTGGATGGATAGATAAGTGTCAAAAATTCTGTTTTATGTTTGCTACTTCCTTCTTACTATGTCATTGGTTCTTTATTTCTAATCATACATTGGTGTTTTGGGAAGGAAATATGATCAAAAGTTGGTTTGTGGTGACATGGGGTCTCTTGCTAAAGGTGCCACCAGCTTGGTTCATGAGCAGTTATGCTCATTTTGATGAAAATTCTTATGTTGTAGCTGTTGCTTGTCTTCTTGGATGCCGATTTTCCAAAAATCAGAATTCAAGATGATTATTTTAGACCTCTTAGGAAGCTGGTTACTTCATTTCCATGCCTCTCCACCTCCTATTTGAACTAAATTTCTGCCACAAATGAGCAAGGGAATGATTCAGTACGGTCAAAATTCAGGTATGGGTTGTCTTCTGATGATAGACAGTGGAATTTTTGGTAACATCTCATACATTATTGTTTGGGGCAGCAAACTAATTGTTGATTTGATTCATCAACTAGAAACTCATGTTGTGAGATGTGTGAGGATTATTCGGAGTTCTTTCGGTGAAAGCAGTTTGCTTCAAAAGAACCATTGTAGAGTGATGGTGTGTGGAGTGCTGTTCTATGATTGGCATTGGTTTGGTAACATGTTTGAAAACATTTATGTTGCTGATCAGAATTATAACAGTGAAGTTTGCAGGTTCTACAGATTGATATGGGACTCGGCCATTGACATGTTTGGTGTATTGTTTTTTGGGGACTATGATATGTTGCTCCACCTTGGGTATTTAGTTGTTTTAATTAGATTAGCGCAATAGATTAGAGGAACAATATTCCTAAGGATGATTTGGAATCCAAGAATCACTTGGGTTTGTGATTCAACAGCTGATGATGATGAAGCTAATGTTTGCCTTTTGGAATTATTTTCTATGGTGTTTCAGTATAGTTTTAATCAGGAGGCTTCTTGTATTGGCATCAAGTAGTGCAGTGCTTACATCAATTGGTGCTATCTTTCTCCTAGGTTGATTTGGGACCCAGGGATCATATTCAGTTTCATTTTTGATTCAGCATGGTTTTTGGGAAGGCATTAGAATTGCTTGAGGACAAGCAATTTTGGGAAGGGCGGACTGTAATGTCCCCATTTTGGCCATACACTCTTTATTTGGATTTAGCCTATTTCCGAGAATCTGTAGGCTACTCAGTTGTGCAAAATTAGGGTTTCCTCTTTCAAATACTGCTCAGTTGGCGTTCAAAGGATGTTGTGCAGACTTATTATTTATAGCAGTTTGCTATTTTTAACAAGTCTATCTTTTGGCAGTATCTGTCTAGTAGCAGTTCAATCCTTTATAGTTTAGTGTTTAGTTTGGCTTTCTGTTGTTTTGATGTGAACTTACTATTTATAGCAGTTGGCTATTTTTAGTAAGTCTAATTTTGGCAGTGGCATCATCAGCAGTTTAGCTCAAGTCATCTTGCTATCCATTAGTTTCAGTATTGGCATTGGTTTTGGTTATCTCCATGGACTGAGTTTTTATACTTAGTCAATTTCATGTTTTTTAGTTGTACCCTACGCCTAGGCTTAATAACTTCATGTTGTTTTAAAGAGGGGTCATTAAGGGGTCATGTTGAGCATTTAATGATTTAAATAAATGCTTTATTGTTGCAATTTGGAAATGGATGCCTAAAAGGAAAGTTGAATAATGTTTTATTATTTCAAAAAGTAAATGCTTAAAGGTGGCGTCCCTCTTGGAAGTTGAAGTGATTCGATTTCTTGGAATTTGAAGTGTTTCATTTGCCAATTGAAACTTATATATTGCTGTTGTTTGAAGAGCTGATGATCTTTGGAAAAAATATAATGTTATGTTGCTAGTTTGAAATCCAGAATCCGGCTAAGGGAAAGCTTAGAAAATTTACTCCACTCTTTGGGCCTGAAACAATGGTTCCCTAGGTGGTGGACTGAGAGTGTGCTTCATCCAGAAGTACATATTGAGCATTATTGTGGAGTTTTGGTGAGATATTTCCAGTTTTCATGTTGTTGGTTTATCATGTTTGAAAGTGATTTTTGTATACGGCTTTTAGTATAAATTTTATTTTGTTCTGGGTATTTGATCATTGCATTTCTATGATAGAGGTGATCATATTTGGAGGTTATCAGAATTTAATTCCAAGTTTCAGATTTTTGCAAGTGAAATCGCCCCTCTTGAGGGCTGTACCATTTAGTGAGGTCTTGGAATTCGTGCAAGAATAATCTTTGAGCTTTTGTTGCAGTTTTTTGATTAAGTCTTGGGCGCCTACCTCCTAGAAAGCTTTTTCTTTTTATTTCAGGTCAATAGGAGTAGATTTGAGGGAGTTGTGTTCATTTTGGTGAGTTTGCTGTTGGCTGATGGACATTTCCAGATTGCAGATTTTTATAGTAGATTGTTCTAGTTTTCTGATTTATGGCATTGGCATCTTTATTTAAGAGGATTTTCGTTGAAGAAACCATCCTTTAATTGTATATTGTAATGATGGCTAAAACACTTGAAATTTGCAGTTATTCTTCATTGTAAAATTGAAAATAGTAGTACTGTTTTAGTTCTTTAATTTGCTGCATTTTCTCGTAATTAATTCACAACATTGTAACCCCTGGATGGTTTACTGCTAGTGTGGAAAAAGAGCATTCTAATCTTTCATTTATCGCCCATTGTTGAGTGGATGTCTGCCACAGCGGATGAATTAGTTTGTTTTGTAACTTTTTCACCCAATTGATTAAGTGGTAGAGTGGAAATCTTCCATGGTTGGTTATCCGCTTAGTTATTTCAGTTTGTAATACTTAATTTGTCATATGTTAGGACCTCGCCTTCAAAGGGATCTTGTGTGCACATTCTTGGCGTTGAGTTTATTTTACACTTCCAGTTGTAAGCAATTTCAATTGTTGAGTTATTTGATCCTAGGGATCCTCTCACCATATGCCCGCCCCTCTTCCTTCAATGGTTTTAGGGCACATTCTTGGTTAGAGTTGCTTTGATAGAGATTTGGTTTTGGTGCTAACGCTAATCAAATTGGCCAAGTGTTGGTTATTGTGTAAAAATTGTGGCAAAAAAATTGGTTAACATATTTCATAATTAAAGCTTGATTTAATGTGTCAATATTGACATGGTGTGATGGTTTAAAGGTGGTATTGTTGTTCTTGCCACCAAGGTTCAAACCATGTTGAGGTGATATTGTTGAATGTTGTATTCCGGTTCATAGCTTCGGTCAAAAGCGTTTACCCCTTGAATAAAAAAAAAGAAGCTTGATTTAATGTGCTAATGATAGACATGTCACGAGGATTGCGCCCTAACCAAGTGTAAAATCAGCTATCTTGTGAAACATGGGATCATCTTCAAGCTGTGGGTTGCTCATGGTGAAGATGAACCTCCAAAGAGGGTTGGTTCCCCTGATGGGCCTCCTAAAACTTAAAAGGCTTGCTGGTTTGATAGGAAAAAGGATAAAAAACTGAAATTGAGATATACTGGATCTAGGTGGTGATGCACCAATGATGAAATGATTTAGTACCTGCTGTCTTAACTCACAGTTCTTCTCAAAAAACTGCTCTATTCTATGCACAACTCAATTTTGGACAAATTTATACAAAAAATGTTTCAAAGGAAGGTTATGTTTAAGGTTTTGTTGAAGAAAAACTGTGTTTTCACAACTACAAACTTTAAAAACTGTTAACACAACCTATGGCCTGCATAAGTTTTTCATATTCTTGCATAAAATGATTTCAAATGAGATATAATTCAAGGATTCAGTATTTGAAAAATCACATAATTTACCTCAAATCATTCACAATATTGCTCAATACACGAATTTTGATAAGGAAAAAATACTGCTTTTTATTGATAAAAAGGAGTTTACTTGTACAAATCTTTGAAAAAATACTGAAAATACATAAAAGTTGCTTCTCTATAATTCTTAAAATGAGTTACAATCCTCCTCTTTTGCATAAGGTAGAAAGAGGAATGAAAGAACTGCTCTAAAACCTCGTGACAACAAGACATAAGGTTCAAAATTGGCAATGAAACTTGAACATGAAAAAGGAAACATTCAAAAATTAAATCTTGAAAGAATCCCCATCCTTGGATGCCTAGCTATTACATTAGATATCAACTTCCACACATGCAACTCACTTGCAACCACTTTATTTGATGGCATCACCTAGCTGTTCCTATGAGAGCATAGTATCAAGATATTAACTTGGCTGCAAAAGAAGTTAGATTGTCTCAACTATGTAAAATTTATAATTAAAAGTAAACCTGGAAAATTTAGGACTACACAAGAATATTTGGTTTGGCACTTTGAGCTTGGTTAGACCTAGTAAAAATTAGATGCAGTAAAAAATGCATAAAGTGATAATTAATACCATAAGTTATTCCTGATTTTGGCATCTATCATGAATATTGTGGTTGAGATATATTCCGTGATTTCTTAAGAGGAATTGTGCTGACTTGTTTAACATGTAAAACAGTCTAAAACTCCTAGATGAGCATTGCCTAAACTTTTCTAAAGCAGTGATTCTCATCTTCCTTTTCAAAGCGCAGAAAGTCTCTAGAAACTCAGAAATTGATTAATTGATACCAAGTGCCTTATGTTAGAAGCTGGAAGAAAGAGTCAATGCACTTGAGGATCTTGGAAAATTACTTGATGGCTCTGTAATATGTTATATTGTTTATGCATCTTTATGATAGTTTCTGCACTCATGTACATGACCATACATTCAATATTAAAGATTCTTTGTGTTTCATGAGCACTGGAATTGGCCTTAGTGATGTTTGTGTGTTGCCCATGCTACCCCTTTCTTATTTACTTTGATGGATTGTAGTCTCATAGCTATCTTAATTTTTGTGTTGTGTACATCCATTCTTTTTTAATTATTTTTTTTCATTAGTTTCGGCTTCTTATACTATTTTGATGACTGATACTCCCATATTTATAAATATATTGATATATTGTAGCTATACATCTATTATGATTCAAATGGATTGTACCCTCCATATTTGTATTAGAATGCTATGATGTATGTATGGATCTACACATTGAGTGATCTGAATCCAAGTGGGGGAGGTCGGTGGGTACAGTAATGAATGTTAAGAGATGCCGACCAAATGAACTCTAGTTGATGGGAGATTTAATGGTCACCATACTAAGTGTGTCTAGTGCTTGTGTAAGTTGCATTGCATGCTGACTGTGTACAGGCAGGAGACTCAATCTGGTTACATTATTTTGCAGTCGCATGATTTCTTAGACATACTTACATGCTTTTTGAATGTCTTTTCATTTTACCGAGACATCTTATAGAATTTTATTGTGTAGAAATCAAGTTAACAGTGGAATGGCAGAAAACTTATATAGCAGTTGGGGTCTAAACTTCCCATTAAAAGCAGTCCAAGGAGAACTATACATGATGAAATTAAATAAGATATAATAGAAAATTGATTTAAAACTTTACAGAGTTGCATACTGAACACTGTAAAGAAACAAGGATTTAATTTCTTACTGACACAAACATCTGTGGTTGCAGCATGTAGAGGATCATCACTTCTACTCACTGAATTATTTGCATTGGGGTGCTCCAAAGGTTTGGTATGGTGTCCCAGGATATGCAGCTGTGAAGTTGGAAAATGCAATGAGAAAACATTTGCCTCATCTATTTGAAGAGCAACCTGACTTGTTGCAAAAGCTGGTAATTGCCACTTTTTTATCTTTATCACTTGTAATTCTTTGTTGTTGGGGTTTTAGTTATTACCATGTTTGTTCTGGTCCAATCAACCTTGAAGTGTTAGAAAAGAGAGAACTGTTGATTCAAAATGGCAAGTAGTATATTTTTGTCATGTTCATCAATGGAAGTTACCATACAGTAGACATGATTATTTTTGCTGTCCATGAAGATGAGCTAGTATGCCTTTGAAATAATCCTGTGTAAGTTATTCCCAAAAACAAAACTTATACAGTTTATTCCAAAACGATAGTAGCTCAATTGCTATATGTTGCTACTATGTGTCAGAGAGTATAAGCTTTGTCCACAAACTTTATTTCTTTCCAAAAGCAAAACTTATATAGTTTATTCCAAAAGGATACTAGCTCAATTGCCATATGTTGCTACTATGTATGAGAGAGTATAAGCTATGTCCACAAACTTTATTTCTTTTCAATAAAGATAAGATAGAAAAGAGAACATGGTAAACACGAGGCTAATAAATTTACATATGTATCTTATTTGAAAATAACATAGAAGAAGATACGATAGAAAAAGAACAACACAAGGCAGTAAAATGTACATATACATCTCATTTGAAAATAAAGGAAAAGACTACGTTAAGATTATAAGTCATATAGTTATATTGATTCTTCCTTATTTTTCATGTAGAAAATTCATTAAATTTACTATATATTGGTATCAACTGAGAATTTCGCAGCCCTTTCTAAGAATGGTACAGACTTGTCTTATTTTGATATTGTTATTAATGTATCTATCTCTATAAGACAGTTTTTTTAGGTCATTTTGTCTTACAATCAATCAAAGGCTTACATTCATACGTGTAAATGAGGGCTGATGAAGACAACAACTTTGATGATTGGTTAGTGTTTAAATCTGCCTACATATGCAGTTGCCAGTCCTTAATGACATTCTATTCTGTTTTACTCAATATGAAAAGCCATAGAGGCATAGTGGCACTCAATGCACAAGACTCATAAAAGGTTCTTATAATTTTAACAAAAATCTGTATGTGCAAGGATGCAAAATTATCAGGACACATTCATAGCCATCTATTACCCACCACCACGGAAATACATGAACTTCATATTAATGTAAGAAGCAATCTCACTTACTTGAGGTGGATCTAATCTCGTTGATGTTGAAGTCACCTCAATGGTTCATAGGAGCATGAGTCTTCTGCAACACCAAAGAACCTTCCACACAAGATAGAAGCAATGAAGAATACTTTATTGCTAATAATGGTATAATACATACAAGATGAATAATGTATAAGAGAACCTTTGTATAGGCAAGTGTGAGACATAGGACAACATAAGATTATGATGAGTGTCACAATCATATGACATGAGACACAAAAGGTAAATAACCTATATGTGCCATAAGTAAATTTAATTGGGTGTGAAAACAACCCAAGAGTGGAACTGGTTAGGGTGTAACCCTGTTCACACTTTCACTCCCCTTTAAGTGCAACTTAGGGAAGGAAAAAGCAAGGTTCCACCTGCCCGGGACGGGAAACGGGGGGACGGGGAAACGCGTTTCGGAGACGGGGGGACAAAGGGCCTAAGTTTGGGGACGGCGGGGAGACGGCGGGGGGACGGCGGCGGCGGGGTGGTGGGGTGGTGGTGCTGATATAGTTATAAATATACTTATAGTACTTGAAAAACTAGTTTTGAAAGGATGTATAATAGTATAACAGTATAAGAATTACATTTCAAATGAAACTATAGGAAATTACTCAAATTACTAATTAGTAAAATTATAGCATAGCAAAATTTGAAATACTAAATCTAAATACGAAGATATCTTGAATGCTAATTGCTAAATAAAATTTGACAAATGAAATTGTTTTTGTAAAATTGAAGGTAACTAGTGGAGAGTACCTAGAAAATCAAATGAATTCAATGGGAGTTTGTGGGCAATGCCCCCAATGGGTTTGAGGGTTAGCGCCCTTAGTGGGGTCAAGGGGCAGTGCCCCTTGCGGGGGTCTGGGGGCAACGCCCCCAGCGGGGTCAAGGGGCAGCGCCCCTTGCGGGGGTCTGGGGGCAGCACCTCCAGTGGGGTCAAGGGGGAACGCCCCTTGCGGGGGTCTGGGGGCAGCGCCCCAGCGGGGTCGAGGGGCAGCACCCCTCGCAGGGTCCCGGGGCAACACCCTGGGCGCGCTCCCTGTCGCGATACAGGGCGGGGTCGAGGGGCGGAGCCCCCACCGCCAAGCCCAAATTAAGACCTCCAAAACCACACAAACCTTCATGGTGTACATCATTTTGCATTAACAATAAAACCCAAATTAAGACCATCAAAGCCAGACAAACCTTCATGGAACACATCTCCTAGTCTCCCAGGAAACTCCTGGGCGTCTCCCAAGAAACTCCTGGGCGTCTCCTAGTCTCCCAGGAAACCCCTGGGCGTCTCCCAAGGAGACTTGGAGACTTGGAGACGTCTCCTAAGGAAACTTGGAGACGTCTCCCCGTCTCCCCGTCTCTTTGGGAGACGCGGAAACGTTTCCCCGTCTCCGGCGGAGCTCTGGTGGCGGTCGGGGGACGCCAAGTACTCCGCCCCCGTCTCTCGACGCCCTTGCCTCTAAATCCGGCCAATTTTTGGGGGAAACGCTGGCCCCCGCGGGTACAATCGAAAAAGAGAGTAAAAAACTCAAAGATGGGTTTTGACAACAAGGCTTGATGAGGTACCCATGTACAAAAGATCTCTCACAGATGGAGAAAGGAAAAACTGTAGAAAAACTGAAAACTCCTCCTTAAATGAGAAAAAATGAAAGAAAACATGTACGAGTGCAGGAAGGACTCAAGGTGACTTCCCAACGGCAATTTCTTTCACCCATGTACAAAATGTCATAGTTGAGAAAGATAAAACCGTATGTCAAGAAAAAATCCTCCTAGAAGAGAGAGAAGAGAGACCATGTAGTTCCCCCCTAAATGTAGGGTCTCATACATTGATGGTAGATGCTCGACATAGAATGCTGAAAATGATCCAAGAATGCCACAAAACATTTCTTTCCTTGGGAAGAAACACAGCCAAAGCTGTATGCAAAAGATCTTCCCATTCCAAGGAATATGAGGGAAGAAATCTCAGAATGTATGTCTTTGAAAATTTCTTGAATGTCACCTTGTTGATGCCAAAAAATGCTACAAAAAAAGGAGCTCCAAGCCTAATTAAAGAGTGTCACAATCTATAATCATGTCGAATTTGATGAAGAGAAAATTCAAACATGATGTTGATAGTAGTAGAAATAGAATTGTCATTGATGTTGTCCTCCAAGTCTATAAGGTAAGACTCACAAAACAAGCCTGAAATGTCTATGAAGTACTTATAACAAGAATCCACATCTGGAAAACAAGGATGATCCTCTGAGTTTGCACTAGGAATCAGCGAGGTTGATGGATTAACAAGAGTCTCTGTATGGTAACATTCCATAAGTGTATCATAGTCATATAGTATATTCTCTAAATCATTAAAAGGTATAGGACAATCCAAAGCAAAATCATTTAGGAATGGTTGAGTATTAGAATTTCCATGCATCTCCCAAATTTTGGTCCAAAGAACTCAAGGGCACTCAATGTGCTGTATGGCCCACCAAATTTTATTATCAACATGACAACCAACCACTCTTAGGACACGATCATTCTTGGTAGCCCAAACTAGATACCTCCTAGAATTACTTGGTTGAGGAACAAGCCCATAGAGATGGGGCAAAAGATGAAGCTGACACAAGTGCTTCAAGATATGATGAAGGGGAAAATCACACAACACACAACCACACAGATTTCTCACAGGAAGATATGAATATTCTTATATTAAACTGAACACATATTACATTACAAAAATGAGAAAACAAAATTGAAAATAGAGGATGAAATCCTCACAAGCTGCAAAACATTACAGTTTCTTTCCCCTGGTTTTTGGAGCCTTTTTCCTTCTGTTTCTTCAAATCCACCTTCAAATCCTGCTTTCCCTCCTTCCTCACAACTTACCTCCTTCCTGTAAATGGTTAAAAGTCTTCTTGTATTCGCAAAAAAAGAGAGGTTACAATATAAAGCAGTGACAAGGCACTGTAGATATTAAATGGAGCCAACTACTTCTATCTACCTAACCTACTATAGTTGACCATTAACAAAATAGAGATATATTATATTAAATATTATCTTAACACCCTCCCTTAATGGTCAACCTATCAACAACACCAAGTTGCCTCCTGAATTTTACAAACTTATTCGGGCTCAAAGACTTGGTGAGAATATCTGCAGTCT
>VDFB02000007.1:52423585-52465249 GCA_007258455.2 Sequoia sempervirens
GTTTGAAAACTAATCTTGCTCTTCATCATATTGGCATTTACATCATTTTAAGCTTTGATCAAGGATTGGGAAAGGGTCATTTGCACATTTGACACCAATCCACTATGGAATAGGTAACTTGTTATTGTTTTCATAATGCCTTTTAGTCTTTTATTGTCATTTGTTGCATTTTGAAACATTCACAAGGTATTTCATAAGAGTGTTCTTGAAAGATTTGTAGGTACTAACCCTTGTTTGAAGTTAAGTATGTGCAGAATTTAAAAGACACTCACAGGATCATTTTCAAGAAAAGGTTGTTTTAGTCGTGGTTCTTCAAATGCCAAATATTTTCTAGTGTGTTGAAAGGAAACCATATATGTCAATATAGTTCTTTCAGGTTGAGTGTAAAAACTTACAAAATCAAAGAGGCTTAATATTATAAGTGTATTTTACTACAAAATATCTCCATGGCATTAAGTATGTATTCAAAAAGGTTTCTTTAGATAGGGATTATCCTTTTCCACATTTGTTGGCATGAATTTAATACTAGGTTAGATGAGTGTAAAAACATTCTAAAAACATTTCAAGGCTTGTAATGATCTTTCTCACTTTATATGTGGATATATGCAATTCTTTGCTAGATTAATAAGTTAGATCTATTATAAATTTCATGATATTTATTGTATGCAAATACATAGCTCCATGTTCTTTAATTTTATCTTGTTTTGTTCTCTATGAATTGTGACTTTGTTGCCCAATTAGGTAGGCACCAGTTTGGAACCCTTTTACCAATCTCAAATCATTCAAAAAAATAATAAATTAGTATTTTAGAGTCACTCCTTATGCATCCATGACCATCATTATAACCCAGGAATCATTCTTAAGTAAACATTCATTAGATATCTTTCATGTGGATCATTCTTGCACAATCATATAAGCTATATAAGGGTTTTGAGATAACTATTTATTCTTGGTTTAGTGATAGTCTTGGGGCCAAATCAATAGGCTAGGTTTGGCTATCAATATGTTAACTTATTTTATTTAATATCAATACTTGTTAAGGTATATCCTTAGGAATACTTGTAAAGGTATATCCCTACTAGGACTTACTTATGCTAGAAGGACTTACATTTAGGATTTAGCCACTAGGTGGTTTCATTGGCATGCACACTCCCCCTCAATGGCATCACCTATGACCAAGCAGTGATTTGATTGTGGAGAAATTTTCACAACACTAAGATTTTGATAAGTGATAGTGAAGATTCCAATCTATTTATTTTTTATATCATCCTTTCACTTGAATAGAATTGGAGAGAACTTTTATGATGGAATACTTTCACTTGAATAAACTGGAGAGAACTTTTAAAATTGAATATTTTCACTTGAGTGAGGTTCCCATGATTTTCAATGTTCTTTTCTCTCTTTGGTAAGAGTAAAATAACTCCATTTATCATATAGTAGAGTGGTACTTTTACAAGTATCCAGTTGAAGCTCTTCCATAAATCTTCAAAGCCACATCGATTCTTTAGGTGCCACTTTTGTATTGTGAGCTTTCATTTAAAAAACATAGAAGATAGCTTTCTTAAAAGTATTACACCATCCATGTAAGAGTGCCTACACCATTTATTTTGAAGACATAATCTATGGTAGATTTCTAGTAAATGGAATCACTAGCATATTCAGTAATATAATAATAAAATAATTAGATTCTAGGTTTAGAAAAAAATGCATTTGTCGATTACCAATGAGCATATAGTATTGCACATAAATCAAGAAAATAGTCTAATGATCATTAGCAAGGAGTTCATGGGAGATTTTCATTAACACAAGTATGAATAATTTGTTATTTTTCTTTCAAGGAAAAAAATTCATGCTACTAATCATATAGTAATGATCCATAAAAAATTTAAGCAACGGTTGAGCTATCCTTTCCAAGCTTGTTCCCTAGACAATTTATGAGGCTGATAGCCATCCATTATAAGTAGGTTATTTACACTTAATATTTTTAGAGGATACTTGAAGAACATAAAAATGTGAGCTAAATTAACACTAAAAAAAGAAGATATAGTAGCCAAAAGATGCTTTTAAAGTTTATACCATTCTAATTTGTCTATGGATATGTAAGAATTTGAAACATTTTTCCCTTAATTTTTTATTCACCTTGTCATCCTTGTGTCTTCGAAAAAGGGAATTAATTTTTTCATTTTAATATTAACAAGAATGAGAATTATTTGAGAAAGATGATGATCTTCTTAGATGGTTGTGAAGACCACCTATGTATTTTAGAGTCCAAAATTTTCATGGTATTATATCAGATTTAGTACAAATAAAATTTTGATACTTAGTTATAAGTATGAGACAAAAAATCTTATAAAATTTGCACCAATAAATTATATAAAATACATAGTATCTTATCAAGAGCACCATATAACTTATTAATAAGAGTTGCTCCTCTTGGTGCATGGATGGTTCTATAAGAAAGTTAGAGCCTTGTAACCACCGTAATGGAGTTTTTTATAACTAATATAGACTTTCAATGCATATGATACATAAGAAATTTACTGATTGAAATTTCTTTCATGTAAGATTATAAATATTTGAGAAAATTTCTAAGTCAATGCTATGACAATAGTAACTTGTTGTGCATCAAAAAATAATTGATCCTTGTATAGATTATCTCTCATAAGGCTTGAATAGTGATATTGAGAGAGCATCACATGAGCTAGATGAATGTTTATAGAAGAGATATAGAAACAAATTCCTTATAGAGGAAATTCTCATTGTTCGTATATATTACTCTTGTACATAAATTTGAAGGAATTTTGTGTTATTGTGGAAGGATACAAACACTAACAATTAAGTTATAGGAGAACCAAAATACTATATACAAGATCCTAGATCCATCTTAGATACACCAAGACCACTAGAAAATTAGTTATACAACAACACTCGATTTTTAACCTTATTCATTGTTGTTTGAAATAAAGAAAAGTTGCTAACTAATTTTATTGATTGTGCCCATACTTGGTATAGAAAAAAATGACCTTACTCAATTCATCATATAATATAATGAACTAAGAAATGACCCTACTTTAATAATTATTAACTCTTTGACTTGGTTTATAAATTAAAATGTAGTGGCATAGTGATGGAAGAGATAACTTTGCTTGTTTTAAAAAAATGCATATGCCAAATGTAAATCACTAATTAGTGACAAAAAAGTGGATTTGTTTAATGACAAGATGAAATAAAGAGATGACTTATCATGAAAAATTGTAATATATAAAATATAACTTTTAATATATTTGTTTGATTATGTTTATATAGATTGTCTATTTTAATTACATTTGTTTTGTTAGTGTATGTCAGACCATATTTCATTTGGATTTGACATGTGACATAAGATTAATTAAATTCTAAGATCAAATAGATAGAAATATATGAATGTTCATAATTTGTACATTAAAGAAGCTTATAAGATTTTCAATCCTAAATATATGATGTATAAGGGATAAGAAGTTCACCCTGCAATCTCACCGATGTTCAATTCCTGAATTCAAGAGTTTAGATTTTGAATTTATATCAATTGAAAGCTTAGAAAAGCATTTGTTTTCCAAAAATATGATGTTAAATTGGGATTGAAAACAAAGACCAGACATTATTAACATAATAACAAATGTCATGGAATATGGACAATACAACTCCTCTATCTAGTAGTCACTTATGATTGATGCTAAAGTGTTAAAAGAATGAAGATAGATTGTCATGGAATTGTTGGAAAAAGAAGGTGTTTCAACCTTTGATTTTTCCATAAGATTTGATTTTTCTAAATATTAAAAGTTGTTGATTTTCTCACTCTGTCTTTGTGAGTTACAACTTAGAGTTTCTATTCGGATGAGGAGTCAAGTTGAAAATTTGTTTTTTACAGGTGGAGTTGTGCATAATTTTTTTTTCTATTTTTGTGTTGAGCTTACGTGGAATGTGAGTTTTCGAGGTGCAGTTATTTTGGCAAGTGCAAATTTTACACATTGGGATGTGTTGACAATTGGAAACTTACCATTGTGCATTTGTAGTATTTTTGGCACTTTCCATGTTGCACGTTTAGTCTTTGATAGTTATTTTAGAAATGTCTAATTTATGCATTGTAAGCTCTTATATATTGAGCACTTGTATTTTGGAGTTGTATGTTGTTGTTTTGTTGAAGTACCGTCATGTTTCCAAAAATACTCTAGAATTGAGAAGTGTGAAAACTCTTGCAAAAGTATAATTGTGTGATTATATTGTAACTGTTTAATTGTTGTTGAATAATATAATTGGACTGTGTTTTGGAGTGTGGGGTTTTTCTCCCGAAAGGGTTTTCCCCACGTAAAAAATTATGTGTTATGAGTTCATTGATTATCTGTTTATGATATGCATGTGCATCTTAATTTATAACAGTTAAAGGTGTTTATAATTTTTTGCAACTCTCTCCTGCTTAGATTATTGTAGGAAGTTGCTTTCACTTACCCAAATTCCTTTCAGTTCGTATCAAAGTTTGGATAGCTTTTATTCTATTGTTGGGTTTGAAGGGTTTTCTGAGCTAATCTTTGTTTCAGTGGGAGATTTGTAGAAGAATATTTCATGACCTTGTTGCAGGTAAAAGATGGAAAGTGCATCCAATAGAACCGAAATGGAGAATTTTAACGGTGCAAACTTCAAGTGTTGGAACTATGGAAAATCTAGTCATTTCATAAAAGAGTGCAAGGAAGAGAAAAATAAAAAAGAAAAAAATAGTTTCTTAAATTCCAACTTTGATAAATACTCTCAAAATGATGTAGATGCATTTGTCACATCTTTGGAAATGCATGCATTAGAAGATGTGTGGTTGACAGACTCGGGTGCTTCTTTGCACATGACCTCTCATAGAGGTTGGTTTTCGATGTATGAAGAATATGATGGTGGGAAGGTGTATCTGGGTGATGACTCTCACTTGAAGATCATTGGTTGTGGAAGATTAAAAATCAGATTCCTTGATGGAAGAGTGAAGGGGATTGATGGTGTAATGCATATCACGGGTTTGGCACAAAATCTACTCTCTATGAGTAAATTGAATGATGTGGGAGTGCAAGTTGTTTTCTTGAGTGAAGGGTGCAAGATGATGAGAGGAGCTATGGTGTTGGCTAAGGGTGCTCAGATTAGAACCTTGTTCAAGATGGATGCATGCACAGTTCAATGCAATAGTTCTTTTGACAAACCAAAGAAGAAATCTCTGGATTCTTCATCCTCACCGTCAGATCGAGTATAGAAATCTATAGCAGCTACATCTAATGGTTGTGCATTTTGGGTACATAAGGGTGCTCATTTCTTGGAAATGAAGTTTCTTGCGGAGAAGAAAATGCTATGGCACCAACAACTTGGTCACATTGGAGAGAAGGGTCTTAGAGCCCTGAAATCAAAGAGCCTTGTTGAAGGCCTTGATGATTATAATCTTGAGTTTGACTTTTGCGAACAATGTGTTTATGGTAAACAACATTATGTTACTTTTCACTCTAGTTCTCACAAGTATTCTGGGGTTTTGGACTATGTTCATGCAGATGTTTTTGGTCTTGTGAATGTTTCTTCATTGTCAAAATCTATATATTTTGTTTCTTTCATAGATGATTATAGAAGAATGGAATCATTTATTTTCTTACAAGAAAAGCTAAAGTCTTTAGTCGATTTAAGGATTTTAAAGCCATGGTAGAAAATTAGACTAGTAGAAAGATTAAATGTTTTAGGACTGACAATGGCGGTGAGTTTTGTTCAGCAGAGTTTGACAAGTTTTGTAAATATCACAAGATTGAGAAACATAAGACAACTCCATATACCCCACAACAAGATAGACTTGCAGAGAGGATGAATAGGACGTTGATGGAGAGGGATAGGAGTATGCTAAGTGGTGCTGGCCTTGAGCAGAAGTTTTGGGCTAAAGTTGTAGCCATTGCATGTTATTAATCAATAGATCTACTACATCAACTCTTGCTGATAAGACACCCATGGAGGTGTGGTTTGGTAAAAATCCTTCCATGAGACATCTTAGAGTTTTTGGTTGTCAAGCTTACACTCATGTTCCAATTGAGAAGAGGTCTAAGTTGGAGAACAAAGTAGTTAAATGTATCTTCATTGGCTATGGTGTTGGTGTGAAGGGGTACAAGCTTTGGGATCTAGTGGCCCAAAAGGTTCTCTATAGCAGAAGTGTTATTTTTTGAGAGATGAAACCTTCCACAGTTGAGTTGCAGCCAAAGAAAGAGGAGAAACAAAAGGAGGTAGTTCAAGTTTCACTTACTTTGATGAAAGAAGAACTATGTATTCTTGTTGAACCTGGTGATGAAGAGAGTTTGAGAATCTCTGAAAGTTCTGAAGAAGGAGAAGAACCTCAACCTCGACAATTTAGGAGGTCTACCAGAGATAGGTGGCAACCTGATAGGTTTGGACATTCACCTAAAAGATTTGGTTATTCGTTGTTGGATTCCAATTCCATTTTTGCTTTGATTGCTAACACTGATGAACCTAGGACTATTAGAGAGGATATCCAAGTATGAGTGATGCAGATTCTTGGATGAAATCCATGGATGAAGAAATGGTTGCATTGAAGAAAAATGATACATGAGATCTGGTATGTTTGCCCGAAGGATAGAAACCTATTGGATGTAAATGGGTGTTCAAGAGAAAATTTGGTCCAGATGGCAACATTGAGAAGCATAAGGCATGATTGGTCGCTAAGGGGTATTCTTAGGTGGAGGGAATTGACTATGGTGAGATTTTCTCTCTTGTTGCGAAGCTGACATCTATATGGTTCCTATTATCACTTGCAATAGTGTATGATCTAGAAGTGGAACAAATGGATGTGAAGAAAATGTTCCATCATGGTGACTTGGAGGAAGAGATTTATATGTCATAGTTAGAGCATTTCATGGTTAAAGGTAAAGAAAATCTGGTTTACAAGTTGAAAAAATCTTTGTATGTTCTTAAGTGGTCTCCTAGAATGTGGTACCAAAAGTTCGATACCTATGTGTTTTCATTGGGATTTTTGAGATCTAAATTTGACCATTGTGTTTATTACAAATCTGAAAATGGTTGCATTCTCATAAGTGCATTGTATGTAGATGATATGTTATTTTTTGGGAATGGTAAAAGTTTGACTTCAGATTTGAAGTCTCAATTGTCAGCATAGTTTAAGATGAAGGATCTAGGTGTAGTGAGGTATATTTTGGGGATGAAGATCAGAAGAGACAAAGCTAATAGAAAGCTTTGGTTAAGCCAGAGCAGCTATGTGAATACAATGTTGGAGAGGTTCAACTTGATAGCTTGTAAACAGTTAGTTGTTCCTATAGTGCAAGGGACAGCTTTTTGTGGAGGATTGTCCAAAATCTCCTACTAAGATGGAGGAAATGACTAGAGTACCTTATGCGATTGTTGTTGGAAGTCTTATGGATGCTATGGTTTGTACAAGGCCAAACATTTCTTAGAAGCAATGGGAGTCCTTAGTCGGTTTATGGCTAATCCTGGACAAGTACATTAGGATGCAGTGAAGAGAGTGTTCAGATATTTTTGGGGTACTTATGAGTATTCCTTATGTTTTCATGGTTATCCTAGTGGACCTCGACACTCAGTGAGTATTGATGGATATGTGGATTTAGATTGGGCAGGTGACATTGACAGCAAAAGATCCACTAGTGGCTATGTGTTCTTGATGTATGGTGGTGCAATCGGTTGGATGAGTAAGTGGCAAGTTGTAGTTTCTTCGTCCACAAAAGAAGCAGAGTACATGGAAGCTACTCATGCTTGTAAGGAAGCCATTTGGATGAAGCGTTTATGTTTTGATATTGGTTTTGATGAAGGGAAGATTACTATCTGTTGTGATAGTCAGAGTGTCATTTGCTTGGAAAAGAATCCTACTTTCCATGCCAGAACAAAGCATATTGATGTCCAATTTCATTTTGTTTATGATATGGTGGATGATGGAAAGGTGAAGTTGGAGAAGGTTGACACCTTGACGAGTGTTGCAGATGCATTGACAAAGTCAGTGAGCACATAACAGTTCAGATGGTGCTCGGAGTCTATGGGCCTCATGGCCTCTAGTAGTTAAATCTTGTTACTTTCATTGGCTCTTCAAAGGTGTTTGACAAGTGGGAGAATATTGGAAAAAGGTGTCTCAACCTTTGATTTTTCTAAATATTAAAAGTTGTTGATTTTCTCACTTTGTCTTTGTGAGTTACAACTTGCAGTTTCTATTCAAATGAGGAGTCAAGTTGAAAATTTGTTGTTTATAGGTGGAGTTGCGCATAAATGTTTTTTCTATTTCTTTGTTGAGTTTACATGGAATGTGAGTTTTTGAGGTGCAGTGACTTTGGCAAGTGCAAATTTTACAGATTGGGATGTGTTGACAATTGGAAACTTATTGTTGTGCATTTGCAGTATTTTTGGCACTTTCCATGTTGCACGTTTAGCCTTTGATAGTTATTTTAGAAATGTCTAATTTATGCATTGTAATCTCTTATATATTGAGCACTTGTATTTTGGAGTTGTATGTTGTTGTTTTGTTGAAGTATCATTATGCTGCCAAAATCACTTCAGAATTGAGAAGTGTGAAGACTCCTACAAGAGCATAGCTCTGTGATTATATTGTAACTGTTTAATTGTTACTGAATAATACAATTGGGTTGTGTTTTGGAGTGTGGGGTTTTTCTCTGAAAAGGGTTTTCCCCACATAAAATTTCATGTTATGAATTCATTGATTATCTATTTATGATATGTATGTGCATCTTAATTTGTAACAATTAAAGGTGTTTATAAATTTTTGCAACTCTCTCCTGCTTAGATTAGTGTAGGAAGTTGCTTCCGCTTACCTGGATTCCTTTTAGGAATGTGATGATTGTAGCATACTGAAGACATGGGTATTCACATGAGTCATTGAAGTTGTTTCACCAAATGTAATGAACATGTGGCCAACCTGATTAATACATTTTTCTAAAGTAGTCAAAGCATGTTTAAAAAAATATAGTTTTGTACTAGGGTATGAATATCCACAAAGATTGTATACTATGCGAAAAATGGATTTCTTGAAAAGGTGTTAGAAACTTTCAAGCAAATGCAACTGGCAGGTGTAAAGCCAGACTCCATAACATTTGTCTGCATCCTCCCTGCTTGTGCCCAAGTGGGAGCTTTGGAATAGGATATTGACGTCCATCAAAGCATGAAGGGTACATGGATTTTGTTAGATATTGTAGTTGCAACTGCCCTTGTAGACATGCATGAAAAATATTGAAAGATCTAGACAAGGCACATGAACTGTTTGATACAAGGCCTTAAAGATGTTGCTTTGTACATTTGATTTGGTAAAGAGTCTATCTATAGGATGTTGCTTTGTAATTTTTACTTCCATTCAGTGATTATAGTTTGGCTATACATATATAATTTTACGTATTTTGATCTAAACTAAGATTATTGATAGAGTAAAAAAAAATTGGATTTGATTGTGTGAATTTTTTTCTACGTTTCTCTGTGTAAGATTATTGATGATTGCTAATAGCTATTTAAACCATCTTTAAGGATGAGGTGCCATTCTAAAGGAAAGGAGGTAATTTTTCAACAAAAGATAGATTTGTCTTTTTTAAGAAGAGAGATGTCCCTTTGGATAGTTACAATTTTTTAAATTTATATTCTAGTGACATATTTTAAATGAGTTGTAAATATTTTTCTTTCATATTTTTAAGTATTAAATCAATTATTTTAAGATTTTACTAATGTGATTTAGGGATCATGATGTCATTATATGAATGTATATGCAAAGGTTGGATCTTTATCCTTTGTAATCTATGCAAACTTTCAAGGTGAGGATGTAAATTTATATAGGAACTTTGAAATCTCACCTCAAGACAAAATTTTATTGATATCTTAACAAAATTACTTTTATTGAGACTCAATTTTATCTAAAATCACTTAGACATTTTATCAATTTTTATACAAATTATCTATATTTTGCAATTAAACTATGAACTTATATAAGGTAACTTAATTTTATTGGAAGACCAAATTCTTGGCTACATCCTACAAAGAATTCAAGATTCTTGAGGTTTTATTTATTTATTTATAGGAATACTGAGATTATATCATATGTTGATCCCACAATACTGGTTTACAATTTTTGGCCAAACTGGACACTAAACAATTTTTTTCTAACTAAATCTTCACTTTTGGGCACCTATAGCGGCTAAACTGTGAGGAATTTGAAGATGATGCAAACTAGTGATTTGTGACATTTTGTCTGTAGATTCTAAATATATTTTTTTCAAAATTTTTGCAATCGGATTGTGCTTATTTTTCCATCTCCTTCGAAAACTTATTTTTTTTAGTAAACACCATTTTTAAGGAGTGACACTCACCATATAACACAACATTTTTTCCATGAAGGATAAAATTATAATTTTTTTGAATTTAGATTTGTAACTATGATATCTAGTGTTTCCAATTGGTTTCATAGTGTTTTATTGAATATTTTTTCCTTAATCAAGTTTCAAAGTCAAACCAATTGCAATTCAAACATAGGGGTAAACCCACAAAAGTGGTTTACAATTCGAATGAGGAAGGAAAACTTGTAAAAAATGACCCCATGCCAAAAAAAATTATTTTGGGCGTTCGAACGAACTAGTTGGTTTGAGCGAACCCATTTAATGCATGTATAGAACAATCGGCCAAAAAACAAATGGAAACCCCTTTATGGAAGGGGATTTGAATGAACCCTAGTTCACTCGAACCCTTGGGGGTTCGCTTGAACCCCCCTAGTTTGGGTGAACCCCCCCTTTCCCTGATTTTTGACCTTGTTCACAAAAAAATCAAAAATTTTGCACTTCGAAGCTTGGGTTGAAGATGAAAATGGTGGAGACTTCACAGACCCAACTGGAATCAGGTAGTCCTTGGAATGAGATATCCAAAAAATATAATTTTAATATGTTTTGGTTTTATTATGTATTTTTTGTTTTGTTTTATTAAACATAGGTTTTTCACTGAAAATCAAGCTCACTGTTTTGCACATGTGGAAAAAAGCAAATTATCAATTTTTTTAAAAAAAATATGATTGCACCAGATATTAAAGTCCTTGATCCAACAAAAAAAATTGAATTTTGATACATACAAAAAAATTTATGCATTATGCGATCGTGCTATGTCTAAATTGTAATTGGTTTGACTTTGAAAGTTGATTAAAGAAAAAATATTCAATAAAAAACTATCTAACCAAGTGGAAAAACTAGATATCAGAGTTACAAATCTAAATTTGAAAGAATTATAATTTTATCCTTCATGGAAAAAAAAATTATGCGTTATACTGTGAGCATCACTTTTTAAAAATGTTGTTTTCTGAAAAAACTAGTTTTCGAGGGAGATGGAAAAAGAAGTGCAATCTGATTCTAAAAAATATGAAAAAATATATTCAGAATTTACAGAAAAAATGTCACAAAACTCTAGTTTGCATTATCTTCAAATTCCTCACGGTTTAGCTGCTATAGGTGCCTGAAAGTGAAGATTTAGTTATAAAGAATTATTTCAGTGTCCAGTTTGGCCAAAAATTGTAAACCAGTATTGTGGGATCACCCATAGGCGGACTATATAACACATAATTTTTTTGTATGTATCGAAATTCAATTTTTTTTTTTTGTTCTGGATCAAGGACTTCAATATCTGGTGCACTCATATTTTTCAAAAAAAAATATAATCTTCTATTTTTCCACATGTGCAGAACAAAGAGCTTTATTTTTGGAAAACCTACATTCACAAGAAATAAAAAAAAAAATAATAGTAAAATTAAATTTATTTAAAATTATATTTTTTGGGAAGCTTATAATAAGGACTACATACTTACAAAAAATAAATTTTAAATGAATTCATTTGATCCCCCAAAAGATAAAACAAAAGTGATTTTTTATCAGCATTTTGATAGGTGTAAATGACACTTTATTATAGGTATGGTTTAAAACTAGTGGGGTTCTATCCAAGGGGGTTTGATCTAAGGTAGTTTGATCAAACCCTCTTCAATTGAAATGCTTTAAATATAAATTTTTAAGGCTTAAATCATTATATTTTATAAATATGTGATTTTAGCAAAAATCAAAATCTCCTAGAAATTGTAAACCAGCTTTGTGGGATCACCCCATAATAGAATAATTTAGAATTAATTAGATTATAATATAGAAAAGATAAACATAATATGTTACCATATTATATACGTATTTGAAGTTTTCGGAATGAAATCCAACCTTGTTGGAATGATTCATACTTAAATAATATCATATATTTACCTAAAGAGGTGAACATGTATTCCAAGCTTTATCAAGTGAATTTGCAATTTTCAGAAATCTCAAAAACATTGATGTTAACCTAGCCCAAAACATGATAATATAAGTAATTTAAGAAAATAAGTAAATATATTAAATTTACATGTAGTAAATGATTAGCACAACCTAATTGTCTCGGATACCATGCTAGAAATTAGGATTTTAGGATAAAAAATGCATAAAACATCATTTTATTAAAACACTTACAATAATGATCTATTATAACATAGAATGAACATGGGGAATAGTTTTCCATACTTCCAAATGACCAATAATACCTCATGTGCATAGTGATATAGTTCACTATATAATCTCCAAATTTTATGTCTCTCAAATGAGAGAGAATAAATATAGCAGAAATGGTGGCATAATACCTAAAGGGGTATTAGTCACACCTATTCAACAAACACTATTCAAAAATAATTAATAATCTAATAGTTATTAGACTATATCTATTTCAAATGGGATATGCTTAATAAGCATATAATATATAAAGTTCTATAACCTTATATTAGAACAAGATATAAATGTTATAAGGGTATGACCCTTAATAACATTATGTTCTAACAATACAAGATTTGTCATATATACATTATCCAGACAGTCTAATTATTTTAAACTCTAAACAACTTAACAATATATGTCAACTCATCCACAAATATAGGGATTGGACTTATTCTTATGGGTAAGTGCAAGAAGTTGGGTCCACAAAATGTTCAAAAAGTGGAAGTGTTTTTCTTGATTTTTATAATTTGTCACTAAAAATTTAAAGCACTTACACATTGAGTCTTAAAAAACACCAGTAATATGAAATTTAATATTTTGAGTCTAGTTTTCATATATGTAATTTATTCTAATACCCAGATGATACAAATTAATTTTTAATATGTATGTATAAAACCCTCTTTTTAAAAGTCAATTTTTTTGGAACATACCATGCACGTATACGAACACCATAATTTGACCTAAATACAAGTATTTTTCTAATTACTTTTGGGGAAAGATGTGTCATAAATTGAAAATTGATGAGGATATTTTTATAATTTATTTCTATATATTTTTTTAATTATTTTTTTATTGGCCCTAATTGTTTTTTTTTAAAGTTGGCATGTATGGACGCCATAATTTGACCTAAAATAATCATTTTATTTATTTATTTGTGAAGAATTTTTTGTATATATCGATGTCATATCATTTTTTTATAAGAAAATTAACAAATTAAAAGTTATTAAAAAAATATGAAAACCTGACATTTCAAGTTTATAGACCGGTTTCCTTAGAAATTAATAAAAAATAAAAAATAATCCAATCATAAAAGAATTACATATTTAAAAGATAAACATTATGATCTATAATGAGTTTTAATTTCATAAAATAATTATCAAAAAAACCCTATCAACCATATTGCCAAAGTCAATTATTTCTCTGGATATTGCCATGACCTTGTACTTGTAGGTCCAAGGCTAAGGGTTAGGTTACCATGCCTTTCCCAAGCCTAAAACCAAATCAAAAAGCAGGTTGGTATTTAATTTTTTTTAGAATGGATATCTACTCTATTTTTAGAACAAGTACCCATTTTAAAGTGTTTAACTGTTCTATTTTTAGAACGTGTACTCGTTTAAAAATGAGATCCCAATCTAAGGATCAAGTCCTTATTCCTAAATAGGTACCCGTTCCTTTCAAAAAAAATTATTGCAGAAAACTTTTCCTCTTTATGGAGCCATCTTCTTGCACTTACCCTTATCCTAATCATAACATAAATAGGAAACTAATCATGTAGAGGTGTATGAGTATCTTAGCCTTGTTATAAATCTTCATCATAAAGAAGGAGAATATAAATGAAACATGTAGAGCAAAGAATAATCCACAATTATGAACCACAATATGTTGTCATAAATTCCTTCTTATCTTTTTCGATATCTTCATTGTTGGTGATGGAATCAGTGATAAAGAGAATGATTTATAACTAAACCACTCCCATAATACTTGGCTACTTCTTCCTTTAGCTATGGGTTGTTGTGTCTTTTCTTGTAAATGAACACTCCCTTGACTGTAGGTTGATAGGTGACCTTTTCTATAGGTGACTGCATTTTGTTGCACAAGGGTTAGTTTTTCTTAGTAGTATCTCCACGTCATAAATTAACATAACTAACATAAAACAATGTAAGTGAGAACAATTTATAAACTCATCATCCCACATAGTTTAATGAGGAATCAAACCTTAATGAAGATTTACATAGAGATGGAATTAGAATATAGTTTGTGTGGACAAGATATAGGCCATGTGAGGAGAGGTATCACTAGCCAAGTTTATTTATATTTGTGGAGAGATACAATATCTTCCAAACAACAAAGTATACATTACAAAACATTGGATATGTAAGTTATTTCACACACCAAATAGACCATGGGAGGAACTAACCATGGATTTTATCCTTGGATAATTACCACACTTAAATGGGTAATGAATCTTACCTTCAAAATGGTGAATAAGTTTTCTAAAATCACACATTTCCTTCCTTGTCAAAAGTTTAATGAAATGTTCAGGATAGTGGTTTTGCTCTTCAAGAAAGTAGTTCAATTGGATGGGTTGTCACAACATCAAGTTAGATCATGATATAATTTTTCTTAACCAGTTTTGGCAGAACCCTATGGAACAAATTGGATATCTTGCCAATATTCAATGTATTTAATATATATTCCTACCATGTTCTTGAAGGTTTGGACATGCAATTAATGAAAGCACCTGTGATCCTAAATGTTTATCAACCCTAAATATGCAAAAACAACAATAATGCAATGAAAGAAAACACAAAGGGAAACCTCAAGATTAGCCTAAGAAATGATAAAGCAAACAAATAAGGTAAAATGAAGATTACAAAATGATTATACCTTCTTTGCTACTGAAATTCCTTGGTTGGCCCTTGATTTGGATTGCTTTGTATGCTCCTTAGATGGCTATTGATGTAGCTAAATGCAAGATTAAGTAGATGGTGAGATGAAAATGCAAAATGGCTAAAATGGATGGCTAGATGAGAGAAAAATGAGTGCACAAAATGACAACATAAAGTTACAAAATGGCTAATTATTTTTTTTCTGCCTTAGAGGAGGGGGTATTTATAGAGAAATTTGAATTCTCTAGAGAATTCAATGGTTGAGATTGAGTCACCAAGATCAAGATGTAGGGCTATGGTGAGTTGAGGACTCACAAGACCTCACATCTTGACATGTGGAAAGTGAGATGGCCAAGAATAAGATGATGTGGAAGTGAGGTGGAATAAGGACAAGTGATGTGTAAGAAGGACATGTACCTTGGAAGTACATTGGGAGATGAGAAGATTCCTTAAGGGAATAAATGTGAATTAAAAATTCACATACTTGGGAGAATCTAGTGGATAAGAGAGAGTCTCCAAAAAGGTGGGAATTTGTCACATGTGACTTGATGTGACAAGTCAAAGATTCTAGAAGATGCATGGGAAAAGAGGATTCTATGAGGAATAAAATGTGAATTAAAAATTCACATGGGGAAGAGGGGAACCTAGGGTGAATAAAAAGGAATTAAAAATTCCTTGGGGGATGGAGAGAGTTGACTAAAGTACTGATTAGGCTTAACTAATTAGTAATCAGAGGATAATTAGGGGTTAATGAGGATTAGAAGTCAACTTACAAAAGTTGGAGGTTGTGACACATCCTAATCAAGGATTAGGCATGTGCACATCCCTAATGAAGACATTAGGAGATGGATTGGATGAAAATGACATGTGAGGGGGGTGAAGCCATAATAGTGGTTTACACTTTGATGGAGGAAGGAAAATTGAGAAAAAATGACCCCATGGCAAAAAAATTGGTTTTAGGGGTTCGCATGAACCTACATGTTCGACCGAACCATAAAGGGGTTCGACCGAACTAGGGTTCGAGCGAACCCATTAACTATTGGGCCCACATTTCCCAAAAAATAAAGGAAAAATGCATATTAGTGGGGGTTCGAATGAACCGGTTCGCTAGAACCCCCTAATTCTAGCGAACCCCCTTTTTCCCTAATTTTTTAATTTGTTCACACAAAAAACTTAAAATTTTACGCTTTCAAGCTCCGGTTGGGGATGAAAATGGGGGAATATTTAGAAACCAAACTTGGAATCGAGTAGCCTTCAAAACGAGCTATCCAATGAATATAATTTTAGTATGTTTTGGTTTTATTATCTATCTATTTTTTAAGTTTTATTAAATATAGGTTTTTCATTGAAAATAAAAATCTCTGTTTTGCACAAGTGGAAAAATAGAAGATTATAAATAAAAAAATTTAAAAATATGATTGCATCAGATATTGAAGTCCTTGATCCAACAAAAAAAAAGAGAAGAATTTCGATACATACAGTAAAAGTTATGCATTATACGGTCGCTATGTCTGAATTGTCATTTGATTGACTTGAAACTTGATTAAAGAAAAAATATTCAATAAAAACTATCTAACCAAGTGGAAGCACTATATATCAGAGTTAGAAATCTAAATTTGAAAGAATTGGAATTTTATCCTTCATGGAAAAAAGTTATGCATTATACGGTGTGCATCACTTTTTAAAAATGCTATTTTTGAAAAACCAATTTTGTGGGAGATGGAAAAGAGTGCAATCTGATTCCAAAAAAATTGAAAAAAATATTTTTAGAATCTACAGACAAAATGTGACAAGACTCTAGTTTACATCATCTTCAAATTCCTTACGGTTTAATCGCTATAGGTGTCCGAATGTGGAGATTGTGTTAAAAAAAAATATCAGTGTCCAGTTAGGCCAAAAAGTGTAAACCACTATTGTGGGATCACCCAGGGATTTAAATAAATGTATTATTTATTTAATTCATTTGATGAAAAGGGGATTAAGGAGGGTAGGATTTGACAGAATGAAGGGTATTAATTAAATAATAGTAATATTACTTAATTAATTCATTTGATGAAAAGAGGATTAAGGAGGGTAAGGTATTCAATTGTTAATTAAATACCTTAAGGATTTGACAGAATTAAGGGTATTAATTAAATAATAGTAATATTACTTAATTAACTCAGGTAAGAGGATGTTTAGATGAAAAGTGATAAATTTGGATAAATTAGGTGTCCAAATTTGGATGTCTACAACACCTAATTGGAGAAAGGAGTTACAAGAAAAACAACGAGAGGAAATCATTCAGATATTAGATATGGGCTTGGATGAGAAGATTAGACAAAGTACAAGGAGTAGCTTGTTCATTTGGAAGGGTAACAATTTTAGGTATGACTCATGAATTCATGAAGCTAAGTAAGCTTATTTGGGTGGCTAAATTAGTTGACTACATAGTCCATATTTTAAGAACCATGCTCACAATCTTTTTACTAGAAGTAGTTTATGTAATAGCATCCTTGGGATGGCTCAATCACATATCACCCAAAAATAGATGTTTATCTTCTCATATGCGTGAGCTTATCTTGTGTGTGTCTTGCGTTATAATAGTTTGTCACCTGCAGGTGAAAACAGTAAATTGTGTTGGGTGGCTTTTGGTGTTGTATGTATTTTGTTGCTTATTGGTGTATCTCCACACATCTCTATTAAGAGCAAGTTATCTTGCTCCAAAGACCTACCGTTAATTGTCTCCTACATGCATACTTTGTCATAATTGACCAATGATATATGTCGAGGAGTTGGTCATTCTATTAGAATGATTCTACCAAATAATGCATGATTAGTTCTTTTAATGTGTGAGTTCTAGAGACAAAATAATCTAAGTTTGAATTTATTAAGAAATAGCTAGGTCTTTTTATTGTGTACTTGTTTCAATGACCAACTTTTATTGTGCATTGAAGTACAAGTGACATTTGCTATATAAAAAGAAGCCACAATCATTTGAATGGGTTGGCAAAGTTGACTAGTTAGGTTTTTGGATAGATCTTAGAGCTTGATTACAAGTGCATAGAGTCTTTATACATATATCTCTAAGATTAGGTAGCATAGTGTGACTTGGGTTTCACATATTGATGGTCCTTTGTATTCTTTCTATTTTTTTTCTACAATTTTGATTCATTTTCATTATTCTTTCTGCTCATGCTTGAGTTCATGTGCCCTATGTACTTGTTCAATTTTTATTTATTTGACCCTTACTACAACATATTATATAAAGGATAACTAGATTAAAGTGTACCTAAAACAAAAAGAAAAAGCAAGATGTATGCATTTTTCACCATTACAATAATATAGTAATTATAATTAATTTTATAATAGCTAAAAATCTCAAACTCTATTTAATGTTTTTAATATTTCTATTTAATTTAATTTTTCCTAATAATTTAAGAGATGAATAGAAAGTTGTAAACAATTTGACTATACCTTACACTAAGCATTATTTTGTTTATTGAAATTTTTTACTATCATAAATTATATAACGTGATGATGTTGACAAAATTTATTAATTCCTAATGCTTAATAATAAATAACGTTATCATGACCTTACTTATGACGTATCTCTTATCTAAATTCCTTTTTCTTCTCGTATATATATATTTGTGAACAAGAGCTTTCCACATTTTAAAATTAGAATTAAATAAGCAGTCAAAATCATTTGACTGTCAAGAACCAAAAAGCCCCCCGGTTGAAAAATTGTAGAAGAAAAAATATTGCAGGTACGGTCACTGTTCACGAGATAACAAGGAGCCTGTGGAAATTGGCATCGAAATATTCTGCTTTGGGAGCTCAATAATTGGAAATTCCAAGGACTACAATAAACGAAAATGGTATTTATTCTGGAGTGTGATTGCTGATGGTCAGCTGGCTTTAGCGATTGTCCGGACTGGATATGGAAATCCCATTTCTAATGGAGCCACGTCAAACGCCAAACTATCAAAATCTTTGGATGCCGGCTGGCGGCCACACGTTAATCTAATGGAAAACGTAACTGGGGCAAATTTTATGGTTGTGTTGGGGTAGTATTTGGATGCTAATTTTTTCCTGGACTTCTTATTTGGAGTGGAATCAGGATGGCTGCCATGTTAGAAATTTCAGGTTCAGAGTAGTTTTAGATTGGGTAATTTTTTGGCGATTTTTTTTATATTGAACAAAGTAATTATAAGAATGAAAGTTCATTTTTTTCTGGTGAGATTTTAATTTGGATCGGACGATTTTTAGAAAAGTTTTGATGCTTCATTGTTTTAATAGATTTTGAGATATTCTGTTGCTTTACTTTCATGATCTAGATTCTAATGGTTATTTCTTGAAGTAGATCTGCAAAATTTCTGTTGTTTCACCCATGAAGTAATTTTAAGATAGATGATTACTTAGGAAGTTGTATGTTTCACTCGAGTAATTCTGAGATGGACGATTTCTTGAAAATTTTCGATAATTGTTGGATCATAGAGTGTGATCCGAAAATTTGATACAAATAAACTCACACAGATAAATACAAAAAAATAGCTCTCTCGTCAATTTGAACTTGTTGAAATATTATGATGAGTGAGCTCTCAAAAAAATTGTATACTTTATCTTTAAAATAATATTAAAATAAATGATCTTTTGAAAAAATTTAATACTTTATCTTTGAAATTGATCATTAAGAATTTTGATACTTCCTTATAAAATTGTAATTTTGTCTATGAAATTGTACTAAAATGAATAACCTTTTAAAATATCTGATATTTCATTCTTATAACCATCACAATATTGTGCTCACCTAAAATTATGGCCCATTAAAGAAACATGACTTTCATCTGGTGATTTTCATGATGAAACTCTGTAGTCATTTACCCCATCACAACATTGTGCTCACCTAAAATTATAGCCCATTAAAGAAGCGTGACTTTCATCTGATGAAACTTATACATAGTCATTTATTGTTGTGTTACATCTGTGGAAACTTTTTTTTATATTGAAGAAAGTTGATTTTCAAATTAAAAGGGATGGTGTTAGATTAAATCAAATAAGGTTTTAATTTATTTAATTTAATAGATAGACTTTAGAGATTTAATCAAATAAATTGATTATTTAATTAAATAGGGATAATTAGATCAGATGAATTGATTTAATTAACAAGGGAAAGTGACTTAATTAGACAAAATAATTTATTTAATTAAGAGACGAATATTGATGAATTTAATCAGATAAGGGAATTTGATTAAACAGTTAGATCGAGGGATGATTTAGGAAGAAACGATGTTAGTAGATTAGAGTTTGATATCAATCTGTACATTTTCAATGTCTACGCATCTTTAAGGATGAAGTGTCAGACAATTTTTCAACAAAAGATACATTAGTCTTTTTTAAGAAGAGAGATGCCTCTTTCGATAGTTACAAGTTTTCAAATTTTGATTCTAGTGGCATATTTTAAATGAGTTGTAAATAGTTTTCTTTCATATTTTTAAGTATTAAATGTCAAATTATTTTTATATTTTGCTATTGTGATTTAAGGATCATGATGTCATTATGTGAATGTGTATGCAAAGGTTGAATCCTTATCCTTTGTAATCTATGTAAAATTTCAAGGTGAGGATGTAAATTTACACAGAAACTTTGAATTCCCACCTCAAGACAAAATTTTATTTAGATCTTAACAAGATTAATTTTACTGAGACTCAATTTTATCTAAAATCACTAAGACATTTTATCAATTTTGACACAAATTATCTAGATATTTTTCAATTAAACTATGAACTTATATAAGGTTAATTTTATTGGAAGACAAAATTCTTGGGTACATCCTACAAAGAATTCAAGATTCTTGAGGGATTTTTATTTATTTATAGGAACATTGAAATTATATCGTAATAGAATAAATTAGAATTAATTAGATTATAATATAGAAAAGATAAACATAATATGTTACCATATTATATATGTATTTGAAATATTCAGAATGAAATCCAACCTTGTTGGAATGAAGCATACTTAAATAATATCATATATTTACCTAAAGAGGTGAAAATGTATTCCAAGCTTTATCAAGTGAATTTGCAATTTTCAAAAATCTCAAAAACATTGATGTTAACCTAGCCCAAAACATGATAATATAAGTAATTTAAGAAAATAAGTAAATATATTAAATTTACATATAGTAAATGATTAGCACAACCTAATTGTCTCGGATACCATGTTAGAAATTAGGATTTTAGGATACTAATAATTATAAACAAGATATTAAATAAATAAAATGAGAATCATACAAGTATAGATTTTATACATTACACAAGATGTACATGGGGAAAACCCTTTCAGATAAAAAACCCATAAAACATCATTTTATTAAAGCACTTACAATAATGATCTATTATACCATAGACCGAACATAGGGAATAGTTTTCCATACTTCCAAATGACCAATAATACCTCATGTGCATAGTGATATAGTTCACTATATAATCTCCAAATTTTATGTCTCTCAAACGAGAGAGAATAAATATAGCAGAAATGATGGCATAATACCTAAAGGGGTATTAGTCACACCTATTCAACAACCACTATTAATAAATAATTAATAATCTAATAGTTATTAAAGACTATAACTATTTCAAATGGGATATGCTTAATAAGCATATAATATATAAAGTTTTATAACCTTATATTAGAACAAGATATAAATGTTATAAGGGTATGACCCTTAATAACATTATGTTCTAACAATACAAGATCTGTCATATATACATTATCTAGGCAGTCTAATTATTTTGAACTCTAAACAACTTAACAATATATGTCAACTCATTCACAAATATAGGGATTGGACTTATTCTTATGGGTAAGTGCAATAAGTTGGGTCTGCAAAATGTTCAAAAAGTGGAAGTGTTTTTCTTGATTTTTAGAAATTGTCATAGTTGGACTGAAAAATTTAAAGCACTTACACATTGAATCTTAAAAAAGACCAGTAATATGAAATTTAATATTTTGAGTCTACTTTTCATATATGTAATTTATGAACTAATACCCAGATGATACAAATTAATTCTTAATATGTATGTATAAAACCCTCTTTTTAAAAGTCACTTTTTTAGGACCATACCATGCATGTATACAAACACCATAATTTGACCTAAATAAAAGTATTTTTCTAATTACTTTTGGGGAAAGATGTGTCATAAATTAAAAATTGATGAGGATATTTTGATAATTTTTTTCTAAATATTTTTTAATTAATTTTTAATTGGCCCTAATTGTTGTTTTTGAAAGCTGGCGTGTATGGACACCATAATTTGACCTAAAATAATCATTTTATTTATTTATTTGTAAATAATTTTTTGTATATATTGATGTCATATATTTTTTTATAAGAAAATTAACAAATTAAAAGTTATTAAAAAATGCAAAAAACTTGACATTTCAAGTTTCTAGACCACTTTCCTTATAAATTAATTGAAAATAAAAAAATAATCCAATTATAAAAGAATTACATATTTAAAAGCTAAGTTACATTATGATCTATATTGGGTTTTAATTTCACAAAACAATTATGAAAAAAAACCTCATCAACCATATTGCCAAAGTTAGTTATTTCTCTTGATATTGCCATGACCTTGTACTTGTTGTTCCAAGGCTAAGGGTTAGGTTACCATGCCTTTCTCAAGCCTAAAACCAAATAAAAAAGCAGGTTGGTATTTCATTTTTTTTTAGAATCGGTATCTGCTCTATTTTTAGAACAAGTACCCATTTTAAAGTGGTAACTGTTCTATTTTTATAATGTGTACTTGTTTAAGAACGAGATCCCAATCTAAGGCTCAAGTCTCTATTCCTAAACGGATACTCATTCCTTTTGATTTTTTTTTTGCACAAAACTTTCCCTCTTTATGGACCCATCTTCTTGCACTTACCCTTATCCTAATCATAACATAAATAGGAAACTAATCATGCAAAGGTGTATGAGTATCTTAGTCTTGTTATAAATATTCATCATAAAGAAGGAGAATATAAATGAAACGTGTAGAGAAAAGAATAATCCACAATTATGAGCCACAATATGTTGTCATAAATTCCTTCTTATCTTTATAGATATCTTCATTGTTGGTGATGGAATTGGTGATAAAGAGAATGATTTATAACTAAACCTCTCTCATAATACTTGGATACTTCTTCCTTTAGCTATGGGTTTTTTTTGTCTTAAATCTTGTAAATGAACACTCCCTTGGCTATAGGTTGACAGGTTACCTTTTCTATGGTTGACTGCATTTTGTTGCACAAGTGTTATTTTTTCGTAGTAGTATCTCCGCGTCATAAATTAACATAACTAATGTAAAACACTATAAGTGAGAAAAATTTATAGACTCATCATCCCACATAGTTTAATGGGGAATTAAACCTTAATAGAGAGTTACATAGAGATGGAATTAGAATATAGTTTGTGTGGACAAGATATAGGCCATGTGAGGAGAGGTATCACTGACCAAGTTTATGTATATTTGTGGAGAGATACAATATCTTCCAAACAACAAAGTATACATTAAAAAACATTGGATATATAAGTCATTACACACATCAAATAGACCATGGGAGGAACTAACCATGGATTTTATCCTTGGATAATTACCACACACTTAAATGGGTAATGAATCTTACCTCCAAAGTGGTGAATAAGTTTTCTAAAATCACATATTTCCTTCATTGTCAAAAGTTTACTGAAATGCTCAGGATAGTGGTTTTGTTCTTCAAGAAACTCAATTGGATGGGTTGTCACAACATCGAGTTAGATCATGATATAGATTTCCTTAACTAGTTTTGGCAGAACCCTATGGAACAAATTGGATATCTTGTCAACATTCAATGTATTTAAGCTATATTCCTACCATGTTCTTGAAGGTTTGGACATGCAACTAATGAAAGCACCTAATTGGAGAAAGGAGATACAAGAAAACCAATGAGAGGAAATCATTCAGATATTGGATATGGGCTTGGATGAGAAGATTAGACAAAGTAAGTGCAAGGAGTAGCTTGTGGGTAACAGTATAAAGCTGTGTCACACTTTTATAAAGGAAACAACCAACACTGGTCTAAATTTTAAACTTGAATCAATAGAAAGTGACATATATGTTTTTAATTATGAAATGATGTAAACTAATAAAATGTGTATTTTTCAGTATATTTTATGTTTGTATTTTTTTGACAAAATTAAAAAATTATTTGAATATAGATTTTTGTAAGTTAACACTATAATTTAATTGTTGATAAAATGTTGAAAAATGATGTTACATGAGACGTCAAGCTTTATATAGTAAATTTTATTTTTTCTCCAATTTTTTTGTGTATATTTATAACTTGAAACTTTAGGGCATGGATATTTTCTTTTGCAATTTTAATAAATATATACTTTTAAATAAATATTTAAATGACTATTTCTAGTCGATGTCAAATTTTATATTAAATATTTATCTAAAATAGAAAAAAAATTATACTATCTTAATCTAGATTCTTTTATCTAGGGCATCATTTTTTTAATAATTTTTTTAATGTTTTAGTATTTTTCTTGACATGGTAATCAACCTAATATTTTTGTGTTGATAACCTACTTTTAGTAAAAAATAAAAATAAAATATAAATAATAATTGAACTATTAAAATAAATATATATTTGAAAACTACACTTATGGATCTACAAAAGGGTATTTTTACATTTTAAAAAAAATGTTAAATTTATATGAGTAGGAGTTCTTGGAACTTTAATTTTTTCAAATAATTTTTTTTTTTTTAGTAAATTGGCTTCAAAATACGCATTTAGCCAACAATTTTAGTTGGAAAGGTTGTGGACATATTTAACTTGTCTAGAATGAATCCTACTAGATCATATGTTTAACCAAAATTGAATTTTAGTTATAAATACTAAAATTTGCTTGTGTTGATAAGTTGGTCGAAAGTGTGACACAACTTTGTACTTCTACCCTTGTTCATTTGGAAGGGTAACAATTTTAGGTATGACTCATGAATTCATGAAGCTAAGTAAGCTTATTTGGGTGGTTAAATTAGTTGACTACATAGTCCATATTATGAGAACCATGCTCACAATCTTTTTACTAGAAGTAGTTTATGTAATAGCATCCTTGGGATGGCTCAATCATATATCACCCAAACATAGATGTTTACCTTTTCATATGTGTGAGCTTATCTTGTGTGTGTCTTGTGTTATAATAGTTTGTCACCTATTATCTTGAATGTGAAAACAATAAATTGTGTTGGGTGGCTTTTGGTGTTGTATGTATTTTGTTGGTTATGGGTGTATCTCCACACATCTCTATTAAGAGCAAGTTATCTTGCTCCAAAGACCTACCGTTAATTGTCTCCTACATGCATACTTTGTCATAATTGACCAATGATATATGTCAAGGAGTTAGTCATTCTATTAGAATGATTCTATCAAATAGTGCATGATTAGTTCTTTTAATGTGTGAGTTCTAGAGAAAAAATAATCTAAGTTTGAATTTATTAAGAAATAGCTACCTTTTTATTGTGTACTTGTTTCAATGACCAACTTTTATTGTGCATTGAAGTACAAGTGACATTTGCCATATAAAAAGAAGCCACGGTCATTTGAATGGGTTGTGAAAGTTGACTAATTTGTAAGGTTTTTGGATAGATCTTAGAGCTTGATTACAAGTGCATAGAGTCTTTATACATATATCTCTAAGATTAGGTAGCATAGTGTGACTTGGGTTTCACATATCGATGGTCCTTTGTATTCTTTCTATTATTTTTCTACAATTTTAATTCGTTTTCATTATTCTTTCTTCTCATGCTTGAGTTCATGTGCCCTATGTACTTGTTCAATTGTTATTTATTTGACCCTCACTACAACATATTATATAAAGGATAACTAGGTTAAAGTGTACCTAAAAGAAAAAGAAAAAGCAAGATGTATGCATTTTTCACCATTACAATAATATAGTAATTATAATTACTTTTATAATAGCTCAAAAATCTCAAACTCTATTTAATGTTTTTAATATTTCTATAAAATTAAATTTTTCCTAATAATTTAAGAGATGAATAAAAAGTTATAAACAATTTGACTATTACCTTACACTAAGCATTATTTTGTTTATTGAAATTTTTTACTATCATAAATTATATAATGTGATGATGTTGACAAAATTTATTAATTCCTAATGCTTAATAAATAACGTTATCATGACCTCACTTATGACGTATCTCTTATCTAAATTACTTTTTCTTCTCATATATATATTTGTGAACAAGAGCTTTCCACATTTTAAAATTAGAGTTAAATAAGCAGTCAAAATCATTTGACTGTCAAGAACCAAAAAGCCCCCGGTTGAAAAATTGTAGAAGAAAAAATATTCCAGGTACGGTCGGTAAATCACTGTTCACGAGATAACAAGGAGCCTGTGGAAATTGGCATCGAAATATTCTGCTTTGGGATCTCAATAATTGGAAATTCCAAGGACTACAATAAACGACAATGGTATTTATTCTGGAGGGTGATTGCTGATGGTCAGTTGGCTTTAGCGATTGTCCGGACTGGATATGGAATCCCATTTCTAATGGAGCCACGTCAAACGTCAAACTATCAAAATCTTTGGATGCCCGGCTGGCGGCCACACGTTACTCTAATGGAAAACGTAACTGGGGCAAATTTTATGCTTGTGTTGGGGTAGTATTTGGATGTTAATTTTTTCGTGGACTTCTTATTTGAAGTGGAATCAGGATGGCTGCCATGTTAGAAATTTCAGGTTCAGAGTAGTTTTAGATTGGGTAATTTTTGGCGATTTTTTTTATATTGAACAAAGTAATTAGAAGAATGAAAGTTCAATTTTTTCTGGTGAGATTTTAATTTGGATCGGACGATTTTTAGAAAAGTTTTGATGCTTCATTGTTTTAATAGATTTTGAGATATTCTGTTGCTTTACTTTCATGATCTAGATTCTAATGGTTCTTTCTTGAAGTAGATCTGAAAAATTTCTGTTGTTTCACCGATGAAGTAATTTTAAGATAGATGATTACTTAGGAAGTTGTATGTTTCACTCGAGTAATTCTGAGATGGATGATTTCTTGAAAATTTTCGATACTTGTTGGATCATAGAGTGTGATCCGAAATGTTGATACAAATAAACTCACACAGATAAATCCAAAAAAATAGCTCTCTCGTCAATTTGAACTCGTTGAAATATTATGATGAGTGAGCTCTCAAAAAAATTGTATACTTTATCTTTAAAATAATATTAAAATAAATGATCTTTTGAAAAAAATTAATACTTTATCTTTAAAATTGATCACTACGAATTCTGATACTCATTAAATTCTAATTTTATCTTTAAAATAGTACTAAAATGAATAACCTTTAAAAATATCTGACATTTCATTCTTATAGCCATTACAATATTGTGCTCACACTATCAGAATATTGTGCTCACCTAAAAATTATAGCCCATTAAAAAATGTGATTTTCATCTGATGAAATTCTGTGGTCATTTACCCTATCACAATATTGTGCTCACCTAAAATTATAGCCCATTAAAGAAAGGTGATTTTCATCTGATGAAATTCTGTACAAATCATTTATTGTTGTGTTATATTTCATATTGAATAAAGTTGAAAGAAAGAATACAAATAGAATAAATATCAGTCTTAAAAAAACTGAAAACACAGATCCGGGTACATTTTACAATAAGACAGCTGAGCAAATGCAACCAGCAGTACAGGATAGAGCTCAAAGTGAAAACTTCGTCTTATCATTTGTTATAATGTATTCATCTGATCAAGTTAATTAATATTTACTGTCAACTGGGCATCCTTATGTTCAATGGTCAAATATACATCAGTATGCAGGATAGACAATAGGTTTCTTGGGAAACCCTACGAACCCCTACAAACACAGATTTTTGGCAGGACCTGTGAAGCTGCCAGAAGATAAAGATATGCTGAATCCTCGAATCCTTCGTTGGTGGCCCCCACTGCAACCTTTGCATTGAATGATTTATTCTTTACAGTCGAGTGTTGTGTCACTGCAGTGAATGGGTGAACTGAAATGGAGATTGAAAGGAGTGCAAGAGTAACATATGCAGTGGTTAATATTTGCTTGCTTGCCTTTGTCATTGTGAATGGAGATGGAGATGGAAATAAGAATGGTGACAGGGTGTTTGATCTTCCTGGCCAACCGGATGTAAATTTTGCCCATTATGCGGGTTACATTACTGTAAATGAATCCCATGGCAGGGCTCTCTTTTACTGGTTTTTTCAAGCACAAGATGAGCCCTCTACAAAGCCCTTGGTTCTCTGGCTTAATGGAGGTATTTTAAATCTAGAATTTCAGTACCCTTTTTGTCAGACACCAAGCATTTAATATGTTATTAATGGCTGTGGCTGTTGCAGGGCCTGGATGTTCTTCTATTGGTTATGGGGCTTCCATTGAATTGGGCCCCTTTCACGTTAAAACAAATGGAACGGGTCTTTACTTGAATGAATATTCCTGGAACAAAGGTAAGTAGAAGTACAGTAGTTTCAATTACTTAAACTAATGTTACTGGAGCCAGAGTAGCTATGAAAATATGCTTATTTCAATTATTGAACAAGTATTCCTGGACCAAGGGTAGACATGAAAGGAGATTAGTAGCAGAGTGCAATTTCCACAGTGTATGCATTGTTTAGATTTGATTGTGTGAGTTTTTTCTTGGATGTTTTTGGGTCAAACTCTATGATGGTGGAGAGAAAAAAAATCTAATATACTAATATTGTTTTCTTCTTCCATGGTATGGAGCACTCATTACAGTAGCCAATTTATTGTTCGTGGAATCCCCAGTAGGTGTTGGGTTTTCATATACCAACACTACTTCTGATTTCCTCGCCATAGATGACAAATTCACTGGTAAGTTAGTGTCTTACAAGTATAACTTTTTTTCATTTTTCTTTCAATTTGGGATTGAATTGAAGATTGTGGGTTTGCAGCTGAGGATTCATATAAATTCCTCGTGAGATGGTTGGAAAGATTTCCAGAGTATAAATCCCATGACTTCTATATAGCAGGAGAAAGCTATGCAGGCAAGTTTTACATTAATGCCTGTTGCACTTTGCTGATTGATAGCTCAAATACAACATGTGCTTGCAGCTTTTTGACCGATGGTCTGCCTGGTTGGTTGATTTACAGGTCATTATGTACCTCAGCTTGCAGAGCTTGTGTATGACCGCAATGGAAGCTTTTCCAAACACCCTATCAATCTACGAGGCTTCATTGTCAGTGCAAAAACAGAGGCTTCTTTCTACTCTAAGTAATCCAAGTTGGTCCTTTTGTATTTTGACTGTGATTTTACTGCAGGTAGGCAATCCTGAAACAGATGACTCATATGACTATGAGGGAATAGCAGATTATGCTTGGAGCCATGCTATCACTTCTGACCAAACTTATAAGTTGATTAAAAGAATCTGCAATTTCAAAGATTACAACTTGACAGATGATTGCAACAGAGCTATGAATTCCATCTATGCTGAGTATTACGAGATAGACATTTATAATATATATGCCCCTTCCTGCCTTGATAGCATAAGCTCAGGAACAGGAGGAAGGACTAGAGATTCTTCAAGATTACAAATTAAGGTTTCTGTTCAAAGTTTCAAACCCATCCTCAATCATTGTTCCTCTATTCTAGATTAAGAGGACTTGTTTTTTAATATTGCTAGTTTTCTTGGTTCCAGGGATCAAGGAGACTTCTTCAAGGTCTTTATGGTGGATATGACCCATGTTTTGAAATGTACACAAACAAATACTTTAACAGACCTGATGTACAGCAGGCTCTCCATGCAAACATTACAGGGATTCCTTTCCAATGGACTGTTTGCAAGTGGGTATTTCTACATATGTCCTAATTTTTTCTCTCGTTGCTTCTATTCATTTTTGGAATTCACAGTTCAGGTTTGACTGGTTGATGCAGCAATTCGCTTTTTCATGGGTATCTTTCCACGGTAAATTCAGTGCTTCCCATCTACAAGAAGCTTATTAAAGCTGGTCTAAAGATTTGGGTTTACAGGTTTTTTTCGCAAGCATTTTACCCTGTTTATTGGTTTCTAAGCAACTAATCCTTTTTCCATTTGAGTTGAATAAAACTAGGTAGAAGAACCAAAAGAATGTGTTAAAAGATTATTTCTGAAATCGATTGTGTATGTTTTTGAATCAACATTTTGAATTACACTCAGTGATCCATCATCAGGAAGAGAAGACTGAAGATGGATCACTAAATGTGCTCCAAAACATCATTGATTCAAAAATATATACAATTGATTCCAAAAGCTATCTTTTGAATACTAGATGAATTGTAGAAATTCACATAGTTTTTAATTTTCTATGATGGCCAATTGCAGTGGAGATATTGATGGAAGAGTGCCTGTCTTATCTACAAGATATTGCATTGACTCATTAAATTTGACCATCAAGGAAAAATGGCATCCATGGTACCATGGAAAACAGGTAAATCTTTCAAATTCTCTCTTTTATTATGGTGCTCTTTAAAGCAAAACAAAAGGTTAGTCTTTACTTTAGAATGTACGCAACCATTCAAACTTTGACATAAAATAGAGGTTTAGAATTATGTTGCTTTTTTTATAAATTCTTTGGATATATATGAGTTAAATTATCAAAAATTATTCTATATGTTCAGGTAGGAGGATGGTTTGTAAGCTACGAGGGATTGACATACTTGACATTTAGAGGGGCAGGGCACTTGGTGCCCTTAAATAAACCTATTAACGCATTGTATGTGTTTGAGACTTATTTAGACAATGGTAATCTTCGCACTAAACGGTAATTTTTAGTTTTACATGGACAAAAATGTCAAATTGTACGAAAAGATGTGCTCAAAGTCCTTCAGTATGGAATGTCAGATGTTCATATAGTGCTATAACAGTATCATTGCTCTATGTTTCAAATTTATCAAATTATTTTTTAAAATTGTAAATCTATTTAATATACATATCAATCACAAAAATATTATAATTTATTTTATTAATTAAAGTAATTGGTATTATTTTGAGTTTAATGGAGTATGATTATAAAATTATGTTATATTATTAGGAAATATTTTTACAATTTTTTGTCCTTAAAAGTAAAGAAACTTTAGCAAATCAAAACTATTAGTTTTATTGAAGTGGTAATTTTGAAATGGTTGTAACATCTTGCAACTACCATTGTAAATTGAAAATACCTTGGTAATTTCACAATTGTTAATATACTAGTATGAAGAAACCATTGGTTCTGCCCAATATAACTGTATTAGAGTGTTAAACAAAACTTAATATCTCGTATCTTTAGTTTCTTGGCTTAGCGACCTTCCAGTGCATAGGAGTAATGCTCCAACTTTTTAATAAACATTTGTAGAAGCAATTGAGGGTATGAGAAGATGATTAAGTACTATCTTAGAGATGTAAGATTCCAATTGTGTATTTTGAAGAATAGATTTGATATAGTAAGTTTGTATGAGGAGCAAGGGGTAGATGGCAATCCACATTCTCTTACAAATCATTGCACTTGCTTGAGTTCATTTAATAATACTTGGAAGCAATACACTTGCCACTACAAGTTGGCTTTGTGTTCATTAATAAGAGGATTTCTAGGATAGAATTTGAATGTTTTGTTTTTCCTTGTCATATAATTCTACCCCTTTTTATTGTTATTTAGTTTTTATTAAGTGGCATAGTCCATTAGTAGTGATTCTTAATCTCTATAAATAATAAATTAGTAAGAGTACATGTCTCAATCTTTAAGATTTGTGGGAAAAAATGCTTGTGGTTTTATGCTAGTGACTAGAAATGTACAAAACCTCAACAATCTAAATAATTGTGTAGCCCACCTTGTGAGTAACATGGAAATTGTCACGAAGAATATAATTGCATTAAGGAGCAAACATAACAACTCGACTAATAATATAAGTGCATGTTCTAGGATTAGTCAACTATGGGCATCTAATTCATACACTTGTTGGAAAATTTTGTATTAGAGAAGATAGTGAGAGCATAGAGGGTTGAGATCCCTAAAACGAAGAAAGATCAACAAGGTAGGTAAATTCTACACAACTCTCATTCAAAGTTGAAGCAAAAATAAATATACAGACTTCTAACAAGTGAATGAATGATTAATTTATATATATATGGATAAGATAGAAGTATATATTTGGAGCACGCATAATGTTAGTTGAACATACAATATCTCTTTTGCACAAATTGTAAGATGATATGGCATGCTCTTGTATGGAGAGATATGTAACAATGAAAAAGAAATAAATCTGGCTAGGACTAGTTGGGAAAGATTTAAGGATTTGCTTTGACATAGTTTCTATCCCATTGGGCACAATACTAATCAAAACAATAAGTGGTTGTATTTCAAGTATGGAAATGGACAAAGTGTACAAGATTACATCATAGAATTCAAAAAACATGTCATGTTATTGTGCATGGACATAGAGGAAGAGTATTTATCAAGTGGCTTGAAGGTCTTCGCAATCCCATCAAGAGGGTGATCATCATGCAAACACAAGGACTTGATTAAGATTGTATTCAATACAACTATATATATAAGAAGAAGAATAACTACCAACCTTAATGGAAGACCTTGGTGATCAAGAATAAAATCCAAGAGGGTGTGGTGCTACAAAAGAAAAATAGAGAAGACTAAGAGTTTTTACAAGTTGGAGTCAAAGGGATAACACTAAAACAAGAAAAATGGTACTCTAAGGAAGAATTGGGGAGTTTATTACTCAATTAAGGTCTCATTGAGCTTGATTGTGGGGCCCTTTTTCTTTAATAAGGGAGGTATGATTTATACTAGATCATAAAACTATGTTCTATTATCAAGAATCACCTTGACAAGTATCCTCAAAATCACCTTAAAATCTCAATAAATAAAAATTATTGGTTCTATGGATGGGTACAAATTTGAAATTGTTACACTAGTCTCACAACTACCACAAAGAGTTTGAGAAAATCTCAAGTGATCTCACAATTGCTGATTGTCAAAAAAATATGGTTCCATTTGACATAATTGTGCAAGAATTTTAAGTGAAACAAAGTCTTTGTCTCTTCGATTTTTTGGCTTGTTGACCATCCAATGCACAAGATGTACTCTCCAACATCTTTATATATAATTTTAGAACGCAATTAAGGGTGGGGGAGGAGGATTTATTATTGTAGACATAGAAGTAAGGTTCTAGTTATGTATTTTAAAACATATGCTTGATGGTGAGTTTGTACCAATGGATAAGGGGTATAATATAATCTAATTCTCTTACAATTTATTGTACTTGATTAGTTTCTTTTAGTAATACTTGGTAGAAGTGTACTTGTCATTATTATCTAGTTTTGCATCCATTAATATGATAATTTCTAGGATAAATTTTGAGTGTTTTATTTCTCCTTGGCTTAGAATTCTATCCCTCTCTAATTGTCATTTAGTTTTATTAACATAGTCTATTGTTGGTCATTGTTAGTTTCTACAAATAATAATTTGGTGAGATTATTGATCAACCTACTTGATTAAGACTTATTTGAATAACAAAAGTCTCTTAAAAAACTCAAAAAATGGTTATTTCTTAAACTTAAATGAAATGTCCAAACACATTGTTATTAATATCTAATTGGATAATTAATTATAAATCAATAAAATGCAAGCTTGTATGTATATGAGACTAATAATGAAATGTATGAGATGGATCAATTGAGACTAAAAGTATAAATATTTTCTTAAATGAAATTGAGAGATATTAGGTCTCCTAGACTTATTTGAACAATGATAATTTTGTACACTAAACAAATTTTATTTTCATGTGCAAAAACACCAAATTGTTTAAAAAGATGTGTTCAAAGTTTATTCCATATGAAATTTCAAATATTCATATATTGGTTAGTCAGAGTGATAAGTGGATTGATGTTGGAGAGTTGATATTTGCTAGGGTTTGTGTCTTTTGTGCAGTTTATCACCATCTTTATGTCACTCTACTCCTTTAGGGCAAGAAAGCTCTTACTCTTCCATATTTATTGTGGGTTTTTTTGTAGTCATTTTTGTGGCCTCAAAATGTTTCAACCTAGTAGTTCACGATGGTGTTGATGGTTTGGAAGTTTTCAAAAATAGCACCACTAAACAAGCATCTCTAAATATTTGTTCCAAAGGTTTTTCATGAGGGAAGCCCTTTGATCCTCCAATGGATGTGGTTTTAACCATCCATAAATTTGATAATGCATGTAAATGGTTAATTTTTTTAATTTGATAGGATATTTTGTTGGGAAAACTCCCCAATTAAACATTCTTTGTGAATGGCTTAGCAAGCATTAGGCCCCACATAGGGTCCAACTTGGTGTTGTTCAAAACCTTATTAAACGATTCTTTCCTTTCCATTTTATTAAGGCTACCCATGCTAAGGCTATCCTGAAACATGGTTCATGGTATGTGTTGACATTTCATGCCACCCTTTGATGACCCATCATTGATAACCGATTTGAGAGATCCTATATGGGCCATCTTGCATGAATTCTCCTTGAAGGTTCCTAAAAGTGGCTTGCTTGCTTCCTTGCATCCCTCTTCTATTTCCCTCAATCTCCTCCTTCTTCTTCTCCCTTTCTTTCCATTTCTCTCCTTAGCTTTTCAGGTTTCACCCATCGGGCTTAACCCTTTCCCTCTACCCCTTATCATTCCTTCTAAAAATCAGCTAAGTGTTGATCTTTCGAGGTCAAACTTCGGCCTTACCCTTTACCTCTTACCATTTGTTATGGTAAGAGGTAAGCTTCCCTTCCGACCCCCGATCCTCGATATTCTCTTTGAAAAGCTACTAAGTGTTTACTTTTTAGGCATCAGGGATCAGGCTTCCCATTTACCTCTTACCTTTGTTAATATGGTAAGAGGTAGGACACCCTCCCAACCTCCGATCTTTGATGGATGCTTTGAAAATTTGGCCAAGTCTCAAGATTTTCAGGCGTCGAAGATCGGCAATCCCTCTTATCCCTTACTTCCCTTCATTAGGAAGTATCCCTCCTTCCAAACCCCAACCTCTGATTCCCAATTTTGGACTTCGGTGTTCACTCATCTTTCTTCCCTTTTACCACTTTGCAATAAGCAGTATGATGCAACCCCAACCCTTGATGTTCAATGGTTCCTTTTGGCCATCAGATGTCTCTCTTCCTTCTTACTCCTTATCTTAATTCTACAATAAGTAGTAAGCCTCATGCTTGATGTTCGAAGCCTGGCCTTGGTGCCAAAGCAGTGTGTGAAGTATGAGGTATGAAGGTTGCCCAAGGTCTGATGTCTGAAAATGTGTTGCTTTTCAAGCCTATGGACCATTTAATGATTTAAAGGTTTTTTTCAAGCTCAATGCCACGACCTTCCCTATTTTGAGGTTTTTTTCATAGTGGCACCATTAATGCCTAGGTGACCTTCTCATCTACCTATTCGATTTTTGGGCTTCAAGGACATCATTTATTGCTTCTCCTTGACTTCTACAGATGATTTAATGGGAACCCATGCTCATTTATGGTTGATTATTGTCCTCCCTTCCTTGCCCCATTCCCAGATCATTGATTTCACTGGAACATTTTGGAGGGATTTTTATACAACATTCATTGATGGGTATGGCATGCAAGTCTTGGTTTCTCTAGGCTCTCTTTCTAACACAAATTTCATGAGTAGATCTTTCCTTGATAAGATCTCCTTGACTGCTAACCCTAGTTGGGTGAGGGTTTGGTTGCATTCATCCAAATTATGATTGATCTATAAAAGAAATACTTGTATTCTTTTTAGGGGTTCTTTTGGTCTCCTCTAACAGTTTTCTTTTGCAAACACTGTATCTCTACATTCTACCATTGTAAAGTCTAGCTTTATGCCTTATATTAATTAAATCCAGCTATTGTCATAGTTTTTCTTGCATGTTTGAGTAAAACTTCTTACCTTCATGTCTGAATGTGTTTTTTAGTTGATTTTTTTTATGTATTGAGCAATCTTAAAGAAAAGATAGAATAAATTATATCTTGGTGTATCACCTTCATTTCCGTTTCATGTTCTCTTTCTATCCCTTTTCCTTGTGAGTTGTTAGAGTAGAGTAGTGATACTTTTTTCATGTGTTGGGTTAGACCAACACATTTACACTTAGATTAGAAAAAGTAAGTCAACCTTCTCTGAAGACTCAACCTCATTCACGCAAGGTCACACACCTTGAGGTTGTTTCCATTGTATCATTAGAGCACTGAACTCCTTGTCCAGTAGGGTGCATTTTTATGTGACAATAGTTTATGGCATGCCCAGTGGGACAAGAAGAAATTTTATTTCATCTTGTTGATAGAGTGGTGTTGCTCTCAACATTCTAGCCTTGAAGAGGCACTCAAACAAAGTACCTAGTGACTAGATGCGTTCAAAGGAGAACTCTACATCAAATTTGGTGACTCAAGTTGCTGCCCAAAATTTCTGATTACAAGGTGGGCATGTGCATTCATGCCCAAAATTCAAACAAGAACATATTCTAAAGGTAACTTTTAATACATTGAGCAACCATCTTTGTAGAGTCCCTACTAATGTTTAGTAGACTTGATGTCAGACACACGACTCCGAGGAAAACCTAACTGAACAGTCCACTAAACCCTTGAAAAGAACGTCATTAAATTATCAACCAGGGTTAACGTAGGCTTTTGATGATGTTGGCACTATATGTGCTTCTAAAGACTCAAGACTACCTAAATCATCCTAGCATAGGTGTTTACACTTGCTGAGAAATCACAAAGATGCATAACAATAAAGGAAGTAATGTCGACACTATTGCTATGGGTACCTACAACAAAAGATTGTGACTACTTCACTGTTAAGAAATGAATTCTAAGATTAACCAATACTATTGATTAAACCTACACTCTAAAGTACAACAAATTGAAGTAAACTAAAGCATGAATTTAAAACAAGATTTGTTCATGGATTCATTCATTGCATAAAGAATCTAATTACAATAACAAACATTCATGAAGTAATTACTTTAACAGTAATAAATGTATAGAAGATAAAGTGGGGAACAGTTACCTTGAGTGGCCCTTACTCAAGTGACTGTCTCCATAGATTTAACACAAATCTAACTCCTCAGATGAGCGTAATCATGAAAATAATGAACAATTATTCATTGTATAACTCAGAATATCACTTAACTGAACAATCCACTAAACCCTTGAAAGGAACTTCATTAAAATATCAACTAGGGCTAACTAAAAATGAAAGTATATTTTACTATATTTGCTACTGGATAATTAACCGACTTAACCTAAGCCTCAACCATGGAACCATGCATATAGGCACGGGGGGTTATTGAAATAAGGACTCTAAACTGAAACCATAAATCACCACTCCCTTCATAACAGAGTGTGATAAAGTCTGATCAACTAAAACCATAACTGAAGAAGGGAAGAAGAGTCCAAATAGGACTATGACTCTGCTACAACAAGAGTTAGAATGTGGAATGTTGAAATAGTCACGTTGGACTCCTAACTGTAATCTAGAGTTCTTCTCCTTCAACTTCTTTATTGAATGTCATAATGATGCACAATCATCTTCAATAAATGCCTCCATTTCTGCAATTACTGCACTCAACTTATTCTAGAACCTCCCCTGCATAGTTGTCTAGAAACTCCTTTCGCCGCGAGCTACGCCTCCCAGTTGTTGTGGGATACAATCTATCTCCTTTGGCTCGTTGGATGCAAAGAGTTAGTTCATATAAAAACCACATAATACTAATAACCATAGCTTAAGCACCAATATTCATTGCAATTCATACATGTATCCACACATCAATTATACAATAATTATCACATTATAACCATATTTCCATATACTTCAAATCAGGTTCAGGTTTGCATAATAAGCATAAAAGATAATAAAGTGTAGGAATATGTATGAGATATGTGTTTGGAAATGTCTATGAATGCATAAAAACATTAGAAAACTAACTAATAACTAAACTCATCATTCCCCCCAACTATTCTTTTGCTTGTCCTCAAGCAAATCAACTAGGGGTGGATGTTGTAATGCAAAGTGATTTCCCTGAGATCTGTAACAATATTCACTCCACTAATTTGTTTCAAATAAAATCCTCCATAGCATGCAAGTCTAGCCATTCTAGTATCCTTAGCTTCCTCTTGTTCCTCATTCTTTTCCCCTATCTAGTGTGGCACTGTGTAAAGAAGCATTGGTGACTAGAAAGTGAGTGGTGCCCATTTTTAAGTGATTTTTCTTTGGCAATATCCATGTACCTGCATGTTATTTCAAGCATGCATATAAAATTATAAATAGAGTGTGGCTCTTTCCTTTGCAACTCAAGGATTAAGTTGTCCCACCTTTCTTGCACAAATGAATAACAATGATGGATTAGTCCTACAGTCAGTCTTTGCACTCTGTCATAGTCTTTGATCCTCAAATTCATGATTTTTCTACCCACACTTTTGTACTGTAGGAGTGTTGTCCATTCCTCTATGATCACATGGGGGTTTTTGGATTCCTTTCTAATTGGAAGGGCAACTGACTTCTCCCTTTCAACATATTCTAGCGTAATCTCTCCCCTCTTTCTTTCATTCCTAAAGTATGATGCTAGTGCCATTATTTATAGATCACCCACAAAAATTAATGGGTTCCAATTTGTATCATCTAGGACAACATAATTATGAAAATAAAATTCACATAATTGGTCTTGTTCATCAAGTGTGGTGTTAGCAAAAATATTGAGAAAATCAAATTTCCTACTCATTGCAACTGGCAGATTACTGATCAATCTACTAAACTGATAACTTGAGAATTTTTCCTATAAGAATAAGGCATATGTCCTAGAAAGAGTTCTACACCTAACAATCTATGTAGCCTTGTCTATTGCTTCAAGCTTGATTGCTAACTTTTTCAACTCAATGTCTTTACTCTCTAGAACTCTGGTGTACTCTAAAACTATTGTTTTTTTTTCTTCTAATTCTCCTTTTGGTGAGAGATTTCTTGAGTAACTTTCCGTAGCTAGTAACCTAGAGACATGTTGTAGGATAGGTTATAGTTTTTACAGTAGGGGGTCTTATGTTCTTAGTTGCAAGCTCTTTATTTCCTACTTCTACCATTACAAGTTGTGCAAGAAAATCTAATTTAGACACATGCCTCTACTATCTCAATGTCTTCTTCTTCTTGCTTCTTAACACTACCCCTCATGAAACCTTTCCTTTTAAGGTAGTGTGAACACCTTGGTTGGGTGGTCTTATTTTTCTGCACCTTTGAAGGTGTAGAAGAAGAACCACCTCTCTTCTTTCTAGTTTTTGGCTTTTTAGATGAGGTTGGAGTTTCATGGACCTCTTCTATTGCAGGCTAATTAGATGTTGCATATGGTGATCTTTGCACACTTTTCTCCTCTGGTTCTCCCCTGTTGTGGGTAGGTGAAGCAGTTGATGAAATAGGAGGCATTTCCCTTAGAGATGTAGTAGGCGACTCTAAGTTTTTTGGGACTACTAATTCCTCAAGAATATTGTTAATGTGTTCATAAATCAAAAAGCTCTCCTAGGAAACATGTGGGTACTGAACCCTAAGGCTTCTCTTTACTAGCAAGGTAGCCAAATAGTAATGGGACAGAGTTGAATCATTTATTTTCCTTTGATACTCAGACCCCATTCTCTTTAACAAATTATAGAGGAAATTAGGTACATTAACAAGTTTGTTGCGACGAAGGTGACTCAAAAGCTTAAAATGTACACAATATAGAATGGATTGTCTACCATCACAAGTGGTATATTTAACCATGTAAGAAGCACAAGAAGCCTATACCCATGGAAGTGACAACCTCTTGGTGCCTTGTGATGACAATTCAAGGTTTTCTCTAGGCTCCCTGAATTCATCCCTGATAGCTACTACATTTGCTTTGACAAGGAATTCAACTCCATTTCTTAATAGATTAGATACCTCTACAATTGGAGCCTTTGAAGTGTCCACCCTCAATCCTCTGAAAGTGGCTTCATCATGTTGAAATGTTGCTGCAAACTACCTTGTCATGTCTTCATTGTATTCATTTAACTTCAGGAAGTAATATAACCACCTTGCTCTTGTGAAAATGGGCAAGAATAATTTTTCCTCCAATATTTGCTAGTGTGCAAATGGTTCCCTTATGACAGTATCACCTCCCATGATGGGATATACTTACTCTGCTATGCTCAAATTGTAGAAATTTCAGATCACAATTCAAATTCATCAACCTACCAACCCTTTATATCTGCTATACTTGCATGTACTTCTTCAACTACAACTTCAATTTCTATGTCTTCTCCCTTTGTTTCAGTTGGTTTAGCTTAAATTAGCTTAGAAATTGGCTTGGAATTAGGGGATAGATGACAAGAAGGTTGCATAAAGGGGAAAAAGGGGTTGCATGTTTGTTTCCTTTAATGGAAATTTTTTGAAAACCTTGAACTGAAATAATATACTATCTCCCCCCAACTAAAATCTTGAAGTGACCCCACTTCAATGTACTTACTAGGTTGAGGGAATGATTATTGATTATGGAAATAAGATTAATGAATGTGAAGCATGTAAAAACAAATGTGAGGACACATTGAAAGCATTGGAAATCTATGTTACTTATGAAAAATTAGTATGCGTACTTGTTGCTTTAGACGAGTTCATAACTCCACGTGTGTGAAGCTTTTGCAAGTGTGTTCGTAGCTTGATTTTGATTTGAAATTGGTTAATTGCTATAGGTGATGGAAGGAATGATAGGTTTGCGCGTGTGAAATAAAGGTTGCAGAATGCACGGTTCATGAAAGATGAAGTGATTGTTCAATGCATGAAAATCGAGGTTATAAAGCATTTGGAATGAGTGGTTAAGTTGTATGTATTGATATGACATGATTAAGTTATTGTATGTATAGAAAAAGTGGAAATGAATGTGGATGATATTCAATTATGTAGTGTATATATTTTTGAATTTTTTGACATGTAATTGTTGCGGGTACCTTCAATAACAAGTCCTGATTTGAATTGTGGCAACTTTGACTCATGATAATATAGGTCCCCACTACATCATGGAGAATTTTTTAAAAATATTTTTTGATTGTGTCAGATGTGTGGTGTGTGCACGTGAAGTTGGATAAGGAATTATACTTGTGTGATCTCAGGAGGTAAGTTGTGTAGCTTATTTGTTGAGTCACTTTGAGAACTGGTAGTAGTAGTTGTTGAGTTGCAATCTTGTGGTAGTATGTATGTATTAGAATCACTACTTGGACCATATCCATGTATTAGAAAAAGAAGGAGATTATCTTTCTATGCTAGTTTCTTGTATATTTTCATTCTGCAGCCATTGACCAACAATGAAAATCTAATTGCATCTATGGTTTGCAATTTGACTACTCCATTTGGAAAAACCTGACGTATTTCATATGGTC
>VDFB02000007.1:52465349-52535284 GCA_007258455.2 Sequoia sempervirens
CTTGTAACAATAATAATAATAAAACATATCAGGTTGTATTTCTTTCTTATTAAACCAAATCCCTTTATGAGTAAGTACACATCATGAAGCGGTGTTCATGTACATTAGATCCTAAACAAAGAAATGAGAACAACTAAAAGGGGGCAGAGATATTGATTTAAAACAATACTCCCTTGACTTTATGTAGCGTTGAAAAGAAACAAAAAAGTAGTTGTAATCATATGACAACCATATTTTTGATAATATATGAAAAGAATGAATATTATATGTTAATGAATGAATATGAATAGTGTTAATTAATAGATGTTATATGTTAATGGTGAATGTTATATGTTATTAATGGATGAATCAATGATTAATGTTATATGATTGGGTATGGGGAATTGAGAGTGGTGTGAGGGGGGCGGGGAGGGCCAAATGAGCTTCCACTGTCACGTGGCTGGCCTTGTTAAGTAGAGAATATTAAACTATACTCAAAACAAAAAGAAGCTCAATAAGGTAATGCACTTTTCAATATAAGAAATGCATTGTTTGAAGCATCAAACCAATATGCAGTCTATATGTATGATCAGTCGTCAGTCTCCGCAATGGTACATTTCCACGAATATTTAAAAAAAAAAAAAAATTGCTTCTTCGTCGCAATTTTGACGACAACAACCGATGAAAACCACCGACGAATCAACAGAAAGGATCGATGAAGTTTCTATAGTTGCGACGAATATTTCGTCGTAACTCCCTGCCCATTTTGTCGCCCTTTCGATGATCTTTCGGCGTTGCTACCACGCTACTCCCTACCCATTTTGTTGCACTTTCGATGAACTTTTGGTGTTCTTCCAACGCTACTCCTTGCTAATTTTTTTGCAAAGTCGATGAACTCTTGGTGTTGTTTCAACGCTACTACTTGCCTATTTCGTCACACATTCGATGAACTTTTGGTGTTTTTTCGACGCTACTACTTTCCTATTTCATCGCAATGGCGACGAACGTCTGCTATTGTTTTGACACTACTGCTTGCCCATTTCGTCGAACCGGCGACGAACTTCTGGTGTAATTCATTGGTGGATACACAAAATTTTCGTCGATATTCCAACGAAATCCCGAGGTATTTCATGATGCCGTTGACTGATGATTCTTTGCCGTTATTTCGACGTTTAATTTATCGTCGGCCTTTTGACTAAAAAATAGCGACAGAAAGATTTTTGCCATTGCGTCACTCTTCCAACAAAGATTTGTCAAACGACCGACGAACGGTCGTCGAAAAATGGTGTCAAATTCAGTAGTGACCAAGTTGGACCCTATGTGGGGCCTAATGCTTGCTAAGCCATTCACAAAGCATGTTTTCTTGGGGATTTATCCTGACAAAATATCCTATCAAATTAAAAAAATTAACCATTTACATGCATTATCAAATTTATGGATGGTTAAAACCACATCCATTGGAGGATCAAAGAGCTTCCCTCATGAAAAACCTTTGGAACAAATATTTAGAGATGCTTATTTAGTGGTGCTATTTTTGAAAGCTTCCAAACCATCAACACCATCGTGAACTACTAGGTTGAAACATTTTGAGGCCACAAAAATGACTACAAAAAAACCCACAATAAATATGGAAGAGTAAGAGCTTTCTTGCCTTGAAGGAGTAGAGTGACATAAAGATGGTGATAAATTGCACAAAAGACACAAACCCTAGAAAATATCAACTCTCCAACATCAATCCACTTATCACTCTGACTAACCAATATATTAATATTTGAAATTCCATATGGAAGAAACTTTGAACACATCTTTTTATACAATTTGGTGTTTTTGCACATGAAAATAAAATTTGTTTAGTGTACAAAATTATCATTGTTCAAATAAGTCTGGGAGACCTAATATCTCTCAATTTCATTTAAGAAAATATATATACTTTTAGTCTCAATTGATCCATCTCATACATTTCATTATTAGTCTCATATACATACAAGCTTGCATTTTATTGATTTATAATTAATTATCCAATTAGATATTAATGATAATGTGTTTGGACATTTCATTTAAGTTTAAGAAATCACCATTTTTTGAGATTTTTAAGAGACTTTTGTTATTCAAATAAGTCTTAATCAAGTGGGTTGATCTATAATCTCACCAAATTATTATCTGTAGAAACTAACAATGACCAACAATAGACTATGTTAATAAAACTAAATGACAATTAGAGAGGGATATAATTCTAAGCCAAGGAGAAATAAAACACTCAAAATTTATCCTATAAATTGTCCTATTAATGGATGCAAAACTAGATAATAATGACAAGTACACTTCTACCAAGTATTACTAAAATAAACTAATCAAGTACAATAAATTGTAAGAGAATTAGATTATATTATACCCCTTATCCATTGGTACAAACTCACCATCAAGCATATGTTTTAAAATACATAACTAGAACCTTACTTCTATGTCTGCAATAATAAATCCTCCTCCCCCATCCTTAATTTCCTTCTAAAAGTATATATAAAGATGTTGGAGAGTACATCTTGTACATTGGATGGTCAACAAGCCAAAAAATTGAAGAGACAAAGACTTTGTTTCACTTAAAATTCTTGCACAATTATGTCAAATGGAACCATAATTTTTTGACAATCAGCAATTGTGAGATCACTTGAGATTTTCTCAAATTCTTTGTGGTAGTTGTGAGACTAGTGTAACAATTTCAAATTTGTACCCATGCATAGAACCAATAATTTTTATTTATTGAGATTTTAAGGTGATTTTGAGGACACTTGTCAAGGTGATTCTTGATAATAGAACATAGTTTTATGATCTAGTATAAATCATACCTCCCTTATTAAAGAAAAAGGGCCCCACAATCAAGCTCAATGAGACCTTGAGTAATAAACTCCCCAATTTTTCCTTAGAGTACCATTTTTCTTGTTTTAGTGTCATCCCTTTGACTCCAACTTGTAAAAACTCTTAGTCTTCTCTATTTTTCTTTTGTAGCACCACACCCTCTTGGATTTTATTCTTGATCACCAAGGTATTCCATTGAGGTTGGTAGTTATTCTTCTTCTTATATATAGTTGTATTGAATACATTCTTAGTCAAGTTCTTGTGTTTGCATGGTGATCACCCTCTTGATGGGATTGCGAAGACCTTCAAGCTACTTGATAAATACTCTTCCTCTATGTCCATGCACAATAACATGACATGTTTTTTGAATTCTATGATGTAATCTTGTACACTTTGTCCATTTCCATACTTGAAATACAACCACTTATTGTTTTGATTAGTATTGTGCCCAATGGGATAGAAACTATGTCAAAGCAAATCCTTAAATCTTTCCCAACTAGTCCTAGCCAGATTTATTTCTTTTTCATTGTTACATATCTCTCCATACAAGAGCATGCCATATCATCTTACAATTTGTGCAAAAGAGATATTGTATGTTCAACTAACATTATGCGTGCTCCAAATATATACTTCTATCTTATCCATATATATATAAATTAATCATTCATTCACTTGTTAGAAGTCTGTATATTTATTTTTGCTTCAACTTTGAATGAGAGTTGTGTAGAATTTACCTACCTTGTTGATCTTTCTTCGTTTTAGGGATCTCAACCCTCTATGCTCTCACTATCTTCTCTAATACAAAATTTTCCAACAAGTGTATGAATTAGATGCCCATAGTTGACTAATCCTAGAACATGCACTTATATTATTAGTCGAGTTGTTATGTTTGCTCCTTAATGCAATTATATTCTTCGTGACAATTTCCATGTTACTCACAAGGTGGGCTACACAATTATTTAGATTGTTGAGGTTTTGTACATTTCTAGTCACTAGCATAAAACCACAAGCATTTTTTCCCACAAATCTTAAAGATTGAGACATGTACTCTTACTAATTTATTATTTATAGAGATTAAGAATCACTACTAATGGACTATGCCACTTAATAAAAACTAAATAACAATAAAAAGGGGTAGAATTATATGACAAGGAAAAACAAAACATTCAAATTCTATCCTAGAAATCCTCTTATTAATGAACACAAAGCCAACTTGTAGTGGCAAGTGTATTGCTTCCAAGTATTATTAAATGAACTCAAGCAAGTGCAATGATTTGTAAGAGAATGTGGATTGCCATCTACCCCTTGCTCCTCATACAAACTTACTATATCAAATCTATTCTTCAAAATACACAATTGGAATCTTACATCTCTAAGATAGTACTTAATCATCTTCTCATACCCTCAATTGCTTCTACAAATGTTTATTAAAAAGTTGGAGCATTACTCCTATGCACTGGAAGGTCGCTAAGCCAAGAAACTAAAGATACGAGATATTAAGTTTTGTTTAACACTCTAATACAGTTATATTGGGCAGAACCAATGGTTTCTTCATACTAGTATATTAACAATTGTGAAATTACCAAGGTATTTTCAATTTACAATGGTAGTTGCAAGATGTTACAACCATTTCAAAATTACCACTTCAATAAAACTAATAGTTTTGATTTGCTAAAGTTTCTTTACTTTTAAGGACAAAAAATTGTAAAAATATTTCCTAATAATATAACATAATTTTATAATCATACTCCATTAAACTCAAAATAATACCAATTACTTTAATTAATAAAATAAATTATAATATTTTTGTGATTGATATGTATATTAAATAGATTTACAATTTTAAAAAATAATTTGATAAATTTGAAACATAGAGCAATGATACTGTTATAGCACTATATGAACATCTGACATTCCATACTGAAGGACTTTGAGCACATCTTTTCGTACAATTTGACATTTTTGTCCATGTAAAACTAAAAATTACCGTTTAGTGCGAAGATTACCATTGTCTAAATAAGTCTCAAACACATACAATGCGTTAATAGGTTTATTTAAGGGCACCAAGTGCCCTGCCCCTCTAAATGTCAAGTATGTCAATCCCTCGTAGCTTACAAACCATCCTCCTACCTGAACATATAGAATAATTTTTGATAATTTAACTCATATATATCCAAAGAATTTATAAAAAAAGCAACATAATTCTAAACCTCTATTTTATGTCAAAGTTTGAATGGTTGCGTACATTCTAAAGTAAAGACTAACCTTTTGTTTTGCTTTAAAGAGCACCATAATAAAAGAGAGAATTTGAAAGATTTACCTGTTTTCCATGGTACCATGGATGCCATTTTTCCTTGATGGTCAAATTTAATGAGTCAATGCAATATCTTGTAGATAAGACAGGCACTCTTCCATCAATATCTCCACTGCAATTGGCCATCATAGAAAATTAAAAACTATGTGAATTTCTACAATTCATCTAGTATTCAAAAGATAGCTTTTGGAATCAATTGTATATATTTTTGAATCAATGATGTTTTGGAGCACATTTAGTGATCCATCTTCAGTCTTCTCTTCCTGATGATGGATCACTGAGTGTAATTCAAAATGTTGATTCAAAAACATACACAATCGATTTCAGAAATAATCTTTTAACACATTCTTTTGGTTCTTCTACCTAGTTTTATTCAACTCAAATGGAAAAAGGATTAGTTGCTTAGAAACCAATAAACAGGGTAAAATGCTTGCGAAAAAAACCTGTAAACCCAAATCTTTAGACCAGCTTTAATAAGCTTCTTGTAGATGGGAAGCACTGAATTTACCGTGGAAAGATACCCATGAAAAAGCGAATTGCTGCATCAACCAGTCAAACGTGAACTGTGAATTCCAAAAATGAATAGAAGCAATGAGAGAAAAAATTAGGACATATGTAGAAATACCCACTTGCAAACAGTCCATTGGAAAGGAATCCCTGTAATGTTTGCATGGAGAGCCTGCTGTACATCAGGTCTGTTAAAGTATTTGTTTGTGTACATTTCAAAACATGGGTCATATCCACCATAAAGACCTTGAAGAAGTCTCCTTGATCCCTGGAACCAAGAAAACTAGCAATATTAAAAAACAAGTCCTCTTAATCTAGAATAGAGGAACAATGATTGAGGATGGGTTTGAAACTTTGAACAGAAACCTTAATTTGTAAGCTTGAAGAATCTCTAGTCCTTCCTCCTGTTCCTGAGCTTATGCTATCAAGGCAGGAAGGGGCATATATATTATAAATGTCTATCTCGTAATACTCAGCATAGATGGAATTCATAGCTCTGTAGCAATCAGCTGTCCAGTTGTAATCTTTGAAATTGCAGATTCTTTTAATCAACTTATAAGTTTGGTCAGAAGTGATAGCATGGCTCCAAGCATAATCTGCTATTCCCTCATAGTCATATGAGTCATCTGTTTCAGGATTGCCTACCTGCAGTAAAATCACAGTCAAAATACAAAAGGAACAACTTGGATTACTTAGAGTAGAAAGAAGCCTCTGTTTTTGCACTGACAATGAAGCCTCGTAGATTGATAGGGTGTTTGGAAAAGCTTCCATTGCGGTCATACACAAGCTCTGCAAGCTGAGGTACATAATGACCTGTAAATCAACCAACCAGTCAGACCATCGGTCAAAAAGCTGCAAGCACATGTTGTATTTGAGCTATCAATCAGCAAAGTGCAACAGGCATTAATGTAAAACTTGCCCGCATAGCTTTCCCCTGCTATATAGAAGTCATGGGATTTATACTCTGGAAATCTTTCCAACCATCTCACGAGGAATTTATATGAATCCTCAGCTGCAAACCCACAATCCTCAATTCAGTCCCAAATTGAAAGAAAATTGAAAAAAAGTTATACGTGCTAGCCACTAACTTACCAGTGAATTTGTCATCTATGGCGAGGAAATCAGAAGAAGTGTTGGTATATGAAAACCCAACACCTACTGGGGATTCCACGAACAATAAATTGGCTACTGTATTGAGTGCTCCATACCATGGAAGAAGAAAACAATATTAGTATATTAGATTTTTTTTCTCTCCCCCATCATAGAGTTTGACCCAAAACACCCAATAAAAAATTCACGGAATCAAATCTAAACAATGCATACTCAACTGTGGAAATTATACTCTAACACTAATCTCCTTTCATGTCTACCCTTGGTCCAGGAATACTTATTCAATAATTGAAATAAGCATATTTTCATACCGACTCTGGCTCCAGTAACATTAGTTCAAGTAATTGAAACTACTGTACTTCTACCTACCTTTGTTCCAGGAATATTCATTCAAGTAAAGACCCGTTCCATTTGTTTTAACGTGAAAGGGGCCCAATTCAATGGAAGCCCCATAACCAATAGAAGAACATCCAGGCCCTGCAACAGCCACAGCCATTAATAACATATTAAATGCTTGGTGTCTGACAAAAAGGGTACTGAAATTCTAGATTTAAAATACCTCCATTAAGCCAGAGAACCAAGGGCTTTGTAGAGGGCTCATCTTCTGCTTGAAAAAACCAGTAAAAGAGAGCCCTGCCATGGGATTCATTTACAGTAATGTAACCCGCATAATGGGCAAAATTTACATCCGGTTGGCCAGGAAGATCAAACACCCTGTCACCATTCTTATTTCCATCTCCATCTCCATTCACAATGACAAAGGCAAGCAAGCAAATATTAACCACTGCATATGTTACTCTTGCACTCCTTTCAATCTCCATTTCAGTTCACCCATTCATTGCAGTGACACAACACTCGACTGTAAAGAATAAATCATTCAATGCAAAGGTTGCAGTGGGGGCCACCAACGAAGGATTCGAGGATTCAGCTTATCTTTATCTTCTGGCAGCTTCTCAGGTCCTGCCAAAATCTGTGTTATATTCGTTTGTAGGGATTCGTAGGGCTTTCCAAGAAACCTATTGCCTATCCTGAATACTGGATGTACATTTGACCATTGAACATAAGGATGCCCAGTTGACCGTAAATATTAATTAACTTGATCAGATGAATACATTATACCTAACAAATGATAAGACGAAGTTTCCACTTTGAGCTCTATCCTGTACTGCTGGTTGCATTTGCTCGGCTATCTTATTGTAAAATCTTACCCGGGTCTGTGTGTTTCTGTTTGTTTTAGTTCTCTTTTTCTTTCAGTTTCTTTGTTGTTCTTTCAACTTTCTTCAATATAAAAAAAAGTTTCCACAGATGTAACACAACAATAAATGATTATGTATAAGTTTCATCAGATGAAAGTCACGTTTCTTTAATGGGCTATAATTTTAGGTGAGCACAATATTGTGATGGGGTAAATGACTACAGAGTTTCATCATGAAAATCACCAGATGAAAGTCATGTTTCTTTAATGGGCCATAATTTTAGGTGAGCACAATATTGTGATGGGGTGAGCACAATATTATGATGGTTATAAGAATGAAATATCAGATATTTTTAAAGGTTATTCATTTTACTACTATTTCAAAGACAAAATTTCAATTTTATTTAAAGAAGTATCAAAATTCGTAATGATCAATTTCAAAGATGAAGTATTAAATTTTTTCAAAAGATCATTTATTCTAATATTATTTTAAAGATAAAGTATACAATTTTTTTGAGAGCTCACTCATCATAATATTTCAACAAGTTCAAATTGATGAGCCAGCTATTTTTTTGGATTTATCTGTGTGAGTTTATTTGTATCAACATTTCAGATCACACTCTATGATCCAACGAGTATCGAAAATTTTCAAGAAATCATCCATCTCAAAATTACTCGAGTGAAAAATACAACTTCCTAAGTAATCATCTATCTTAAAATTACTTCATGGGAGAAACAACAGAAATTATTCAGATCTACTTCAAGAAATAACCATTAGAATCTAGATCATGAAAGTAAAGCAACAGAATATCTCAAAATCTATTAAAACAATGAAACATCAAAACTTTTCTAAAAATCGTCCGATCCATATTAAAATCTCACCAGAAATTGAACTTTCATTCTTATAATTACTTTGTTCAATATAAAAAAAATCGCCAAAAATTTACCCAATCTAAAACTACTCTGAACCTGAAATTTCTAACATGGCAGCCATCCTGATTCCACTCCAAATAAGAAGTCCAGGAAAAAATTAGCATCCAAATACTACCCCAACACAACCATAAAATTTGCCCCAGTTACGTTTTCCATTAGATTAACGTGTGGCCGCCAGCCGGGCATCCAAAGATTTTGATAGTTTGACGTTTGACGTGGCTCCATTAGAAATGGGATTTCCATATCTAGTCCGGACAATCGCTAAAGCCAACTGACCATCAGCAATCACCCTCCAGAATAAATTCCATTATCGTTTATTGTAGTCCTTGGAATTTCCAATTATTGAGCTCCCAAAGCAGAATATTTCGTTGCCAATTTCCACAGGTTCCTTGTTATCTCGTGAACAGTGATTTACCAAACGTACCTGGAATATTTTTTCTTCTACAATTTTTCAACCGGGGGCTTTTTGGTTCTTGACAGTCAAATGATTTTTACTGCTTATTTAATTCTAATTTTAAAATGTGGAAAGCTCTTGTTCACAAATATATATATGAGAAGAAAAAGTAATTTAGATAAGAGATACGTCATAAGTGAGGTCATGATAACGTTATTTATTAAGCATTAGGAATTAATAAATTTTGTCAACACCATCGCATTATATAATTTATGATAGTAAAAAATTTCAATAAATAAAATAATGCTTAGTGTAAGGTAATAGTCAAATTGTTTACAACTTTCTATTCATCTCTTAAATTACTAGGAAAAATTAAATTTTATAGAAATATTAAAAATATTAAATAGAGTTTGAGATTTTTGATCTATTATAAAATTAATTATAATTACTATATTATTGTAATGGTGAAAGATGCATACATCTTGCTTTTTCTTTTTGTTTTAGGTACACTTTAACCTAGTTATCCTTTATATAATATGTTGTAGTGAGGGTCAAATAAATAACAATTGAACAAGTACATAGGGCACATGAACTCAAGCATGAGAAGAAAGAATAATGAAAATGAATCAAAATTGTAGAAAAATAATAGAAAGAATACAAAGGACCATCGATATGTGAAACCCAAGTCACACTATGCTACCTAATCTTAGAGATATATGTATAAAGACTCTATGCACTTGTAATCAAGCTCTAAGATCTATCTAAAAACCTAACAAACTAGTCAACTTTGCCAACCCATTCAAATGACTGTGGCTTCTTTTTATATAGCAAATGTCACTTGTACTTCAATGCACAATAAAAGTTGGTCATTGAAACAAGTACACAATAAAAAGGTAGCTATTTCTTAATAAATTCAAACTTAGATTATTTTGTCTCTAGAACTCGCACATTAAAAGAACTAATCATGCACTATTTGATAGAATCATTCTAATAGAATGACCAACTCCTTGACATATATCATTGGTCAATTATGACAAAGTATGCATGTAGGAGACAATTAACGTTAGGTCTTTGGAGCAAGATAACTTGCTCTTAATAGAGATGTGTGGAGATACACCAATAAGCAACAAAATACATACAACACCAAAAGCCACCCAACACAATTTATTGTTTTCACATTCAAGATAATAGGTGACAAACTATTATAACAGAAGACACACACAAGATAAGTTCACACATATGAGAAGGTAAACATCTATGTTTGGGTGATATATGATTGAGTCATCCCAAGGATGCTATTACATAAACTACTTCTGGTAAAAAGATTGTGAGCATGGTTCTCATAATATGGACTATGTAGTCAACTAATTTAACCACCCAAATAAGCTTACTTAGCTTCATGAATTCATGAGTTATACCTAAAATTGTTACCCTTCCAAATGAACAAGGGTAAAAGTACAAAGTTGTGTCACACTTCCGGCCAACTTATCAACACAAGCGAATTTTAGTATTTATAACTAAAATTCAATTTTGGTTAAACATATGATCCAGTAGGATTCATTCTAGATAAGTTAAATATGTCCACAACCTTTCCAACTAAAATTGTTAGCTAAATGCATATTTTGAGGCCAAATTACTAAAAAAAACAATTATTTGAAAAAATTAATGTTTCAAGAACTCCTACTCATATAAATAACATTTTTTTTTAAATGTAAAAATACCCTTTTGTAGATCCATAAGTGTAGTTTTCAAATATATATTTATTTGAATAGTTCAATTATTATTTTTTTTATTTTATTTTTTTACTAAAAGTAGGTTATCAACACAAAAATATTAGGTTGATTACCATGTCAAGAAAAATACTAAAACATTAAAAAATTTATAAAAAAAATGATGCCCTAGATAAAAGATTCTAGATTAAGATAGTATAATTTGTTTTCTATTTTAGATAAATATTTAATATAAAAGTTGACGTCGACTAGAAATAGTCGTTTAAATATTTATTTAAAAGTATATATTTATTAAAATTGCAAAAGAAAATATCTATGCCCTAAAGTTTCAAGTTATAAATATAACAAAAAAATTGAAGGAGAAAAAATAAATTTACTATATAAAGCTTGACGTCTCATGTAACATCATTTTTCAACATTTTATCAACAACTAAATTATAGTGTTAACTTATAAAAATCTATATTCAAATAAATTTTTAATTTTGTCAAAAAAAATACAAACATAAAATATACTGAAAAATACACATTTTATTAGTTTACATCATTTCATAATTAAAAACATATATGCCACTTTCTATTGATTCAAGTTTAAAATTTAGATCAGTGTTGGTTGTTTCCTTTATAAAAGTGTGACATAGCTATATACTTTTACCCACAAGCTACTCCTTGTACTTACTTTGTCTAATCTTCTCATCCAAGTCCATATCCAATATCTGAATGATTTCCTCTCATTATTTTTCTTGTATCTCCTTTCTCCAATTAGGTGCTTTTATTAGTTGCATGTCCAAACCTTCAAGAACATGGTAGGAATATAGATTAAATACATTGAATATTGACAAGATATCCAATTTGTTCCATAGGGTTCTGCCAAAACTAGTTAAGGAAATTTATATCATGATCTAACTTGATGTTGTGACAACCCATCCAATTGAGTTTCTTGAAGAACAAAACCACTATCCCGAACATTTCAGTAAACTTTTGACAAGGAAGGAAATGTGTGATTTTAGAAAACTTATTCACCACTTTGGAGTTAAGATTCATTACCCATTTAAGTGTGGTAATTATCCAAGGATAAAATCCATGGTTAGTTCCTCCCATGGTCTATTTGGTGTGTGCAATGACTTATATATCCAATGTTTTGTAATGTATACTTTGTTGTTTGGAAGATATTGTATCTCTCCACAAATATACATAAACTTGGTCGGTGATACCTCTCCTCACATGGCCTATAGCTTGTCCACACAAACTATATTCTAAATCCATCTCTATGTAACTCTCTATTAAGGTTTGATTCCTCATTAAACTATGTGGGATGATGAGTCTAGAAATTTTTCTCACTTATAGTGTTTTATGTTAGTTATGTTAATTTATGACGTGGAGATACTACTAAGAAAAACTAACCTTTGTGCAACAAAATGTAGTCACCCATAGAAAAGGTCACCTGTCAACGTATAGCCAAGGGAGTGTTCATTTACAAGAAAAGACACAACAACCCATATCTAAAGGAAGAAGTAGCCAAGTATTATGGGAGTGGTTTAGTTATAAATCATTCTCTTTATCACTGATTCCATCACCAACCATGAAGATATCTATAAAGATAAGAAGGAATTTATGACAACATATCGTGGTTCATAATTGTGGATTATTCTTTTCTCTACATGTTTCATTTATATTCTCCTTCTTTATGATGAATATTTATAACAAGATTAAGATACTCATACACCTTTGCATGATTAGTTTCCTATTTATGTTATGATTAGGATAAGGCTAAGTGCAAGAAGATGGATCCATAAAGAGGGAAAGTTTTGTGCAAAACAAAAATAAAAAGGAACGAGTACCCGTTTAGGAATAGGGACTTGAGCCTTAGATTGGGATCTCATTCCTAAACGAGTACACATTCTAAAAATAGAACAGTTACCACTTTAAAATGGGTACTTGTTCTAAAAATAGAGCAGATACCCATTCTAAATAAAATGAAATACCAACCTGCTTTTTGATTTGGTTTTAGGCTCGAGAAAGGCATGGTAACCTAACCCTTAGCCTTGGACCTACAAGTACAAGGTCATGGCAATATCAAGAGAAATAACTAACTTTGGCAATATGGTTGATGGGGTTTTTTTTCATAATTGTTTTGTGAAATTAAAACCCATTATAGATCATAATGTTTAGCTTTTAAATATGTAATTCTTTTATAATTGGATTATTTTTTTATTTTTAATTAATTTCTAAGGAAGCCGGTCTATAAACTTGAAATGTTAGGTTTTTCACATTTTTTAATAACTTTTAATTTGCTAATTTTCTTATAAAAAAATTATATGACATCGATATATACAAAAAATAATTTACAAATAAATAAATAAAATGATTATGGGTGAAGCCACAATAGTGGTTTACAATTGAAGTGAGGAAGGAAAACTCACAGAAAACGAATGCATGGAAAAAATATCGATTTTAGGGGTTCGTACGAACATACTGGTTCGACCGAACCCATTAGGGGTTCGCTAGAACCTGGGTTCGGGCGAACCCTTTTAAAGCTTTCCTGCCAAAAATGCCAACAAAAACCCTTATAAGAGGGTGGTTCAAATGAACCAGGGTTCGAATGAACCCTGGTTCGAGTGAACCCCTAGGGGTTCGCTCGAACTCCTAGGGGTTCATTCGAACCCCCCTTATTCCTCATCCCTCCTTTGAGACACAAAAAAACCCTAAATTTTGGCACTTCGGAGCTCGAGTTGATGAAAATGGATTAATCTTCACAAACCCAACTAGAATTAGGTAGTCTTCAGAACAAGCTATCCAAGAATATAATCTTAATATGTTTTGGTTTTATTATGTATTTGTTTTTTTTGGTTTTATTAAACATAGGTTTTTCATTGAAAATAAAGGTCTATGTTCTGCACATGTGGAAAAATAGCAGATTATCAAAAAAAAAATTGAAAAATATGAGTGCACCAAATATTGAATTCCTTGATCCAACAAAAAAATTGAATTTCGATATACAAAAAGTTATGTATTATATACCGCTTATGTCTGAAATGTAATTGGTTTGACTTCAAAACTTGATTAAAGAAAAAATATTCAATAAAAACTGTCTAACCAAGTGGAAGCACTAGATATCAAAGTTACGAATCTAAATTGAAAGAATTAGAATTTTATCCTTCATGGAAAAAAGTTATCGTTATCACCGCGTCACTTTTTAAAAATGTTGTTTTTTCAAAAAAAACCAGTTTTCGTGGGAGATGGAAAAAGAAGTATAAAATGATTCCACAAATTTTGAAAAAAATATTTTCAGAATCTACAGAAAAAATATGATGAGACTCTAGTTTGCATTATCTTCAAATTCTTCACGATTTAGCCGCTATAGCTGCCTGAATGTGAAGATTTAGTTAAAAATAATAATTTCAGTGTCCAGTTTGGCCAAAAATTGTAAACCACTATTGTGGGATCACCCTTATTTTAGGTCAAATTATGGTGTCCATACATGACAGCTTTCAAAAACAACAATTAAGGCCAATAAAAAAATAATTAAAAAATATTTAGAAAAAAATTATAAAAATATCCTCATCAATTTTCAATTTATGACACATCTTTCCCCAAAAGTAATTAGAAAAATACTTGTATTTAGGTCAAATTATGGTGTTCGTATACGTGCATGGTATGGTCCTAAAAATTTGACTTTTAAAAAGAGGGTTTTATACATACAAATTAAAAATTAATTTGTATCATCTAGGTATTAGTTCATAAATTACATATATGAAAAGTAGACTCAAAATATTAAATTTCATATTACTAACCAATCTTTTTTAAGATTCGATGTGTAAGTGCTTTAAATTTTCAATCCAATTGTGACAATTTCTAAAAATCAAGAAAAACACTTCCACTTTTTGAACATTTTGCGGACCCAACTTATTGCACTTACCCATAAGAATAAGTCGAATCCATATTTGTGGATGAGTTGACATATATTGTTAAGTTGTTTAGAGTTCAAAATAATTAAACTGCCTAGATAATGTATATATGACAAATCTTGTATTGTTAAAACATAATGTTATTAAGGGTCATACCCTTATAACATTTATATCTTGTTCTAATATAAGGTTATAAAACTTTATATATTATATGTTTATTAAGCATATCCCATTTGAAATAGTTATAGTCTTATAGCTATTAGATTATTAATTATTTATGAATAGTGGTTGTTGAATAGGTGTGACTAATACCCCTTTAGGTATCATGCCATCATTTCTGCTATATTTATTCTCTCTCGTTTGAGAGACATAAAATTTGGAGATTATATAGTGAACTATATCACTATGCACATGAGGTATTATTGGTCATTTGGAAGTATGGAAAACTATTCCCTATGTTCGGTCTATGTTATAATAGATCATTATTGTAAGTGTTTTAATAAAATGATATTTTATGGGTTTTTTATCCAAAAGGGTTTTCCCATGTATATCTTGTGTAATGTATAAAAGCTATGCTTGTATGATTCTCATTTTATTTATTTAATATCTCGTTTATAATTATTAGTATCCTAAAATCCTAATTTCTAACATGGTATCCGAGATAGTTAGGTTGAACTAATCATTTACTACATTTAAATTTGATATATTTACTTGTTTTCTTAAGTTACTTATATTATCATGTTTTGGGCTAGGTTAACATCAATGCTTTTGAGATTTTTGAAAATTGCAAATTCACTTGATAAAGCTTGGAATACATTTTCACCTCTTTAGGTAAATATATGATATTATTTAAGTATGATTCATTCCAACAAGGTTGAATTTCATTATGAAAACTTCAAATACATATATATAATATGGTAACATATTATGTTTATCCTTTCTATATTATAATCTAATTAATTCTAAATTATTCTATTACGATATAATCTCAATGTTCCTATAAATAAATAAAAATCCCTCAAGAATCTTGAATTCTTTGTAGGATGTAGGTCCAAGAATTTGGTCTTCCAATAAAATTAAGTTACCTTATATAAGTTCATAGTTTAATTGCAAAATATAGATAATTTGTGTCAAAATTGATAAAATGTCTTAGTGATTTTAGATAAAATTGAGTCTCAGTACAATTAATTTTGTTAAGATCTAAATAAAATTTTGTCTTGAGGTGGGATTTCAAAGTTTCTATGTAAATTTACATCCTCACCTTGAAATTTTACATAGATTACAAAGGATTGGGATTCAACCTTTGCATACACATTCACATAATGACATCATGATCCTTAAATCACAATAGTAAAATATAAAAATAATTCATTTAATACTTAAAAATATGAAAGAAAACTATTTACAACTCATTTAAAATATGCCACTAGAATCGAAATTTGAAAACTTTTAACTATCAAAAGAGGCATCTCTCTTCTTAAAAAAGACTAATCTATCTTTTGTTGAAAAATTGCCTGACACTTCATCCTTAAAGATGGTTTAAGTAGCTATTGGTAATCATCAATATGTTTATTTTTGTAGCTTGAAAGGTGGAATGTGGAGTTGGTTTAAAGCAACTCGAGTTGGATTTTCAGCAACAAAATTTTTTTTATTCATTAATAGAATGTTTCGGGTTTGTGAGATACGACCAAGAGTGATTTTGTGTGATTTAAAGCTGAGTAATGTAAGGAAAGCTTATTTTGTTGCATGTTGATTTAAAATAGCTGAGGCTATATTTGTAATATTGTTGTAGAAAATCAGTATTGTATTTTCAAAAGCAAAGTTTGTTGTTAGGCTAAATAGAAGATCCAACATTTGCAAGCTTTTCCCCACAATAGGGTTTCCTGGGTATTTTTATGTTATTGTGTATCAATGATTGTCCTGTTGTTATTTTTTCTTCCGCTATTATGAGTTGTTAATTAACACAATGTATTAATTGTTTTAAATTAGATAGATAAATTTTTTTGATTCTATTTTGTGAATTTATTGTGCAATTAATTTGTAGTTGGGTTATAAGAAATTAACATGGTATTAGAGCACTAAACTTTGAATACGAAGCCAATATTTGTGACATAGATTTCAAGAAAAAAAATCATCAAAATTTTGTCTCTAGTTTCTTCTGTGACTATGGTAACCAATGTTCGATATGAAGACAGGCTTGAGGGTGTGTCTAACTTCTTATAGTGGAAGGTTTGGATTACATCTTTTCTCAAGGAGAACAAGTTGTGGATCTATGCTAGTACAGAGGTGACACCACAAACAAATGATCCTATTGCCCTAGATTCACACGAAGTCAAGGAGGCCAAGGCTCAAAGGATTATTCTTGATGGGGTAAGAAATCATCTAATTCCTAATCTATCGAGGAAAGACACTGCCAAGGAGATGTGGGATACACTCACAAAACTTTATCAAAGCGACTATCAGAGTCATAAGATGATGCTCAAGGACAAATTGCATAACACCAAGATGTCCAAAGGCGAGAGTGTGACCTCTTACTTGTCCAAGTTGACACAGGTCAAGGATGAGCTAGCTATTATTGGAGAGATGATTTTTGAAGATGAGTTGGTGTGTATAGCCTTGAATGGTTTCTCGAAGCATTGGGAAGTGTTTGTCAAGTGTGTTGTCGGCAAAGATCGCCTACCTGACTAGGCAAGGCTTTGGGATGATTTTGTTGAGGAGGAGATCCATGAAGGTGCTCATTGAGGAGATCAAATGAAGAAGGGTCAAGACGAAGAAAAGCTTGCTCTTGCAAGCAAGGGTAAGAAGAAGTCCAATAAAGAGAAAATCAAAGGTTCTTCTTCCAAGAGTGGGAAGAAGAAAGATCTGAGCAAGATAAAATGATTTTGCTGCCATTAGTTGGGTCACTATGCCAGTTAGTGTTCGAATAAGAAAAATAAGGACAAGTAGAAGAAGCAAGTTGCTTCTACAACAAAGGTGGACGAGTTTGCATCACGATTTTAGAATGAGTTTTCTCTCATTGCATGTCTCTCAAGTTCAATTTCCAACAGGGTATGGTATATTGATAGTGGGGCTTCTTGCCACATGACGGGAGTCAAAAAAAAATTCACCAAGTTGGAGGAGAAGAAGTTGGATTTCTATATTGAGCTCAGAGACAATGCCAAGTACCATGCAATTGGTGTTGGCACGGTCAAGTTCAAAGGGAGTCTGACAAACCTTTGTTGGTGGAGGATGTGTTGTATGTCCCCGGCATGACAAAGAATTTAATCTTTGTTTCTACTTTGGATGATAAGGGTTACATCATGACCTTTGAGAGGGGAAAATTCTATATTCGTCCCAAAGATTCCAAGGTTGCAAAAGTGATTGGAGTCAGGCATGGAAGCTTGTTCTAGTTACAGTTTAAGCTAGCACATGCATTGGTGAGTAGATGTAGTGAACTAGGAGAATTGGGACACATGAGGATGGCTCGCCTTCACCATGGAGCACTTAATATTCTCAAGGAAATAGTGACGGGGCTGCCTTAGATGAAGACAGAAAAGCATGAGGTGTGTAAAGGTTGTGCACTTGGAAAATATGCCAAGACCAGTTTTCCAAGCAATGACACTAGATCCAAAGGGATTTTGGATCTTGAACACTCAGATGTGTGTGGGCCCATGAAAATAGTATCCTTGAATGGGTACAAGTATTATGTTACTTTCATTGATGACTTCTCAAGGAAGACGTGGATATATTTTCTAAAGAATAAAGATGAGATATTCAGTAGGTTCAAAGAGTTTAAGGCTCTTGTGGAGAACCAAACTGGGAGGAAGATCAAGATACATAGATATGATAATGGAGGTGAGTATACCTCAAATTCATTCAAATATTTATGTGCTCAGGAAGGTATCAAGAAAGAGTTGATAGTTTTGTACAACCCTCAGCAGAATGGGGTTGTTGAATGAAAAAATAGGGCTATAATTGGGGCAACCAAGGCCATGCTTCATGATTAGGATATGCCTTTGTTCTTATGGGCAGAAGCTTGCAATAGAGTTGTGTATTTGAAAAATAGGAGCCCTCAAAAAGTGTTGGGAAAATTGACTCTAGAAGAGGCATTCACTGGCAAGAAATCATATTTGGGACACATTCGCATCTTTGGATGCCTTGTGTATTGTCACATTCCTATGGAGAAGAGAACCAAGTTGGAACCAACTGTAGAGAAGGGTATCCTTGTTGGGTATAGTGAAACTTCTAAGGCCTATCAAGTTTACATTCTTTCCCTTAGAAAAATAGTTGTTCGCGGAGATGTGAAGTTTGAGGAAGAGAGGGCTCTTTAGATGTCTAGCAACTTGATGAATGAGGAGGAGCAATCACCCAAGGTTGAGGAAGCACAAATTCCTCAAACTTCAGTCACGTAAGCTAGAGAGCAGAGCAAGAAAGTTGAGCAAATCGATCAAAAGGAGGAATAAATAATTCCTCAGCCTCAAATTCCTATTACCGAGAAGAGGAGAAACAAGGTGGTTGAGAAGACATCGAGAGAGGCCAAGGAATATGTTGATGAACCACAGGATTCAGTCAAACAGAGAAAGGCTCCCAGACGTTATTATGAGTATGTGGAACTTATGAGTGAATTAATTGAAGTAGAGCCTTCCATCTTTCAGGAGGTGTCCCAACACCAAGTATGGAGGGATGCCATGGTGGAAGAGTATTCTTCCATCATCAAGAATAGTGCGTGGGAGGTAGTACCATGACCAAAAGGTAAGTTTGTGGTGGGCTCGAGATGGCTATATAAGATTAAGCATGTTGCAAATGGTAGTGTGGAAAATTTCAAAGCTCAGTTTGTGGCTAAGGGGTTTTCTCAGAAGGAAGGGATTGACTATGGCGAGACTTTTTCTTTGGTAGCTAGGTACTCATCCGTAAGAGCTATCATTTCTATAGCAACATAGATGGGTTGGAGAATTCACTAGATGGATGTAAAGACAACCTTCCTCAACAAAGTGATTGAGGAAGAGGTTTACATAGAACAACCATAAGGATTTGAAGCACATGAGAGGGATTCTCACATATGCAGGTTGAAAAGAGCATTGTATGGGCTCAAGCAGGCTCCCAAGCATGGTATTCACTTATTGACAATTACTTGCAGAGCGTGGCTTCATCAAGAGTGAGGAAAAACTAAACCTGTACTATGTTTAGGTGAAGGGAGAAATTCTCATATTGGTATTGTATGTTGATGACCTATTTCTCACAAGGTCAGAGGATCTCATAGCACACTGCAAGTGGGACCTTGCAGGAGAGTTTGAGATGAAGGACTTGGGGTTGATGCACTACTTTTTGGGATTGGAGTTGTGGCAAAAAGAGGGAGAGATCTTTCTTGGACAAGGGAAGTACTTACTTGATATCTTGAAGCGATTTAGGATGGAGAATTGTAAGCCCATGTCCATGCCACTTGTGACCAACTAGAAGAATATTGATGCTTCCATATCAGAGGCAGTGGACCCAACTTTATACAGATAGTTGATAGGACCTCATATGTATCTGGTCAACACTAGGGAAGACATTTATTTTGTAGTGAACTCTCTTAGTTAGTTTATGGTGGAACCTAAAGGTGTGCATTGGATAGTTGTGAAGCATGTTTTGAGGTATCTCCAAGGCATAATTGATTATGGGCTAAAGTATGTTTAGTAGGATGGAGTAAATATCAAGGGGTTTTCCAATGCAGATTGGGTAGGTAGTACAGCTGACCGGAAGAGCACTTCAGGGTTTTGTTTCAGTTTGGGATCAAGAGCAGTCTCTTGGTACAACAGGAAATAGAAGTCAGTTGCACTAAGTTCTTTTAGGTTGAGTATATGGCAACCAATATGGCTACATGTGGCTATTTGGCTTCGAAAACTTCTAGTTGGGCTCTTTCATAAGGAGCTAGGTCCTATAGTCATTTATAGTGATAATCAAAGTTGTATCAAACTATCTAAGAATTTGGTGTTTCATGTCAAGTCAAAGCACATTTAGATCAAGTACCACTTCATCAAATATTGTGTGGAGAAGGGGATAGTGAAGCTCCAATACATTCCTATAGATGAACAAATAGCAGATATCCTGACCAAGGCCTTAATGAAGAGTAAGTTTGAATTCTTCAGGGATAAGTTGTGTGTTGTGCATAACACCTTCCTCGCTAAGAGGGGGTGTTTATTTTTGTAGCTCGAAAGGTAGAATGTGGAGTTTCTTTAAAGCAAATCAAGTTGGATTTTCAACAACAGTAGATTTTTTATTCATTAATAGAATGTTTCGGGTTTGTGAGGTTGAGATAAGACCAAGACTGATTTTATGTGTGATTTAAAGCTGAGTAATTTAAGGAAAGTTTATTTTCTTCCACGTTGATTTAAAACAGTTGAGGCTATATATGTAAGATTGTTGTAGCAAATTAGTATTGTAGTTTTGAAAGGAAAGTTTGATGTTAGGATGAATAGAAGATCCAACGTTTGCAAGTTTTTCCCCAGACTGGAGTTTCCTGGGTAATTTTGTATTATTATGTATCTGTGATTGGCTTCTTGTTATTTTTGTTTTCGTTGTTATTAGTTGTTAATTAACCCAATGTATTATTTTTTTAAATTAGATAGATAATTTTTTTGATTCTATTATGTGAATTTATTTTGGAATTAATCTATAGCTGGTTATAATAAATTAACACAATAATCTTAGTTTAGGTTGGGATACGTAGAATTATATATTCCTTAACTGATTTTGATGTAAATCCAAACTATAATCTTTGTATGGAAGTACAAATTACAAAGCAACATCCTACAATATCTAACAAAATACATGTACCATTCATGCTTTGATGGACGTCAATACCCTCTTCCAAATCTCCCACTTTGGCACATGTAGGGAGGATGCAAGCAAATGTTATGGAGTATGGATTTACACCCGCCAATTGCATTTTCTTGAAATTTTCTAGCTCCTTTTCAACAAATCCATTTTTTGCATAGCCTGTAATATTTGTGGATATCCATACCCAACCGCAAAGCTCTCATTTTTAAACATGCTTTGACTGCTTTAAAAAAATGTATTAATTAGGTTGGCCACATGTTCATTACATTTGGTGAAACAACTTCAATGACTCATGTGAATACCCATATCTTTCGTATGCTACAATCACCACATTCCATGACAATCTTCCTTCATTTTGTTAAAAATTTAGCATCAATCATAAGTGATTACCAGATAGAGGAGTTGTATTGTAGATATTCCATGACATTTGTTATGTTAAATTGATATTCTAATATCAATTTAAAATCATATTTTTGGAAAACAAACACTTCTCTATGCTTTCATTTGACATAAATTCAAAATCTAAAGTCTTGAACTCAGGAATTGAACATCAGTGAGATTATGCGTTAAACTTCTTATCTCTTAAACATCCTATATTCAACATTGAAAATTTTATAAGCTTCTTTAATGCACAAATTATGGACCTTCATATCTTTCTATCTATTTGATCTTAGAATTTAATTAATCTTATGTCACATGTCAAATCCAAATGAAATATGTTCTAACACACACTAACAAAACAAATGTAATTAAAATAGACAATATATATAAACATAATGAAACAAATATATTAAAAGTTATATTTTATATATTACAATTTTTCATGATAATTCATCTCTTTCTTTCATCTTGTCATTAAACAAATCCATTTTTTTGTCACTAATTAGTCATTTGCATTTGGCAGATCTGCATTTTTTAAAACAAGCAATGTTATCTCTTCCATTACTATGCCACTAAATTTTAATTTATAAACTAAGTCAAGGAATTAATAATTATTAAAGTGGGGTCATTTTTTAGTTGATCATATTATATGATGAATTGAGTAAAATCATTTTTTCTATACCAAGTATGGGCACAATCAATAAAATTAGTTAACAACTTTTCTTTATTTCAAACAACAATGAATAAGGTTCAAAATAGATTGTTGTTGTATAACTGATTTTCTAATGGTCCTGGTGTATCTAAGATGTGTATAGGATCTTGTGTATAGTATGTTGTTTCTCCTATAACTTAATTGTTAGTGTTTGTATCCTTCCACATTAACACAAAGTTCCTTTAAATTTATGTACAAGAGTAGTATATACAAACAATAAGAATTTCTTCTAAGGAATTTGTTTCTATATCTCTTCTATAAACATTCATCTAGCTCATATGATGCTCCCTCAATATCACTATTCAAGTCTTATGAGAGATAATCTATACAAGTATAAAAAAAAATTGATACACAAGTTACTATTGTCATAGCATTGACTTAGAAATTTTCTCAAATATTTATGATCTTGCATGAAAGAAATCTCAATTAGTAAATTTATTATGTATTATATGCATTGAAAATCTATATTAGCTATAAAAAAACTCCATTATGGTGGTTACACATATATCTAGTAAAGATCATAATTTCATTCAAAAGGCTCTAACTTTCTTATAGAACCATCCATGCACCAAGAAGAGCAACTCTTATTAATAAGTTATATGGTGCTCTTGATAAGATATTATGTATTTTATATAATTTGTTGGTGCAAATTCTATAAGATTTTTTTTGCCTCATACTTATAAGTAAGTATTAAAAAATTATTTGTACTAAATCTGATATAATACCACGAAAAATTTTGGACCCTAAAATATAGAGGTGGTCTTCACAACCATCTAAGGAGGCCATCATCTTTTTCAAAGAATTCTCATTCTTGTTATATTTAAATGAAAAAATTTATTCCCTTTTTCTAAGACATAAGGATGACAAGGTGAATAAAAAATTAAGGGAAAAATGTTTCAAATTCTTACACATTCATAGACAAATTAGAATGGTATAAACTTTAAAAGCATATTTTGGCTACTATATCTTATTTTTTGAGTGTTACTTTAGCTCACATCTTTATGATCTTCAAGTATCCTCTAAAAATATTAAGTGTAAATGTATAATCATCAAAGTATCGGCCTATCACTTACCCATCATACCATTAGATTTAGGAGATAAGAATGATATCCTTTGATTTCTTGACATAAACCTTTAACGCTCACTTTTCATTGGCCCCCCTTTGATTTGTATACATATTGACCTTGGGATGTGGGCACATCCACCTTTGATATATTAATAAAACACTTTATCATCAAACATCAAGCCTTTGATGAACAACCTACCAATGGGATGGGGAACATGATAATTCAACAATCCAAAAGAATGGTGACATCAGTAGAGGAAAATCAGACCCTTAGGGTATCAAGAATAGAAGGAGAAGGATGAATGGATGGGAAACCAAAAATTTATAAAAGGCTTAGGGGATTTTTTTTATGGAATAAGGGAAATATCAAGGTATCAAAATTTTAGGGAATGTGAAACTAAGATGACAAGTTTGATAAGGACAATGGTATGATAAACGTTGAAAATCTAAAATAAGACTTGGAGGGAAATGTGTCATGGATAAAGGAATGACATAATTTTAGAGGAATCATAATTGATATGACAAGTTCGACGGGGATGGCGAGATCTAAAACTATGAAAGGCCAATAAATACAAGAAACATTTAGAAGAATTCAACAAAGTTTCAAACTATTGGGGGTTGATGGAAGGAAGTGATTGAATAGGACACATCCAATCTAACTCCAACGAGATATATCTAGAAATCAAAAAAGTATTAAATTTTTGAGGGATAGGAGGAACTCATACCACATGCCAAGGATCAAGGCATCAAGGAATTGACGAATCAAGGAAATAAGAAGCAAAGGATTGGTGGAGGAGGAAGCCTAAAAGTCCAATAAACACAAAGGACTTAGGATTTTTAATAGACTTTCAAACTTTGGGGGTGAGGGATGCCAAGGAATGGTATCAGGGGATTCAAAACTCTAGAACTTTGATAAAATGATACTTAGGAAAAAAATAACCATCAATCTTTGGGGATCAAGGATTCTTAAGAGAAGTACAAATGCAAGGTAAACCCTACCAATTTACAAGGATGAAAATCTTGACATAGCCAATTTCGCAAGGTTTCTAGGCAAGGTTTTGAGATTAATAAGAAGGGAATGCAACGATGGATAACCCTACAACTTTAAAAAGGTAAAAAATAACAATCAAAAAATATTTTGTAAGGATATGAGTGAGGATTCAAGATTTGTAGGGGAGTTATGTAGGCATGAATGACCCTGAAACTTTGAAATCCCAAAAAACTCAACACTTAACCAAATTTTGGTTTTTCAACTTAGGTACTTAACTAAAACATGAAAGGGGGCATTAATACAACATCCAAATGCACAATTTTAAAGAATATGACAATTTTAAATAAGAATGTCCATTTAAAATTTTCTTAGATCAATTATTAACAATGGTTCAAAAATTACTAAGTTATACGAAAAGGAAGGGATGCAAGAAAAAGACATGACAACATTGATTCCCAACATAACGTATGATTAAAATGTTAGATAGTTAGTTTTTGTGACTTGTAGGATGTGGTTTATTTTCTTCACCTAAAGATCTTGGTTCTAATCCATTATCTAGAGTTGCTAGTATTGCAGTTGAATGTTTTTTGACCATGGGTGATCTTCATTTAGGAGATGGTTATCACTATTCCATGGATAACTCAATACCATGATTCAATGTAAGCTTTAGAAATTGTGTGGATTCATCACTTGGTAATGGTTGATCTTTTGTAGTGTTTTGGGTGTCATGGAAACCTCTTGGATTATTATTCTTTTATACAATTAGAGTACCTTGACATCTTGATTTCCATTAATAAGAGGTGGTTATCTCAATGTGAGTGGAGATGTTGACATATTGGTTTGACATGGAAAATTCTTTAAGTCTTTGGTGAGGTGTTGGTTTATGACATAATTTTTTATAGGTTATCCTTAGTTGAGAGGATGATTCAATGTTGTTCCATGGTGGAATATTAGTTGTGTATTAGATATTTGGAATGATATAGCCTCTCTTTGGACTATGATATGTTCATTGGAGCATGTGATATTTGAGGAGGAGATATCAGGTCATTATGTCATGATGTATTCATGTATTCTCAAACATGTGATGGAATTTTTGATGGTGATCTATTTAGTTGTCTTGGTATTGATTGCATTGATATTTTTTTGGGAGCTTCATGATAGGGAGGTGTCACATTTGGATTTTATCATCTACTCATCAATTAGAGGTACTCATAGATACTTGGATATTTAGTGAGGACAAAGTTCTATTGGGTAATTAGAGACTTTTGTTAAGACAATTAGTCTTTGATGAGATTTCAATAGTAAGATTAAGGAACCTTCAAATGGATAAGGATGTGAGATCGTGATAGACTTGTAGAGGAGATTATTCTTAGAGAGATTCATTATGGATTGGTGTACCTTGGAGGAGAAATCTCATTCCCCTTTCTTGGTCAACTTGGTATATTATAATCATCTAATAAGTATTGCCCACTTTAAATTTATATGATTTATGTTTTATGATTTTTCTTCTAATAGATATGGATCTTGAGCTATGCTATTTATTATTAAAATTATGAAAAACATAACATGCGAGATCAAACAACAAATAAAAACACCTTCCACACAAGAGAGATGCAAAAAATAATATGCTATATCCTCCCTCATTTAGAAAATATTACAAAATGAACCTCTTTCTTGAACCTCAAGAGAGAATACAATAAAGGAGAGTGCTTTATAAGAACAACCATAAATGATAAAGGGATTAGATCATGACAAGTTTTTTCATCCTATGTGATGGGAATAAATGGTTTAATAATATCCCACTCTAGTTAAAATAAAAAATCACTCCTAAGTTTAGCTAAAGTACATGAAATGAATTAGACTAATAATCAATTAAATATTAATTAATTATTATATAATGTATGATTACTCTAACACCCCTCCTTAAGAGAAAACATAGGGAGTAGTTAAAAACCCTATAAAGTGAATGCCTAAAAAGACAAGAATGTATGATGGGTCCTCACAAATAAGTCTTAATGAGGTACCAATGTACAAACAAGCTAATCTCTCACAACTAGAGAAAAGGAGAAAACCTCATGTGGAAAATTTCCTTCCAAAAGAGAGAAAGGTGAATGAAGGACTAAGAATCCTCTAAAATAATGTACCAAAAAGAATAATAATATGAAGAACATCATTGAAGCATGAAGAAGTTGTAGACATCTATCAAATGACAACTATTGTAGTGTTGAAATAAAGAAAAAAGATCTAAAATAGATGATGATTAGGATCAAGAAGACAAGAATTTACATGAGTGCGCTCAACGATACTATTCAAATCTGATTGAAAACTAAGGAAAACATCTAGAATTGAAGATACATATGGCACATGAATTTTCACAAGTGACCCCAATGACACTACTCAACCATGCAAGATGCAAGTTGAAAAAACAAGTACCAATAGTCTGAAGAACACTGATCAAATAAAAATGGAACCTGGCGCCTCTAGAAACATGAATCTAAGAGTGTCCATATGGGTAACTAGTCACTGCATTCACCTAGTGCATAGGAACAACAACTAGATACAAAGTTCACTTCAAAATGAAACCAATGAAGTATTAACACCAATAGTAGAAACCCCCTCATAATGTAGAAAAGGGAGAGACAAGATAGGTACACTAAAACTGTGTGTCACCAAGAAGTGCATGTAGGAGAACAAAGAACATTTGAACATGCACAAAAGAGTCCTTACTAATAAAAAGTGTGCAAACAAGGCACACACACATGAGGCAAGAATCATTGGAATTCAATGTTGTCATAGAAGGAGCACTCACTTGACAAAGGTGTGATGGGAAAATAAAATCCTACACAACCCTCCGAAGGGACTTTATATCATAGTTTGAGTACAAAAGACACAATAGGATGTGCAAAATCTCCAAAAAGCATGGACGATTGTGGCACTTTATCTCAGTACATCTACAAAAGAGAGATTGCATGCAAAAGATGTCTACAATGCCCAAAAAGGAAAAACTACTACAAATACATGTAGAACAACCTAAAACAAGGCATCCCATGTAAACATAAAATTTCTAAAATCCAAAACGTCCAAGTAATTCAAAAAAATGTAAAAACAAAGAAAACAATAAAATATACCTGGAGAAAAATCTAGAAAAAGTACATGGATAGTTGTGAATATATCTCAAAAAAATTTCCAATGCCGTTGTAATCACGAAAAATATAGAACCTGGTTAAAAGTTGTGAGCTCGAGAGTGAAAACAACACATATGAATTTGATAGTGATAAAATGTACCAACAACAAAAAATGGTGATGAGACCCACACCACTAGAAAGTACACAAAACCAACTTTTTGATAATGTACCAAATTAGAATATTGTACATCCAAGTTATGGTCGAAAGAACAACATTGCTCCTTTAGGGACAAAGGGGGCCTAGAGGGGGCCCTGCCCTATGGTCGTACCACTAGTGTTACCATGGCACCATACTGACATCAATAAAATATTTCCCTTAGCCAAAATGAAACTTCGATCATTGTAAAATGATGAAATATGCCAAAGAGTCCTACTGAAAAACTCTTAGTCATTATTAAATGATGAAATATGCCAAAGATACATGCCAAAAAAAAATATGGTCGTTGGTCGCCAAAACTAGTGAAAAATCGGGTTAGAAAAGTTATGTTCATTGGGAAAAATCTAAAGGTCATTGTGGGTGATGCCACAATAGTCTGTCTCACTTTTGGGACATCTTGATTTTTGTCAAAAATCACTTATTTTTAGAAAAATTAATGATTTAAGCCTTGAGAGGTTCCATCTAAAGGGTTTTAATTGAAGAGGGTTAGATAAGAACCCTTAGATCAAACACCCTTAGATAGAACCCCTCTATTAATAAATCACACCCACAATGCAGTCTCCTTTGCACCTATCAAAATATTGGAATAAAAACACTTTTTCTTTATCTTTTGAGGGATTAAATAAAGTCATTTAGAAATTATATTTTGCAAGATCGTAGCACTCGAAATGATCTTTCCAACAAGTATAGTTTTGACATGTTCTAATTTTATCATGTATTTAATTTTCAATTTTTATTGAACATAAGTTTTTCACCAAACATCAAGTTCTTCATTCTATAGAGGTGGAAAAATAAAACCATTATAAAAATTCAAAAAATACATTTGCCCTAGGTATTGATGTCCTTGTTTCACCAGAAAAATATAGATTTTGATATATAAACAACAAGTTGTGTTTGATGACATACAACTATGTCCAAATTGTAGTTACAGTGACTTCAAAAATTAATTTAAAAACATGTGAAAAAAAATTATGAAAAAATATGCTTGTCCTAGATATTGATGTTAAGAATCTATATTTTAAAAACTAGAACTTTATCCTTTCTAGAAAAAAGTTCTATTTCATGACATAAACGTTACTTTCTAAAAATGTTTACTGTTTAAAAATAATTTATTAAAGGACATGTTGAGAGATTCATGATTTATTTCAAAAAAAATTGAAAAAAATATATTTAGAATCTACACACAAATTGCCACAAATCACTAGTACGTATCGTCTTCAAATTCTTAACAGTTTAGTTTCTATAGGTCTTAGAAGGTGAAGGTTCAGATATAAATGTTGATATAAATGTCCCTCTTAGCTAAAAAGTGAGACAGTATTGTGATTTCACCCTCGTATAGGGAAGAACTAGTTGCTGCTAGGCACCCGAAGTCGTCATCGCTCATGTAAAAGTTATCAAATGGCTAGGTAGAGGCCATTGGTGCCCTGTGTGGGATTGACAGTAGGCTTGTCCTATGTAGGTAGCCTGGCAAGTACACCCGCATAGGGATTGAAACCTGTGGTTTTTTTGTTTGTTTGTTTTTTTTAAAACTGTTATATAAATAGAAAATTTGTTGTACGCATGACTGTACATGCATTGTGTTGAATGAACAAGACACCTGAGAGGGGGGGTGAATTAGTTGTAGAAAAATAAACCTTCAAAATCCTCAACAAAAATCAAATCTGCATGCATTCATTAAACCCTTACTCTGTTAGTATGATTAAACATGAAATGCAAATAATAGAAACTGAAATCACATCATACACAAGAGAACACCAAATTTACGTGGAAACCCAATTAGGGAAAAACCCCAATGAGGATTAGTTCATAATATAAGTAATTACGAAAACCGGTACAAAAGGGCTCACTGTCCAAAAAAAGGCGCACAGCTAGGGCTCATTGCCATAGAAAGAATACAAGAAGATAGAAGAGAAATGTTACATGGATGATGCTTCTCAATGCAACAAGGAATCCACCACAATTTCTCACACACTTTCGCAGTCTTGCATGAAAGATTTCAGATACCTTCAGTTCACTACCTTCAAGAACCCTAACACTAAAATTTGCACTACTCTACTCAAATTTGCATCACACACATCACTCGCATCGATATCACATCTATCTTGCTTCTCTCTTGCATCTCACAACACCATTACACTTATTTATATCAACCTCATCCTCAAAAACTTCCTCCAATATCGACAACTATTTGTTACACTTACAAATTCAAAATAGGTTGACACCTAAACATTCTTACGGTAGATAGGAATGAAGGTGACCTACATAAATCCTTAATTAGAACCCAAATATATCCCAACACACCTCAACACACTTTCATAAGCTCACATATAGTGTTAAACACAAGGTTAGCCAACACTAGTGTTAAAACACCATGATCACTAAGTGCACGCTTCCTTTAATCAATCTGTGACTTCTGGACAACACAATTCTCTTGAGCACAATCTAGAATAATCCATGAACTACTTAAGATTCATCAACCACTTCATCCAAGCTCACATCATACAAATACTCTATCTTAGAACAACTAGTAAACCTTATTCATATACTAACAAATGAAACTCACTCTGTACTGCACCAAATCAAGTGAAATCTTGAATACAAAAAGATATAAGCATTATGAGAAACGTCCCAAATCTGAAAAACCTGAAGCTAGACAATAGAGAAACGCGAAGCAAATACATTTATCACAAGCCACAAAAAACATCACTGAAAGACTAGTTCACATATTGGTGAAAATATCTCACACTATACAACAATCCAAAAACCTAAATTCTAAATATAGCAACCTCTAAAAACCTTGAACAACATATCAAATCCACAAGGGCATAGCCTCAACATAGAAGAAACGTGGAGCACAATACGGGGACACACTCTAACCACTTGTACAACATAGTTTACTTTGTTTATCAAATTTCCTCAAAAGCACTTGGAAACCAAGTACCAGAGACATCATCTCAACTCATTACTTCATTCAAACTTATCTTCAGATACTACAACAAAAAGATAGCTCCATGTACTCATAGCACTTCCTCAATATCTCAACTACACATTCACAACCTGCAACAACCCGTTTTCCCCTTTTTCACAATTTTCTCAATATCCTTCATATGCAACAAACTTCCTCAACACATAGTTGAAATCAATGACAGTACCATTCAATAGACTTCCTGTTGAAATCAATGACAACACCTTCATACTTACAACAATCTCCCCCTTTGTCATTGATGACAACACAAGATGTGAAAAACCGCCAAAGATAACATACACACTCTCCTTTTTTAGATTAGATAGCCTACACAACATTTCTGAACTTTCTCCTCCTTACAAGATTCTCTCTCCCTTTGACAATAATGATTAGACAACATACACAACTTTCTCCACTAATACCTTGCACTTTTTCATATGATTCTCTCTCCCCCTGAGTATATGAACTTTTTCACATGATTCTCTCTCCCCCTTTGACATCAATGACAAAGGATAGAATGTTTTGCATTTTTCTCCCCCTTTGACATTGAACCAAAATACCTTCTCTAATTACTCCCCCTTAGGAGTACACCCAAATAAATCAACAAATCAATGACAACACATGATACTACCTACTCCCCTTGAGAGGTAGTCACCAACATCAATCCAAAAAAGAGATATATCCATAGATCCACCAGACTGATGCATCTCCATATGCATCTAGTTCAAATAAGGAGGGGCAATAACCCGCAACTTCTCCCGAAGATACTCAAAAGTATCCTTAGGAAGATCCTTAGTAAATATGTCAGCAATTTGATCTTTTGTAGGTACATACTCAAGCTTCACTTCATTATCCATAACCTTCTCTCTCAAAAAGTGATACCTAATTGATGTATGCTTTATCCTAGAATGCATCACTGGATTCTTTGAAATGTTAATTGTACTTGTATTGTCACAAAAGATAGATATAAGCTCATCACATACAACTTTGATATCCTTCAATGTTTGTCTCATCCATAATAATTGTGTACAACATGATGCTACTGCAATATACTCAACCTTTGCAGTAGACAAATAAACTAAATCTTGCTTCTTACTCAACCATGACACCTATCTACATCCAAGAAAGAATGTACCACCACTTGTACTTTTCTTGTCATCAACACAACCAGCCCAATTTGCATCAATATAAGCATTTAATGTAAAATCAGTATCCTTAGAATACCTCAAGCCATAATCTAGAGTGCCCCTTAAATATTTGAATATCCTCTTCACAGCTGCAACATGTGTCTCTTTAGGATCTTCTTGAAATCTAGCCACAAGAAAAACTGCATGCATGATATCCAGTCTAGTAGAAGTTAAATATAGTAGTCTATCAATCATAGATCTATACTTTCTCTAATCAACCTTAGGTGAATCATCATCTTTTCTCAATTTACAACCAGTCACCATAGTAGTGCATACCGGTTTGGAGTCATCCATTCCAAACTTCTTCAACATCTCTTTGACATACTTTTATTGTGAAATGAATATCCCTTTATCTATTTGATTGATTTGTAGTCCAAGGAAGAAATTCATCTTCCCAATAATTGACATTTCAAACTCTTTTTGCATCTCTTTAGCGAATTTATTACACATGGCTTCATTTCCTCCAAAGATAATATCATCCACATACACTACTACTCTCAATATTTTGTGTTCCTCAATTTTGAAGTAAAGATTACTACCTGCAATGCCTTTACTAAATCCTTGATATATCAAGTACTTTTTCAATCTTCCATACCAAGCTTTGGGAGTTTGATTCAATCCATATAGTGCCTTCTTTAACTTACATACCATATTCGGTAGATCTAACAACTGGAATACTTCTGGTTGTTCTATGTAGACTTCTTCTTCCAATTCACCATTCAGAAAAGTAGACTTCCAATCCATCTGATAAACCTGAAATCTTTATGTGTTGCAAATGCCAAAAACATTCTAATAGCTTCCATCCTAGCCACAGGAGAAAAATTATCCTCAAAGTCTATACCTTCCACTTGTGAGTAACCCTTACACATAAGTCTTGCCTTATTTCTTACTACTTCTCCATTCTCATTTAGCTTGTTTTTTAATACCCATTTAGTTCCAATTATATCTTTGTTTTCCAATCTAGGAAGTAATTCCCAAGTCTGATTTTTCTCTATCTACATAAGTTCTTCCATTTCCTTCATCCAATGTTCATCTTTACATGCTTCACTCAATGTTTAAGGTTCAACGTTAGAAAGTAAATACAGATTTACCTCAACTTCAGTAGCTTTGCTTCTTGTCAATACACCTTTCCTCCTGTCTCCAATGATCTGATCTTTAGAATGATTCTTTTGCACATACTTAGGGGTTTTAGGGGTCTTCTCCAGAGGTTCTTCCTATTCATTCTGCACTTCTTTTTCATCTGTAATCAGGTTCATCTGCCACATATCCATCTACTGCAATTAAATTCTACAAATTTTCATCAACTTTAACATTTACACTTCCAACTATCTTTCTCATTCTATTGTTGTAACATCTATAAACTTTACTTCCAATAGAATATCCAAGGAATATTCCTTCATTAGACCTTACATCAAACTTTCCTAAGTTTTCCTCTTCTCTTTTGATATAAAATTTGCTTCCAAACACTCTAAAGTACTTCACAATAGGAATCCTTCCATACCATAGCTCACAGGGAGTCTTTGTGTTGTTGGCTTTAGCTTGAACTCTGTTAAGTATGCAAACAACAGTATAAATAGCTTCTCTCCAGTAGACTTCTAATAGATTTTTCTCTTTCATCATAGTCCTTGCAGCTTCTTGAATAGTCTTGTTTTTCTTTTCAACAATTCCATTTTGCTGAGGAGTTCTAAGGGCAGACAAATGTATCTTTATTCCATGAACTCAAAAAAACATGTTAAACTCATTGGAGGTGAATTCACCACCTCTTCCAGACCTCAAACATTTTATTTTAAAATCCAATTCATTCTCAACCATAGCTTTCAATGCCTTGAATTTATCTAATGCATCATATTTTTCTCTAAGAAAAGTAACCCATGTCATCCTAGAATAATCATCAATCAAAAGCATAAAGTACATGTCACCTTGTAGACTTCTTACCCTTTTGGGACCATAAAGATTTGTATGTACTAATTCCAGTAGTCCAGTAGCAAATTTTTCCTTTCCCTTTAAACTGCTCCTTGTTTGTTTTCCAAATTAACAACTCTTGCAAACAACATTGATAGGTTTTGTGATTCTTGGTAGATCTCTCACTGCATGAACTGAACTAATTCTTGCCAAATTATCAAAATTCATGTGACACATCCTTTGATGTCATAACCAACTGTCACTAATCTAATACATAAAGCAATGTCCATCAACACCATTAAGTCAATAAATGTTTCCATGTCTGTTCTCTTACCAACAATAATTACAATTCTAGACCCTTTTTTGATCTCACATGTTTCATCCTTGAACACAAGATTATATCCTTTGCTACACATTTTTCCAACACTCAAAAGTTTATGCCTTAAACCCTTAACATAGTAAAAAAATTCATTGTTGTGCTTGCCATCAAAACTGATTGAACCTATTCCACAGATCTTAGCTCCCGAATCATCTCCAAATTTAACTAATCCTCCATCATACTTTTCAATTTTAACAAACTTACTTTTGTCTCTCGTCATGTGATTAGAGCAGCCATTGTCAACAACCCATTAATTCTTATCTTCTTTAGCATCGAAAGAAGATACCAAAGTACCTTCAACCTTATCCTTCATCTCCAGAACACTTTCCTTCACACAACTTTCAAGGTTAGCATAACTAGATTCTTCTTTATAGCCAAAATGAAGCATTCATCATCATCAAAATATCCATAATCAGATTCATCATCAAAAATACCAGCATCTTTTCTTTATTTTTCATATTCTTATTGTTTACAACTCTTTTCAAACATATTGAAGCATAATAACCTATATCACCACAACTAAAACATTTGAAAGGTAATTTACCTTTGTACTTATCAGTGCCCTTTTTCATCTTTCTCACAAAGTTAGCTTCCACATCATCAAGATATTCTCCAATTGAATCTTCAACCTTCTCTAATTTACTGGCCTTGAAAGCATTCTCTACTTTTGTATCATTCTTCAAACCAAGTTTTCTCATTTCAAATGCAGTTAGTGTACCAATCAACTAATCTCTAGAATAATTTTCAAAATATACAGTTTCCTCAATAGAAAATACCTTTTCACTGTAACAATCAAGAAGAGATCTAGTTGGTATTAGTTTTCCATAGTTCATGAAGATAGATAAGCTTTTGGATACAGTTGTGTATGTTTTTCATTCAACGTTTTAGATCACACTTAATGATCCATCATCAAGAAGAGGAAAAATGAGAAAAAAGGAAAGCAGATCAGCCTAATAAAGGGTGGGGGAGAGATGAGGTGAGAGGAAAATTATTAAAAAATCAAGAAATAAATGAAGCTAATAAACAAGAGAGAAATGACCAAAAAAGTGAAAAAATACTAGAAAGGAAAAATTAAATTATTTTAAAGCTAAAAATAGACAGTAAAGAAAGAATATATAGAATGTATAATTATAATTATAATGCTAAAATATATTTAATTAAACAATAAGCAAACCCATTAAATAATAAAAACATAAAAAAATATTACAAGATTACACAAAAAAATTATATAGTAATCATATTATTAATATATAGTAAAAAGACAATAGATAAAAATTGAAGTGAATATAAAACCAAGAAAAAGAAACTATAATACAAGATGGAGCACAAATAAGAGCATAAAGAACTAAAATTAAAAATGAGTAAAAAAGGCAATAAGACTTGAACTATCAAGAAAGAGCTAGAAGAGAAAAAACAAAAGCAAGAAAACAAAATTCAAAATCTATATATAATTATAACAAAAATGATATTATATTTATATAAGAGTAAATACACTTATAATAGCAATACAAAATAAGTAAATACACTTATATTTAAATATAAGAAAATACACTAATAAAAAAGAAGAAAGGAAAAGACAACTAAAGACTAAAAATATATATATAAACAAAGAAGAGCTTAAAATTACTCAAATAAATGAGAAGGAAAACACAATAAAGTTGAAAGGGAACAAAATTAAAAAGCAAAGGAAAAAAATAAGAATGGACAAAAAGAACCAAAAACCCAAAATATAAATGAAGAAGCAATCTTCAAAGCTACCAAACCAAAAAGAGACCAACCAAACAAAGGAGAAGAGATTAAAGAGAGAGGAAAATGTAAGAAATAAAGCTAAAAAAAAACACAACACAAAAAGAAACAAACAAAAACAATGGAGGGGGTGGGTTGAAAGAAGGGTGCGGGGTGTTAGGAAGGATGAAAGGAGAAACGAACAGGAAGGTTAGGGGAAGGGAAAAGGGGGGGAACAAGAGGGGAAGGAGGGTTCAAAGGAAAGGAGGCTAAAGAGAGGATTGGGAGGCAGAGGGAAGAGGGGGCAAAGGGGAAGGTTAGGGGGGGAAGGGGAAATAGGGTTAAGAAACAAGAAGATATCTAATAACTTTCTTTACTACTTTAGATTCTTTAACTATTGGACCAAGACCTCTCATAGAACTAACCAACTCATCAACTCTCTATATGTAGACTTTAATTGTTTCATCCTTAAGACATCTGCATCATTTCAAATTGTGCCTTCAAGTTCTACAAATTTTCTTGTTTGACCTTTGGATCTCCTTCATAAATTCTTTCTAGCTTATCCCAAACCTCTTTAGCAGTCTTCAAACTCATAACTTTTACTAATTCAGTTTTTCAAAGACTATTCACAATAATAAATATTTCCTTAGCATTGATCTCATGTGCCTTGATCTTTGCACTTGTACTTGGACCATTTGGAGGTGAAGTATATTTAGTCGTGTAAGCCTTTTCAATCTCATATCCTTGAGCTACCATAAATCCTTCAATCTGTGTCTTCCAAAATGCATACTATGTGCCATGGAATCTAGGACATTCTAAAACAACCTTGTTTGCCATCCCGAATCTACCTCAAGTGGTTAAGCAATTTTCCAAGGAGCCTTACTCTGATACCAATTATTGAATGAAAAAGACAATATAGAGGGGGGTGAATCAATTGTAGCAAATTAAACCTTTAAAACCCTCAATAGTAATCAAATCCACATGCATTCATTAAACCCTTATTATGTTAATATGATTAAACATGAAATGCAGATAACAAAAACTGAAATCGCATCATACATAAGCGAAAACTATATTTATGTGGAAAACCCAATGAGGGAAAAACCACAGTGAGGATTAGCTCACAATATAAGTAATTTCAAAAACTGGTACAAAAGGGCTCATTGCCAGAATATGACATACTGTCCAAAAAGAGGCTCACGACCAGGGCTCACTGCCACAGAAAGAATACAAGAAGATAGAAGAGAAATGTTACATAAAGAATTCTTCTCAATGCAACAAGGAATCCACCACAATTTCTCACACACTTTCACAGTCTTGCATGAAAGATTTCAGATACCTTCAGCTCACTGCCTTCAGGAACCCTAACACTGAAATTCACACTACTCTGCTCAAATTCACATCACACACATCACTTGCATCAATATCGCATATATCTTGCTTCTCTCTTACATCTCATAACACCATTACACTTATTTATATCAACCTCATCCTCAAAAACTTTCTCCAATGTCGGAAACTATCTATTACATTTACAAATTCAAAATAGGCCGACACCTAAACATTCCCGTGGTGGATAGGAATGGAGACGACCTACATAAATCCTTAATTAGGATTCAAATAGATCCCAACACACCTCAACATGCTTTCATAAGCTCACATATAGTGTTAAACACAAGGTTGGCCAACACCCATGTTAAAACACCATAATCATTAAGTACACGCTTCCTTAAATCAATCTGTGACTTTCAGACAACAATATTCACTTGAGCACGATCTAGAATAATCCATGAACTACTTAAGATTCATCAAACACTTCATCCAAGCTCGCATCATACAAAGAATTCATCTCAGAACAACTAGTAAACCTTATTCATATAATGACAAATGAAACTCGCTCTGTACTACACCAAATCAAGTGAAATCTTGAATACAAAAAAGATATAAGCATTATGAGAAACTTCCCAAATCCGCACAACTTGAAGCCAGACAATGAAGAAACATGAAGTGCAACAACCCCAGTGCTCTACTCAGTAAAATTTCAAAGTTTTCACCTCAAATGAATGAACCATGATGCCATAACATAGCAATTTTTTTTTTCTTTTTTATAATGTAAATTACATGGACATTTGAAATAAACACTATTCCAAACTTCCATTGCATTTCATTGTAATTTCACAAATATTTCCATAACATAGATTTCATATTGATTAAACTCAAGTTTATCATTCATGATTACAACCTTCCATATAAATGGGTACAAGATACATACATGGCTCTTCTGAGCTTTATTTGAAATAGATATACAACTGGTCCTGATGTTGCCGCATAAGGTGAATACATTCTAGATGTCCCTGCTCCCTGGTGCATACACTCTAGTTTTCTCCAATACTAGCGCAAACATTCTCAAACCTCGGCTACCAACTAATGAGGAGAAGCATCACTCAAGCTCTTTTTTTCCAACCACGAGGTGATCCCACAATACTGGTTTACAATTTTTGGCCAAACTAGACAGTAAATTGATTTTTTCTAACTAAATCTTCACTTTTGGGCACCTATAGCGGCTAAACCATGAGGAATTTGAAGATGATGCAAACTAGTGATTTCTGAAATTTTGTCTGTAGATTCTAAATATATTTTTTTCAATTTTTTTGGAATCAAAATGCACTTCTTTTTCCATCTCCTTCGAAAACTGGTTTTTTTCAGTAAACACCATTTTTAAGGAGCGACACTCACCGTATACAACATAAATTTTTTTCCATGAAGGATAAAATTGTAATTTTTTCAAATTTAGATTTGTAACTTTGATATCTAGTGCTTCCAATTGGTTTCATAGTATTTTATTGAATATTTTTCCTTAATCAAGTTTTGAAGTCAAACCAATTGCAATTCAAACATAGGCAAACCGTATACAACATAACTTTTTGTATGTATCGAAATTCAATTTTTTGTTGGATCAAGGAATTCAATATCTAGTGCACTCATCTTTTTCAAGTTTTTTTTGATAATCTGCTAGTTTTCCACATGTGCAAAATAGAGAGCTTGATTTTTGGTGAAAAACCTATGTTTAATCAAACTAAAAAAAAATACATAATAAAACCAAAACATATTAAAATTATATTTGTTGGATAGCCCGTTCCAAGGACTACCATCATCCATTGGTTCTATGAAGTCTCCTCCATTTTCATCCTCAACTCAAACTTTGAAGGGAAAAATTCTGAAGTTTTTTGGTGCCAAAGGAGGAGAAGGGGGGAAAAGCGGGGTTCGAGTGAACCCCCTTTCCTCAACCCTTTTCTTTGCTTTTTTTCCCAAGAACTGGAATTGTAAACCAGTTTTGTGGGTTTACCCCACAGACTAACTATAATCCCCACACATCTCCCACATATGGTATGGTGACCCCACCCTTCAATGAAGAGATTGGTTGGTAAAACCCCATAAAAAATAGCCTATCCAAGCTTAGTGTTGTGTCCTACATAACTAGAACTTGTAGACACTACAATCCTAAACTAGCATGCATAAAAGGAACAGGGTAAAAGCAAGAAGTTGGGTCCACGAAGAGGGGAAGTTTCGGAATAAAAATCCTGCAAAAAATGCATATGCGTTATTAAAAAAATAGGTATGTGTTATGCTTTCGGTACCCGAGCCTAAAAAATTGCATATGCACTAAAAAACGCGTATGCATTATAACGCGTACAAGTCATTTATTTAAAAAAATAAATACCTTTTAGAAACAAGTACATGTTTTGTAACGAAAAACACATACACGTTTCTAAAAAGTATTTAATTTTTAAATAATCAAGAAAATAAATAACGCATATGTGTTTTGTAATGCATACACGTTTTTAAAAATGTGTACGCATTTTTAAAATTTTGAATCCACAACCCACATGCTACCTCGATTTCAGGCTCAAGAAAGGCTTGGCAACTCGACCCTTAGCCTTTGAACTAAAAAACTAAGGCCGATTAAAGAAGAATGTCCAACTTTGGCAATATAGCTAATGGACTTTTTTCTGAATCTATCTATAAAATTAAAACCCATTAGAGAACACGATGTCTAGTTTCCAAATATATATTTTTTGTTAAGATTGGATGATATTTTTTTATTTTTTAATTAATTTCTAAGCAAACTAGTCCTTAAACTTGAAATATCAGGCTTTTTTAGTTTTTTAATAACTTTTTTTTTGTTAAGTTTCTTGTAAAAAATATTATATGGCATCAATATTCAGACAATTCTCTACACAATGAAAAAAAAAATGTTTTTTTAGGTCCAATTATGTTGTCTGTACACGTTTATTTTTTAAAATAACAATAAGGCCAATAAAAATTCAATAAAAAAAATATTCAAAAAAAAATTACAAAAAAAATTCCTCATCAATCTTCATGTTGTTAGCTCTCTTTCCCCAAAAGGAATCAGCAAAAAACTTTTATTTGGGTCAAAAAGTGGTGTACATACACGTGCATGGTATGGTAAAACAAATAGGGACTTTTATAAAGTAGTTTTTATACATCCCTATAAAAATTTAATTTATATCATCCGGGTATTTGAATAAATTACATATTTGGAAACTAGATTCAAAATTCTAAAGTTCATATTACTGGAGATTTTTAAGATTCAATATGTAAGTGCTTCAAATTTTCAGCCCAAGTGTGACAAATTCTGAAAAACAACAAAAACACTTCCACTTTTTGAGCTTTTTATGGACCCAACTTCTTGCATCAGCCCAACACAGTGAGTTGACAATGCAACCAATAGAAAATTACACTACTTTGGACAAAGTATTCTCACCTAGTACTTTGAGTGATAGTCATCCTATTCACATACACCACCATAGATCGGTTTGGATTATGACCATTCATATACTATGCATAGGTAATTTCCTTCCATAGGTAATCTTTAACCTCATAAACAACCTATTCCCTTTTCAAATCACAAAGATACTTCTCTCAAGTATTCACATATACAAGCTATTCCCTTCACTGTACAATTTAATCCTAGGAATAACCTATTCCCTTCACTGGATAGTCTAATCTGAGGAATAACCTATTCCCTTCACTAGACAATCTAATCCCAAGAATAACTTTATAATCTAAAGTATAACTACATACGCTTCATCTTATCATAGAATAAATACTCATAAATAGCTGACTCCATTAAAAAATATATCATGACAATAAGTGATTCTCATCAAGAGTATAATTCATTAATAAATGACCTCAATCGAAGAGCAATCATATCAATCAATGATTCTATTCGAGAGTGTAATCTCCTTAGTAAAAAGGGTTATTCAAAGAGTAGAATCTTGTCAACAGTATGACTTCACATTAAGAGTATAAAGCAACCAAACAGGTAACAACTCAAACTCAATAGGTAATCCCACCTATGGCTCCAATCAAGTAGTAATTCATAAACTCAAGTGATCAACTTAATCACATAGGTGAATCTCAACTTTGGTATATCATAATTCTAGGATAAAGTCAACAATAATCAATCAGTCCAATCATATAGGTTAATCTAAACCTATGTGTTCCAAACAAAGATCAAATAAACAACCCAATGAAGTAGGTTATTATCAACCTATTGGTTCAAATAGGTACAATCAAGTAAATTTCCAACCTAGTAGGTAATTCTTAACCTAGGGTTTCAATCATTAATCAAATATACTTCTCACCCCAAATAGGTTACTCTCAACCTAGGGTTTTATTCAATAGTAAAGTAATGATCAAGTGATCATTCAAGTATAGATTAGCAATATGATGTCTTATCCTATCATATATTTCATACTATCACTGTTGATGTATTGCTAAACCTTATCATTCCTAAGGTTTCCTAGCATTATAAGTAAATAGTGTCAAATCACTTCATGACATTGATACACTTCACATTATACATGTAGTGTGAATTGTATAGAAACATCATCTGAGTTCCCATACAGGGTATATAAGAGTATTAAATCACTCCCTTAAGCTATTCATGCTTTCATCAAATCTAGTATAAAATACTATTGATGACATCCACTCCTTAATATGGAGTATGTAAAAACACCCACAAGGAAATCGTAACAACCAAATTCTTTTATTCAAAGCGGGATGGGTGATTGGGAAAGAGGATTTGAATTTCTTGGACGAAAATGGGTGTCTGGTTCGAAGGATGTTGGATTTGGGCCAGGGGATGGCCTTTCTAGGGATGCGGCAGGCGAGAATGAAGATGACAAACAGGAGGGAGCAGTGTCTAACGACTGGGGCCCAGAGAAAGGCGGGGATCCAATGGAAAGGTGGCATCCAAAGGTAAGTTTCCCCCTAACTCTTCTTCAAAGGACGGGGTTTGTGGGTCTGGGTGCCTTGGAAACTAGGATAAGGACAATACTTTATGGGAGCACTCACAAGAGGATCCAAAGAAGAAGTGGGTTTCACTATTTGGAACCAAGCCGGTGGGAAAGTCCATTTTTCCTCTGGTAAGCAATATTTCATCCCTTGCGAGTGGGAAGTTTTCTATTCTTGTCCCTGACCTAGTAATTGACCATAACGTTTCTCTAATGGAGTCATCACTGGTTCAAAAAATTATGGGTCCATGACCAAATATTGATGTTGTCAGGGACTTTGTTAAGAAGAGATAGAGAGTCAAAGGGCAAGTTGAGGTTGTGGCTATACCTAAAGGTTTTTTCTCTTTTTCTTTCTCTTGTGAAGAGGATAAACTGGCAGTTCTGTGCGGTGGTCCTGGGGTCATTGGCAATTCATCTCTAGCTATCAAGAAGTGGTCCCCAAAAATGGATTTCTCGGATGCTTCCTTTGAGGTAGTGCCTGTTTGGGTGCATTTACCTAGGTTACCACTAGAGTTTTGGAACGAGGATGTTTTCAGGGGTATTGCTAGCTCCTTTGGGGAGCTCCTATCCATCGACACTATGACTTCTTCTAGAATGAGGCTAATTTTTTCTAGAATATGTGTGGGGATTACCCACTCCTCAGATCTACCCTCATCGATTGAAATAGTTTCAAAACTTGGAAAATGGACTCAGCTTTTTGAGTTTGAGACTCTTCCTTTTGTGTGCTTTACTTGTAAAAAAGTTGGGCATTGGGTGAAGAAATGTCTAAAAAATAAGCCTAAACCTAATGAGAAGGTGGTTTCTAAGGAGACCAAGATGTGGAAGGCCAAAACAATGGAGAAGCCCTAGGAGGAGGAGAATAGAGGAGACATCATTATAGAAGGCCATAAAATTAGTGGGGAGTCTATCCCCAGTTTGGAAGATAAAAAAGTTGAGGAATCATGCAAAGGAACTGATAATCTTTCAAATTCTGAAAGAGACGTTAATGACCCTAACAAAGCAGATGTAGACTCGAGAACAAGGGATTCCCAGGAGGAGGAGGAAAAAGTAGGAGGGAGTGTTGTAAAGCAAAATGAGAGTTTGAATGTAATTCCAAACTCAGTGACTGATAGTTTGAAGGAAACATCTCGTTCTGATCAAAGTAAGGCAAGAGAGATGGAGGATTCTGAGAAGTCTGGGGAAAATATTTCTCACTCTTCTAGTCAGGATGGGTCTCAAAGCTTTCCAGAGATTATGAAATCTACATTTGGGAACTCTGTCGGATCTCCCAGGGGGGAATGATGTTAGCCATTCTCTACTAAATAGAGTTGTTGCAGCAGATGACATTATGGATGGGCAAGAGTTTATGGGTCTAGAGGATCTATATCTTGAAGAGGAGAGCCTATACACTAAAGTTGAGAAGAATAAGAGAAAACACGTGAATAATACAGTAGGGGTTTCTACAAGAAACAAATCAAAAGTAGATGTGGAAGTTTCGAGAGGTTCGGGTAGAAAATCAACTAAATGGCATGGAGAACATGAATGCTTTCAAAACATTGTGGATGGAACTCAAAACCATCCTGGATTTATGCAGAACCCCATCAAAAAAATGAAGTTTATGTCATGGAATATTCGAGGACTAAACAATTCCCATAAACAAGAAATTTTGCGCAATTTTGCTAGGGACCATAAGCCTGACATCTTAATTATTCAAGAGTCCAAAATTCCCAAAGATCGGGTGGAGAAGATTAAGATATTCAAGAATGGTGGTGTGCAGGGCAGGAGTTCAAATGGTGCCTCTTTGGGTTTAGTGAATTTTTGGAATCAGGATCATATTCAAGGTACTATGATTTTGGAAAATTCCAATCATGTGGCTACTAGATTTAAGCATATCAAAGATGATTTCAGCTGGATCTTGTCTAATATCTATGCACCCAATAGTAAGTCTACTAGAAGGAGTTTTTGGAAAAGACTTGAGTCTTTTAGATCCTGTTTTCCGCATGAGAATTGGATTATCATGGGGGATTTTAACACGCCTTTGTTGGGGTCTGAAAATTTTGGTAGATCTCATATACAGTTGGATAGTAAGATGGATTTGATGGACTTTATTAATTCTCAATGTTTGCATGATGTGGACCTCAAGGGGGCTACCTATACCTAGTCTAACAAGAGGGTTGGGAGTGATCTTATTCAAGTTCGGCTTGGCAAGGCCTTAATTTTGAATAACTGGTTGAAGGACTACTTTTTCTCTTTAAATGTTCTCTCCAGAATTGGCTCGAACCATTTCCCTATAAGTTTTGTGGCTGACTCTATGTCAGGTAAGAGAAATTTTCCTTTTAGATTTGAAAAAATGTGGTTGTCTCATCCTAATATATTTAATTACATTCAAGAATGGTGGGATATAAATGTCAGTGGGACTGCCATGTTTAGAGTTGCCAAGAAGCTTAGTGAGGTCAAAACCAAGGTCAGGACCTGGAACAAGGAATTTTTTTGGGATATTTTTGAGTCCAAGGCTGCTATCCAACAGGATTTAAGGGACATTCAGGACCGTATCCAAAAAGAAGGATATGTGGGAGACTCCCTTCCTAAGGAAAATTAAATTCTTTCAAGATATCATGATATTATCTCAAAAGAAGAGGACTACTAGAAACAAAGATCTAGATTTGTTTGGCTTTCTGCTAGGGATAGGAACACCAGGTTTTTCCATCTGACCACCATGAAACATAGGGCCTCCAACTACATAGCCTACATTATGAAAGATGGGGTTAAAATTGAGGAGGAAGAGATAAGGAGTGAGGCTATTCAGTTCTTTGCTAACCTCCTTTCTTCTAGAGAGGAGTTGGATGTGAGTGCTCACCAAACTCTTATTGAGACTATTCATAATATTCTGAATGAGAATCAAAATAGACTCTTCACGGCTATCCCTTCATAGGATGAGGTTAGGAAGGCGATTTTTTATTTTGAAGGGAATAAGGCCCCTGGCCCAGTGGGTTTCCCATGTTCTTTTTCCAAGTCTTTTGGGAAATTGTGGCTGATGATGTGGCTAGTGCTGTTAAGGAGTTTTTTAGAGCTAGGAAATTGTTGAAAGAGCTTAATGCTACTTTTATTGCTCTCATTTCTAAATTCCTTGGTGCTGATACTTTTGATTCTTTCTGGCCTATCAACTTATGCAATTCTTTCTATGAGACCATTTCTAAAGTGATAACCTCTAGGCTTTTCAGGGTTCTTCCGTTGTTGATTTCTCCCTAGCAAAGTGGTTTTGTTCCGAGCAGACAGATTCTGGATTCTATTATTACGGTTCATGGGAATATCCACTCCCTTGAAGCTTTGAAAAACCAAGGCTTTTTGCTCAAGTTGGATATGGCTAAGGCCTATGATAGGGTGGACTGGAATTTTTTGATTAAAGTGTTAAAAAATTTTGGGTTCTCTGAAAGATTTTTACAAATGATACGGGAATTGATTTCTACCACCAGCACCTCGGTTATCATAAATGGCTCTCCTTCCCATTTTTTTAAGGTGTCGAGAGGAGTCAGACAAGGGGATCTTGTGTCTCCTATTCTCTTTACCCTGATGGAAAAAATTATGGGAAGGCTTCTGCATAAAAAAGTGATGGAAGGCAGTTTGAAAGGGTTAAAACCTTCTTTGGAAAACCTGGCCTATTTGCACCAACAGTTTGTGGATGATATGATGCTTATGGGAAGTGCTACTATTGGTGAATCCAAAGCTATAAAGAGTTTTCTTGTACATTATGAGGAAGGTTCGGGGAAAAAAATTAATAGGGCTAAAAGTTCCCTTTATTTTTTCAATATCCCTAAGCACAGACAGAGGAAGATTGTAAATATTTTAGGCTGTGGTGTTAACTCTCTTCCTTCTACTTACTTGGGTCTTCCTTTAGGATCCAAACCTTCAGATTCTTTTTGGATCTCTCTTGTGGACAAGTTTAATAGGAGGTTGGCTGGTTGGAAAGGGGCCCTCTTGAGTCAAGTTGGTAAAGTTCTATTACTTAAGGCTTCTCTTCAAAATTTGCCTGTTTACGCCCTTAGTTTGTTTAAGATCCTTGCTAAGTTTGTTGAGATCATTGAAAAGATCCAAAAATGTTTTCTTTGGTCAGGGGTTGAGGAGAAGAAGAGGATTTCATTGGTTGCTTGGGAGAATGTGTGTAGACCTAGGAAATTTGGGGGTCTTGGCTTGATGAACATCAAAGTGTTTAATAAAGCCCTTCTTGCGAAGCAGGTTTGGAGGACTTTTGCGGACACTCATGAATGGAATACTATTTGGCACAACAAATATTTGTAGGGAGCTGATTCTTTTCAATATTTTGTTAATTCTTAGAATCTCCCTATTGGTTCTTCCCTATGGAACAACACCATCAAGGCCAGGGACCTTTCTAGTAAAGAAGCTTGTTGGAAGCTGGGAGATGGCAAGAAAATCTGGTTCTAGGAAGATCAGTGGATTGGTAATGATTGTCTGTGTAATCTCCCGACCTATGGGATTTATATGGAGGACTGTAAATCTAGGTTTGGCTGCTTGGTCAAGGATTACTGGAGGAATAATCAGTGGGTTGAGATTTCTTCAATTAGTTTGGATCTCCAGCCTATGCAAGCCCTTCTTAATTCAGCTAGGCTTAGTTCACAGCGTCAGGAGGACTCTATGTCCTGGAAGCTTTCTTCCTCAGGAATCTATTCTATCTCTTCTACGGTGACCTCATGTTGCTCTTTCCTCCACTACCCTACCTGGGCTAAGGTGTGGGTGCACACCTTACTCCAAAATTCAACATGTTTTCTTGGATTCTCCTTTTAAAAAAATTGTTGACTGATGATAATATTTATAAGAGGGGGTTCTCTTTTCCTAATAGGTGTTACTTGTGTTGTGTTGAGGCAGAGACTTCCTCACATCTTTTTCTCCTTTGTCCTTTTTCTTATGTTATTTGGTGTAGGATTTTGCAAATGTGGGATCTTAGCTAGGTTTTTCCTGGAACTATCTTGGATTTTTATAATCAATGGAAGGACCCCTCAAAAAATTGGGTCTTGAATCTGCTTTGGAACTATATCTTTCCTCACCTTGCCTAGGGTGTTTGGAAAGAACACAATAACAATATCTTCAAGGATCTGGCTCTTTCAGAGGAAGTGGTCTATGGTAATATTATAAGAGTTGTGGTTGAAAACTTTAATTTGCTCAATAACAGGAACAAAGGAAAAGGTAAGGTTAGCTTTCAAGAGTATGAGATCAGAGTAGTGGAAGCTTGGAAAATTAATGTGGACATGTCCAATGTTTCCAAGCTTACCAAGGGACCTAGAGATGGTATCTTTTGGAGTCTCCCTCCTCCTGGTTGGGTTAAAATCAATTTTGATGGTGCGTCCAAGGGAAATCTGAGGCTAGCCAAGAGCAGAGGGGTGATAAGGGATGAGAATGGTTGCTTTATTGTGGCAGTGGAAATCCCCTTAGGCACTCAAACCAACCATGTAGCCGAAGCAACTGGAGTGTTCCAGGCCTTGAAGCTGGCTAGCCAATTGAAGTTCAAAAATGTTTGGATTGAAGGGGATTCGAATAATATAATACAATGCTTAAAGGGCCTTCAGAAACCCTCATGGTCTATAGAGAATTGGATAGACCTTTCTAAGGAAATTATTAATAACTTTGAGAAAAGTTATATTTCATATGCTTTTCGGGAAATAAATACAGTGGCGGAATTTTTTGCTAACAAGGGAGTTAAAGCTCAGGAAAAGATGAGGTGGCAGGGGTATGATGAGTTGGAGGCCGATGTCAAGGCCTTGATTACGTATGATCATGTTCACGGGAAGGTGCAATTCACCATTCCCCCGAATGATGGCTAATTGTCCTTCCCTGTAGTCTTGGGACTGCGAGTTAATTATTACTCATAGTTGGCCGATGAGTAATTATTTTATTTCCCATTTGAATGATGTAAGTTTTGCATGCTTTATGGGCATTTTAGGTGTTTTTTTTTTTGAGCTTCTAGATTCTTTTGTTCCTGCCTCCAAGACGACCAATATGGGTGGCGAGAGTCGCAGGGTGGAGCTGATGAGTAGCGCATAGTTAAGGAATAATTTGAAGCTCTGGAAGAAGTTGGAAAAGGGTGGCATTACTGTTTTCATTGAGAAACTCCATGGCTGGGATCCAGAGGTTACTAGGGTTTTTGCCAAAGATTAGAAGGATGGTGAGATAAACTTGTTTGGCAAACAAGTGGTCATCAATAAACAGTTAGTTGTTGAGATTGTGGGCCTCTCAACGAAGGGTATCAAGTTCTATTGGGACAGAAAGCTTTCTGACGAGGCGGTCAACAAATTTACAAAGTCAGATGTTGAGAGTGAGGATTTGCGAAGGACTTCCAGAAGCTATTATGATTTAGACATGATTGTTTCATACTAGAGGAGGTTATTGAACGTGCTGATGGAGTATGTCACTCTGGATGGTCATTATACCAAAGTCTTTGGGTATCATTTCATCCTCCTTAACCACTTCAGGCATCAAGTCAGGGTTTCATTTCCTTTTTATCTCACCTCTTCTCTGAATGCCAGTTTGGAAAGCCATAAACAGAACCCTACCAGGCATTCCATTCTCCACGAAGGATTGCTTGTCCTTATTTATGATCATTTTAAAGCCTTGTCAACTCTGCCACACTAGAATCCTTCGTCTAAGGAAAGGGTTGTTGGTAAGGGGAAAGGGAAATCTAGTGATTCTCCCTAGAAGAAGGGTAAGAGAAAGGTTTCAGAGGACCCCTCCAATGATGAGAATGACGAGGACTCGCAGACAGATTCATTGTCTGAATACTCCAGCTACCCGGCTATCGACAGAGAAGAGAGGCCCCGATTTCCTATGGATCTCAAGGCGAAGGATCACTATTTCAAGGAGGAACGGAAATTTCCTACTGATATTCTTGCTATAGACCGCAATGGGTTTGTGGATTTTTTTAGGTTAATGAGATGGGGTTTCTTTGAAATTAAGGAGATTAAGCTGAACCAGAGAGCCATGAGTAGTAAAATGGAGAAAGTTGATGACAATAAAAATAGAGGTAGTGGTAGTGGTAGGGCCACTGATTTATGGACGGAGGAAGAGAAGAAGTATATGGTTGAGTGCCTCAAGAAAAATGTTGATTTGTTATAGGATTTCAAAAGCAACCATGAAGGCAAGCAGGCTGAGATGGAGGAGCAGTTGAGGAATATCAAAAACTCTCTCCACAAAGTGTTGGTTATGTGTCATAAGATTTTAAAATCCACTGCTGAGACCATGAATACCATGGTGGAGAATCTGGAAAAATGCTCATGATGTTAAAACTGTTGTGTTTCTTGATTTGGACAAAGAGGAAGGGTAGCCAGATAGTGGGGGACTGAGCAACAGGACTAGAGCTAATTTGAAAAGGAAGGAAGACCAAGCTTTAGTGAATATTCAAGAGATCAAGAAGTCTGCACTTAATATGAATAGATTGGAGCAAGAGGCGGTGGAGATCCTCAGGAATCTGGCCTAGTGGCTAGTTTTTTTCTGGTTTTTTGTTGATTTTTTGTTGTGTTGCCTTGGTTTCCACTATTTTCTTCTTAGTGGGAAGCATTTTTTTTTTTGTTTGGGCTCTATTAATGTTCTATCTTTAGCTATCTTTTTGTTAAGGGTTTCGGGATTCCTTCAAAACCTGTTTGTTCCTTAATCAAAAACAACCAAATTCGTTTTCTTTCTAATAAGCAAATAGATCATTTCTCTATTCCAAGCATCTAATGCATTTCCAAATAAACATAAAAGACATTCAATCTTTCACAAAACTGATAAAACATAAAGAGAGTAGAATCTCATGCCTATTATACACTATAACTAATTGACTAGTTGGTTTCTTAATCAAGCCTACTCCAAGAATTATCTTCATAATTCCCCTCAATTCCTCAATTCCTCACAATAATTATCACACTAAAATCCTTACAATTCTCTCACAAAGAAACTCTCAGCTCAAGCAATAATATCTCACATAAGAAAAGCAACAGTTTTGCAAGTGAATTCTTGTCTCTAAATGAGGTAAACGTCTCCTCTATTTATACCCAAAACCCAACATTTATATGCTAGAAACAAGGCCAACAAATTGACACTTCTCAACTCAACTCAATCGACTTAGCATGATAACCAAAAGGTGGAAAATTCCTATCTCAATACTCATCCAAATTGAACAGCAAGTGGACTCTTTGCTTCCAACAACATGTTGGCTGATTCATATTTGCACATGTTCTAATCTGGAAATCGACCTACAGGTTCAAAAGAATTCTATTGAATGACTAAATTCATAATATGGTGCCAACAATTCCCCATATTCCCTATCATTTAGCTTGTTGTTTCATAGAAGAATAAGTCAATAATATTTTTGGTTGTGTTTTACCTAGCCGAATTGGTCATTGCCAAAGCAATTGACACTTAACAAAAGAATTGACTTCCCTTTTTATAGTGTTTCTTTATTCATTTACACTGCACATTGCTTTGTATAATGTGCAACACTTCAAACAGTATGCTTTATCCATTAAATATAGGCTATGCACTGGTATAAACAACACAGACTATATTGCATATACAACGTTGTTGAGTATCAAGCGCTTTATAGCTATCAATGCCTCTAACAGTGCAGGTTATATGTTGACTATGCACTATTACAATAGCGCTCTATACTTTGCAAAACATGCATACAATGAATACATATATTAAATATATGTATATATATGCATATTTGTATATTTAGCATAATGCTTTTATGTATATATGTGTGTGTGTATATATATATATATTCACTAACAAGTTCATTACATAAACCATTTGACATACAAATGCATATTTTCATGTTATTGTTATCTATCAACAATATTATATGTATATATCCATGTTATCATTTTCCACCAAACAATACGCATGTGTACATACATAGACATATACACATAGATACATATATTTATGTATTATTTAAAAATAACGATATATATATATATGTTTATACATATATACTTATATTAATATATGCAATGTATTTTTTCGTTACGTACTTCACACACATATATTAGTATATTCCTATATTACACATATCATATTATTATTTCTTAACAACATAAGTACATGCATATCCTTGTTGATAGGTATATTCATTAAGTGTACATATACACACACATATAAATATAATTGATTCCTCGTGTATGTGTACTCATAAGTATTTCTAGTTACATACATATGCACATGATTATGCTCTCATACATGGATCAATATATATACATATATATACATTTAATGTACATATAAATCAACATAAAGATAACTATATAGAGAGCTCAAAGACTCAAAGATTCAATCACAACAACTTGATCAAACAATCAAAGTATCAAAGATATTTGGTCAAGCATTTCATCCTATCCCAAAAGGTTACTTACTTGGTTCCAACTGACCTGACTCAACTAGACCAACTAGGGTGTGAGTGTGTGTAAGCTCAGTTAGGTTTCATTAAGGGTTACTTGACCAATCACTTCTCCTAAGTGATACTTCCCCTCCCTTCTAGAGGATTGTATTTGTCCTTGCAACTAGCTTAGTACAACACCAAGGTAGTTAGACATTCATAATAAATCCATTTGCATCATAACAAATTTGTATTAACAAAGCATTAGAATGTTCATATTGTAATACATAGCATTTGACTAATTCAAAACATATTCATTCTTTTGAAATCAATAACATCTTATTGCATATTCACATATTTCATTTACCTAACAAACATATTGAAGTCACAATTTACATTTATCAACGTTTTCACTCATAATGGTAAAAGTAACTTGGTAATTATGAAACGGGATGTAACACAGAGCAAATACATTTTTCCCAAGCCATAGAAAACATCACTGAAATATTGGTTCACATACTTGTGAAAATATCTCGCACTGTACAATGATCCAAAAACCCAAATTCTAAATATAGCAACCTTTGACAACCTTGAACAACATATCAGATCCGCACATGCATAGGCTCAACATAGAAGAAATGTGAAGCATAATACGAGAGCACACTCTAACCACTTGCACAACATAGTTTACTTTGTTTATCAAATTTCCTCAAAAGCACTTGGAAACCAAGTACCAGAGACATCATCTCAGCTCATTACTTCATTCCAACTTATCTTTAAACACTACAAAAAAAAGATAGCTCCATGTACTGACAACACTTCCTCAATATCTCAACTACACATGCACAACCTGCAACAACCTGTTTTCCTCTTTTTCACATTTTTCTCAATATCCTTCATATGCAACAAACTTCCTCAACACATAGTTGACATCAATGACAACACTAGTTAGTAGACATCCTGTTGACATCAATGACAACACCTTCATACTTGCAACACGTCGTACGACCCATGTACAAATTTGTTTCCTTAGAGGCTTTAGACAAGAAATTTGGACAAATTTATAGTCAAAATTTGTTTGTTCGGCCTCTTGAGCATAATGGTGAGGTCTTTTCTGTGCCAAAATACCCCAAAAATTTCCCAACTCTAAAAATTGTAGAAAAAAAATGAATATTCCAGATTTTTTCCTATAACCTTAGTTGAGAAAAACACTATAACATAAAATAGGGGTTTTTCAAATCCACATTTTGATACCATGTTAGAATTGTGAAAAACATGAGACACGTGATCAAGCAATGAACAAAAACACCTTCCATGCAAGAGAGTTGCAAAAAACAATCTACTATATCCTCGACTAGAAAAAATTAGAGAATGAACCTCTTGCTTGAACCTCAAGAGAGAATACAATGAAGGAGAGTTCTTTATAAGAGAAACCCTAAATGATAAAGGGATTAGATCATGACAAATGTCATCATCCTATGTGTTGAGATAAAATGATCTAATAATAGCTCACTCTAGTAAACAAAAAGGAAAACTTCTAAGTTTAGCTTAAGTGCATAAAATAAATTAGACTAATAATCAATTAAAGATTAATTAATTATTGGCCAATGCATGATTACTCTAACAGTTACTTTTAGAGGGTTCATTTGAGAAATGTTTGGTATGTTTATCTCCTTGTGCAAATGAGTTATATTTATGATGAAATTTATGGAGAAATTTAGGAGATGTTATTAGGCTTATTCTTAGTTATAAACTAGATTTGAGTTTTACCTTCCTTATTTTTAGAGAGGCTTGCATCCATGTTTCTATATGAGATGCACATATTTTATGTGATCTATGAGATTAAACAATTGGGTGTTGTTAAGGCTTTTTAATTGCGGTTTTGTGAAGGAGATCTTACTTTTCATAACTTAGTACTTTGAGGTGTTGTAGAAGGACATGGCATGTGATGATTTGTACGTTTTTTCTCTCTGGTCTTGTGTTTATTCCTAGATGTTCATTAACATTAGAATTGAGATTTTTGTGGAGAAATTGTGATCACTATGTTTTTGGTCATGAGTTGTTATTCCACTTCATTATTTTTAGTAATGGCATGGGAGGCTCTTTAATCTCTTTAATATTTTGTTTAGTGTTGGAGAACTTGGGAGAGGTATGGAGACTAGTTGCGAGGAAATATACAACATTTTTTGTTGCCTCTATAGAGCATGAGTTCTACTAATGATTTTTGATACCTTTGGAGGTATGGATTATTGGATGTGTAAGCAATTTTTGTAGTTGTTATTTCTAGTCACATGAGGTTTTCTTAGGCAATATCTTGAAGTCTTTTTTATCACTTAGAGTTGATGCTTTTTTCTTTGGATTGGTGCATCTTCAACTTGGCTTGTTCCTTTTCTTCCATAAGTGACATGTTGAAGAATGAGAGGATTCCTTGCTTGTGTTGGTCACCTTGGATGTTATTGCAAGTATCTTAATGGATCACAAGAGCATGATAGAGATTCATATAATTTCATAGATGGATGTGATGATGTATTCCATTGATTGACCCTTATGTAATATATACAATAACTACGAGAATGTTAAGAAAAAGGTTGTTGTACACCTTATAATACAATATTTTAATTATATTTAAATAAATTATTATGTGTGGTGCATCTTAGTAAATATGTTTAGCCACATTAATTATTTATTTAGACCTACTTATATATTTGTATTGTAACATTGATTAGATATTTTATTTTTGGTTACATATTGGAAAAATATTTTATATTTCAAAAAAATAGAATCAAAAAGTAAATGTTGAGGTCAATGGTTTTGTGCTCTAATAGTTTTGAGACACATAGTTTAGTTGATACTACTTGGTGGTTTTGTGTGAGCTTGATTCTATAAAAGAAAGCACATCTTTATTGATAGAGGTTGCCTATCATTTGTATTGAACTCTCTTGTAAAGTGCATATGCAAAGCATGACATGAGATATATAGTTGTATGACTAGCCATTATGCTTGGATGCATGGAGGATGCATTTGAGGAGCTTGATATTTCAAAAGTGTTCATGGAGACTTTGTAAGTGTATTGTAATGTTTCATTGTTGAATAGTATATTGAGTGTGGATGCTTTTGGAGGTTGGGTTTTTCCTTCATGAAGGATTTTCCTAGGGTATATCTTGTGTCATCTAAATGGTATGTTTGTCTATTTTTTTAAATAATGGATTCAAAGTACTTGTTTGCATATTTTTCTCTATAGAAATGTTGTTATCATTACAATATTTTTCCTTTCATGTTCTATTAAGGGGCTTTTATTGAACATCCTTTGATTAGCCCTCAACCCACCATTATGTACCACGTGATACCATGGGTGTGCTAGCTAGGTTCAATTTAACCATGGTTGAAGGTGGTTTAATCGAACCTATGCAATTTTGTGAATGATTCATTTTGGCATTTTTCCAATTTTGACTCAAAATTTGGATTCACTTTGTGATTTTACCCATGTAGGAAAAACAAGTTTTGTAGATCCCAAATAAATTCTAAATTGGACAAAAACTTCATGGGAGAAAAGCATCCCAAGACCATATCGTGGGTGCATCCTACTCCTAGGTAGGTTATTCTTATACATTAAATCCAAGTTAACAATTAAAGGTAATTTTTTGCTAATACAACAAGACAACTATTTACCACATTTGCACGTGGATGAGGTATAAAATCACCATTAAATTTTTTACCATTGAACCATCAATGTTTAAGTAAAACATCCGAGGTATCAAAAAGTTTTAAAAATCTATCTCTTATTCTTGATTTCTAATCTAGTTTTAGTTTCTAGTTTTTTCTATCCTAACATTTGAACCAATCAAAATCACAACATGAAATCTAGACAAGCTATCTAATTCTTCTTAACATTTCAATTATCTATATTTCAATCACTCAAATCTTTATTTACAATTTATAATATCAACTCCCTTAAGAAAAGTTTAATCCAATTAAAATTTACGCTTGAATTCTAGAATACAAAATACATGTATTTCCTTATAATCTCAATATTTTTTTAATATTTTAATCTTCATAACTTCCCTTAAGAAAAGTTTAATCCAATTAAAATTTACTCTTGATGCTCTTAATAATGACAATCTTTGACCATAATAATTTTGTTTTTCAATTGAATAAAACAAAGAAAATAGAGAACCCTCAAGTACGATAGTCTTCAACCATAATAACCTTTTATTTCTTAATGAATAAAAACGAAGAAATTACACAATGAAGAAACATAGTCCTTAATGCCCTTAATTATGATAATCTTTGACCATAACAATTTTCTTTTAATTGAATAAAAACAAAGAAATTAGGGAGCCCTCAATTATGATAATCTTTGACCATAATAATTTTCTTTTAATTAAATAAAAAACAAAGAAATTTAAGAACCCTTCATTATTACCTTCAACCATTATAACCTTTTATTAATAAATTATTGTGTGTTTATTGTCTTAACAAAAAATATAGTTTTCAAAGTCCCTCTTGAGCACGAAACAGACCGGGTGAAACAGTGTTAAGTTTGAATGCCAACCACCCCAGATCTCACGTTTTGGCTATGAAGTATGAAGACTCCCCACATAGTCAATTTTGGTTAAGCACCGAGTACGTACCCAACACGCCAGCTTTGTTTTAGAATGGGGATTTTATATTTATAGTCATACAGAGGCTTTCATAGTCCTGTTCTTGATCAGAAGTGGAGGTTGACCGGGATAGAGAGGGCTTCAGCTTCCATGTGTCAACCAGACAAGAACCAGTGCCCAAGACTGAATGCGAGTGCCTAGCCGACTTAGGGCTTAATAAGGTCAAGTTCAGAGTACAATAAGCAATACAAGTTCCCCTGCTACCTCGAGTTTCTTAAGCCCCAGGGAATGGCTGATTATACCGGAAGTAAACACACTTTAGAGAGCCAAGAAACTCATTCATTCTCATTCAATTCCATTGAGGTTGATAATTCTCAAGAGTACCCTCATGAAGATGATGATAACCCCTTGTTTGACATAGATTTTACTTCTCTGGACTATGATTATCCCTTGAAAAATAACAGTAGCCCATGCGCAGACGATGTTAAAGAAGCAGAAGAATTGAAATTTAGCTTCTCTATTTCAAATTCCATTAATCCCAACACAAATCAATCCAGTTTGGCTGCAGATAATTTGATCTACAAAGGCCAGTTGCTTCCACTCCAAGTTCCTCGAAGTTTAGACATGGTCAGGCAGCATGAGGTTGGTGATGGGAGCGGATCTCTGCAGTGGGGTAATGTTAATGGGGTCAAGTACCAATTCCCCAATTTGCTCAAAACTGCTACTAAGTTGAAGATATCCCTGTTTCGATTGAAGAAATCAGCTAAGGTTGGAATGGATTTGCAAGCTGATTATGGAAGGGGCACAGATTCAAATGTGCAGAAGCAGAGCAAGTTTTTCATTGTCAAATTCAAGATGGTGGATTTTCCCCTGTTTTTTCGTTTTATTGGAGACAATTCTAGGGGTTCAAAGAGAGATGAGAGCAGAAACTGGTTTCAGAAGAAATCAGAGGACTCTCATCGGAATATTGGACAGTGTAAAAGCAATGAAGGGGATAAGAAAAAAGTAAAGGAGATTGTTCAAAAGTATGTGAAGATGATAAAACCTCTCTATTTGAAGATTTCTCAGAGGTATAGCGAGAAAACCAAGCATGAACCTGTTAAGAAATCTGTTGTTGCCAATAGAACTATACACAGTGGATTTTCCGGTTCACAGAGAATTCATCAAAAACAACTTTCTTTCTATGATAAATTGAAAATGGTCTACATGCACTCCTTTAAGGAGAAAAAATCATCTTCTAATGTGAATCTTGCAGTCCCTAAATACTGTAGTGAGAGCACAACAATGGAGTTGCAGAATGCCATTCAAGGAGCCATTGCCCACTGCAAACGGTCCAATTACACTGAGGGTATGTAGCCCAGTAATAGACCTAATTAACACTCCTTTTTATTGTGTTTGCATCACTTTCTTGCACTCAGTCCTCTTATTGTTTTTGCAGCTGTGGCTGCAAACCCTAAAAAAATTTGTTCTCTTGTTTTTGAGGTGTCCCTGCATATCCTGATGGTTTCATTGTTTTCTCATAAGGGCCATCTATTTTCACAAACATTGCTGATCCTAGTAGACATCCCTGTCATTGCTTTGTTAACAGGGCCACTTAGTCATGACAGGCATTGTTCTTTTCCCTTTTTCCTTCCTCTTTTTTCTTGCAACTCTGGTTCCCTTTCCTCATCCAGGCATAGCTCCTGTTGCTTTTGCAACTGTGTCTCTCAGATCCTCTACGCCTAAAGTTAGTCCTGACTCTGATGAGGGGCTGTACTGAGCAATTCATCAGTTTCTAACTACAATTTGAACAATTGTGTAAGCTAACCTTGATGCAATGAGAACCTGATGGTATGTTCTATGACAAAAGAGTGTTTGGGTGCATTTATTAGCCTAGTTGATATTTTTTTGTGTTGATCTCATGTATATTGCCGATCGATAATCTGTTCATGTTGTCATATGAATTTATAAGGGCGGTGTCACATCTTGATCTGTCTTGAATTATCTCTTAGTTATTGTTATGGATTTCTGAGGCATGCATTCTTGATGGGTACACTTCTTTATTATTTTTTCAGTATTTTCCTCCTAACAGAGAGCATCTGTTTGTTGTTTCCACAACAGTGATTTGATATTATATTTGCTTTAATTTAAAGGTATGCATAGCTTTTCCTCTGTTTCCAGCATCTCATCCATTGTTTTCACTTAAGATCGCTTCCCATGATTTAGGCTCGATCACCACCCACTACAATCTGTATGATCTAACCACCCAAGTCCAACCATCAATTCCAGCATGTCTTATAATTTATCAAATTGGACTTCCCTAATAGCCTGCACTGATTATGGTACTATAACTACTTCTTGTCTGTGATTTCAGATGCCCCAACCTCTTCAGATTTGGAAGGTTCACCCTAATCCTAACAGATCTCTTATAGAGGATATTTTCATTGTATGCTACTGTTATAGATCTGCAAAAGAAAGCAGGCCATCAGAAGCACATGAAACCGTCAATGTTGGACGTTTTGGCAGGCTCAAACTAACCTTTGTATTTGTCCATGGGTATCAGATCTGTATATACCGGATTTCAGAAAGCCCACATGCCTCTAGTAGCATTTGAATGCAGTTAATACAATCTGCTAATGTTTTCTCAAGCACTAAGGATTAAAATCTGTGACTTGTAAGCTGTAAGACTTAAGGCAGCATCTTTAGAGAAGAATAACAGCTATATGGAGTATATTCCTCATTTTTTCTTTTGGGCATCTTCTGCCATGCTGCATATAATGAGATCAGGAGTGGTTTTTAAAGATGAATGAAGGTTTTCAAATGTGTTGAAAGTTTAGTTTAATCACCAGCACCCTTGGAGCAGTGACGAAACAAGGTTTAAGACACAATCCGTGTAATTTAAGAAATGCCAAATAAGAATTTCATAGGTATGCATTAAGTTACTTTGGATAAAAATTATTTAAAATTAGCTCACTTTTAAGGTAAATATTGAAACTGCCCCCTCTAAAAAAGTTAGTGTGTTGGAGTCAATGCACTAACTTAAGAACATGAAGGGCATTTGGTGTAACAGCAGAGCCGTTGTAGTAGTCACCTAAATGGTGATGCGTTCGAAATTTCACAAAAAAAAAAAGAAAATGCACCAACTTAAAACACATAAATTGTGTAGTTTTAGAAATTTTATTTAATGAAAATTTCATAGAGCTGGATATGTATTAGTTATGTTGGTATGGATAAAAAGTATCTATAATTAGTCCAATTTCAATGAAAATACTAAAACTGTCTTGGAAAATATTAAAATTGTCTCCCTAAAAGAGTCGGTGTGTTGGAGTCAATGCGCTAATTGTTTACTTGTGGGATCATGATAAGATCCACACATATAATAATGGAAATAATATAATGCAGAATATAGATCTCACACAATAGTAGAGAAATTTGTGGGTCAATATGCCCTAAATTTGTAATGTAGAAAAAGGTGACCCTAGGTCCTAAATGCAAAGAACCTAGGATGCAAGGTGGCCTTTTTCCAAGTTACATTAAGATGTGGATCAACAAGGTGATTAGATTGAATTACAACCCTGAAGGTGAGTCAATCAGACCTAGATCTACATCTAATTGAGGATAGGAATAGATTGAAAATGATTTGGATGATTAACTTAATTAGACCATGTGTCCTAATATGTAAATTGCAAGATCCTAACAACTAATAAACGAAAACAATAATTTGTAGGTGGATATGAGGATTGTAGAGTGGTATGCACTAACTAGAAAAGCTTGTTTCAACCATTGTAGAAGGACATAGTTTCCCAAAGGTGTTTGAGTCCTTGTAGGGGTGTCCTACTCAACTTTTGGGGTTCTCTATTGGCTGATCTAAGACATTTGTTTTCGCTTGCAAAGTTGTCGGAGCGTTGTCAGATACTTTTGTAAGTGAGTTTTCATTTGTTGACAAGATGTAGGGCTTTGAGTGCAATAATGAACAATTTGTCTTCAAGATTCCTTGAATCCTCTTCAACCTGAGATCTGCACATTCACAAAAAGAGGAAATGTTGGGCCATTTTAGGGGCTTGCCTCAGTCAAACCCTGTGTAAGTGTTTCCACTTCCACAATGGCAATGTTGACGATAAATGGATAATTGAAAGGAAGGAATGATGAAACCACAAAATGTTGCAACTCACAACCCTTCAATGGATTCCTTGAAGGACTGAAGTCATACACACCACCTCAAAGATTTGGATCTTGCTTTGCTTGAATGCTTTGGAGACCTATAACAAGGGTTAGCCTTCACAAAACCATGATGGCATGAACACATAAACTCACATACACTTTGACATGATGCTTGGATCTTGAATTGTTGCAATGAAACTCTGATAATGTTGCTCTTGACTTGCTCTTGAAAATAGTTCTTGCTCATAAAATCTCCTTCTAGTTTCAAATGGTGAAAAAGCTAGGTATTTATAGGCATTTATCCAATTTCCCAAAAATTAGATTACAAAAGCCGACACTTGAAATTTGAATTATGAATGTTAAAATGTCAGCAACAACATATTTAAATTTAGGTCCTAGCTAAGAAGGGGGTCTTGGCCCAAATTTCAAGGACACACTTATTTGGGAGCAAAATAACAATTGGATGCATTTATTCAAAGCTTACAATTCTTCGAAAAGCGGTAAAAATTAGGCCTTGGAATGCATAATTTTGGAAATTAGGAGCTTAATTAGGTCCAATAAATTAAAGGGGATAAAGGATAATGTGAAATTGTTAAGGGTGACAATTCTCTACACTACATTTAGCCCCCACTTTAGTCAGAGTATGACTAAAGTAGAAAAATACATGTCAAGAGGGGTTTGATTGTCCAAATGTTGAAGAGATAGGATGACAAAGGATCTAGGGGGAGAGCTCAAGCCCCTAGGATCCAAGATCCCATGGCAAACCAACATAGGAACAAAGGAACACACACACATGTATGATATGCAACAATACAAGATACACAAACATACATGTCAGAAAACATGAAGCATACACAATGAAAACACATGACATGATGAAACATAAAGATGATAATGAAATGAAAACAAGCACGATGTAAACACAATGTAAACACAAAGAAGATACATAAAAAGATACACAACAAAACATAGGGTTAGTACTAAAAGATTTGAGTCGGTAAGACAAAGAGACCCCAGTCTTAAATTGTCTCAAATACCAAACATCATCCATCAAATAAATAAATTCTCCCATGAGGAATAAATTCATACACATCACTCATGGACACACGACTCCACTGGCAAGCAAGTTGTATTATGCTAGGTGGCCATGTTAAAAGGAATTCATGACTCACACAATAGCAAAGTTTGTTATTTGCTAGGTGAATCACAAGTCAAGAGACACGTGGGCTAGTGAAGTTCGATATTCACTAGGTGAGCCCCCAAGACAAGATAAAATGAGAGAAACACACTAAGTCTACAAGGTGTTCCCATAACAAGGTGGCAAAAATGGGAAAAACACACTAGGTCTACAAGGTGTGCCCATAACAACCATACCAAGAGTTATACTCCCTGATAACCTTGATAAGGTCCCACAAGATGTTATGTCAATGCTACACTAAGTTCAATTCCCATGAATAAAGTGGAGCAAAAATGCTAAGGTTTAATGTCACAAGGGATAGATATGACAAGTTTTAACGTCACGGGGGACAAATATGCCAAGGTTTAATGTCACAAGGAATGAATTTTCCAAGGTTTAACATGACAAGAACAAATATGATAAGGTTTTAAAGTCTCAAGGGATGCTGTAATAACATCACCACAAAAGGTAACAATCAAAGGGGGTTTGCTAATACATGAAAGCCACACCTTAGGGAACATCATACATAATATTACCACCAAGAGAGGACTGGTCAAGGGATAGAAAATCACACCTTAGGGCATACCAACCATAGTATAACCACCAAGAGGAACACCACAATCCAAAAATGGTCACACTTTTATGGGACATCAAGTCCAATATCACCACAAAGAAGACACATCACATGGATTAAGAAGGCCACACTTTGGTTGACAAGGTCACACTTCCTAGGAGATGTATGCTATCAACACTAAGAAGGGACCATTTCCTATGCAAACAATGAACGGGGGACTATGTGCTCCCCCTAAAAGGTTAGTGTACTTGCTACACTAACATTTTAAGGAGATAAAGAGGGATCCCTTGTTAGAAGGAATGCACGTAGACAAGGCTATCTAACCCCTTTTCCCCCAAGTGTAGGGACAAAGATGAGCCTAGATGAATAATGATATGTTGCTCCTTGCAAAATGAAATATGATTGCATAAAGCCTAGTTTATACCCTCATGGATGGTAGTGAGCATCTTGTGATACTACAACTACCACATGAAAAGGAGCAGCAACTAATGCTATTGATTAAGTGAAAGACTCTTTGATGTTTTTGAAGGACAATATAGCCAAGACCTCTTATTGTTTCTTGCATGTTGGGCTCTATAAGGACACAAATACCTTGTTCTCTTACACCACATCCTTTTCCATTATAACCACATTGTTTCAAAATTTGATATCCTCCCCCTTAAATAGCTTTCATTTCTTTCAAAGAGGGTGTTTTTTCATGATTATTCTCATCATATGTGAATGTATAATTTTTGGTTTTCTCTTTTTTTCTAAAATTTGTAGGCTCAAATTCTTTTGATGACTCAATGATAGATTGTGTTGATATCATGACTTCTTTTGCTTTTCCTGATTTTGTTTTTATAAGTTTGTATTCCCCATCAAATATAGGTGCAAAATCTAATGAACCCCAATCATCATCTAACAACTTTGTCACTGATGAAAGATACTCATCTTTAGCATCACTTTATAAGGGTTCCACTTTTGTAGTTGGTGTCAATGTTCTAAGAGAATCCTTTGTTCCCGTTTTTGTTTGTAAGCACTATTCAGATTTAGGGTAATCTTTTATCATGTAAACCTTATTGTTGTAAGTGTATTTCAACATACGATGTAGCATTGGAGGCACTATGTTCATTTCATGAATCCATGGTCTACCCAAGAGAAGATTATATGAACTTGATCTTGGGGCATGACATGGATAGGAGTTTATAAAGTAACATATTTGACTTTGACAGGTAATGTTATCACACCCAACGGTTGTTTTCCCACATTGTCAAAACCAAGAATAGACAAATTTGTTGGTTGGATTTTAGTCTTTTCCACTCCAATTTTATCCAAAAGATTTACACTACAAACATTAAGCCCTAAACCATTGTCAACAAGGGTACGCCTGATCCCAGCCTTGTTAATAACAACTAACATCATCAAAGGATTATTTTGTTTTTGTGTTTCTAAAGAAGATAATTCACTTTGATGAAAGACAATGTCCAAATCAAGTTGATTTATATTCTCAATCAAAGTTGTCACATCATTTGGTTGCGCACTAGGAGGGATAAAAACATTTTGCAAAGCTTTTTGAAGCATGTCATGGTAAGCAGGTGATGTTTGAATCAAATCCCACAAGGATATCTTAGCAAGAGTGTTACGAAGTTGTTCTTGACAAGATCATATTCTTTACCACTACACTATTGGATATTAGGTGTAGACCTGGGAGGTATGGTTGAAGAAATGGAATAGATATTGGTGTTTTTTTTTATTGTGTTAAGTGAGAGAAGTGGAATGTGGAAATGAAATCAAACAAGTGTTAGTATCAACAGAACCCAAAACAAAAGAAGATCAAACCCCTACTTACAAATGGAATTGAGTGCATACATGGTTAAAAATCAGCAAATAGTAAATGAAACCAAATTCACTTGATATGAAGACAAATCAATGTGAAAACCTTGCATTCCATTTTAATGGTGATGGGATGTTGGAGTGCTCAATCAAGAAGCTACCGTGATTGCAAAATCATGAAGATTGATGACCTAGATGATGATAATTGCTCAAATGCTCAATGATAATGCTATGCTCAAGTGCTCAAGAATTCAAAGTGTTTCACAAATGATCTAGGTAGGATAATAATGAAGGAGGGATGTTTTTTTCATATATTTTCATGTTTGTGATCAATGGTTGAGATTAATCCTTAAAGACCCATGAATTTGAGTAAATCAAGGAACATGAGGAATCAAGATCAATTTAAACTCAAAATATCTCCACAATTTTAGGAAAATTGGTTGAGGATATTTGAAATGAAGAGTGAGGATTAAATCAAGAAATGGAGGGATAAGAATGAATGAGAGGAATGAGATATTTTAGGATGTTTTGAAAAATAATATTCCATGGGAATATGTCTTTGAGAGGGAAAATAAGACAATTAAATAATTCAAAATTAATTAATCATGGAGGATTAGGATATTCTTTATTAAAAAGGAACATTCCAAATGAATGGGATGGGGAGTTAGATAATTAAATAATTCAATATTATTTAGTTATAGGACATTAGAGGAAAATTAGATTTATGGCTAATTAAATAATTAAAATTATTCAATTAGGGAAGAAAAGAGGAAAATTAGTGAAATAGGATGAATTAATTAAACAATTCAATATTACTTAATTAATAGAGGAAATAGGTGAAAATGATAGAAAATGATGTTAAAAGGGGAATTAATAATGCAAGTGATGAAAATGATGAAATTATGCAAGATCAGGGATGAATATGATAAAAATGCAATATTAATAATGTGTGATACGAATTAGGCAATTTTGCATGTCTACATTTTGCCCCTCTTTGACACAATGTACTTGTTACATTGTTTCAAAGACTTTGCTACTCAAAATTTAAAAAATTAGAAAATTTTGATGCCCCACTATGCCCCAATGAGTGATGGAAGGACAATAGGATGCTAGGTTGCCCCCTCGAGAGATTGACCAACAAAAAAAAAATTCAAGTCAGGCTCATGACAAGAGCTCAAGACTAGTTCGAATGAGAAGAGGACGGAAAACTAGGGCCTAGGGGTCTCTAATAATAATCAGGATAGATAACAAGGCTCGAATAACGATCTAGCAAAGCGACTATGGGAAAAACCCTAGGTTTTGGGGGCTATAGATAAGAAATTAGGCTCAAATAATCCTCATTTGAACTCTCTACTCCTAGAAAATTTCACTCTCTCAGAGCTCTTGACGTTTAGAGTCCTCAAACGCACATTTATGATGGCTTGAGTACCTCACACACCACACCGAGCGAATTTGGTTCGTCAGCACCAGCAACTAATCGACGCAAGACCTGCAAGATGTACTATTTCACTTTTTGCTTACACATAGATTTTGGCATTTAATTTCTTAGCTAAAGGTAGCCTAACAAACTTGATGATCTAAGGATAGACATGATTGCACATGATAAGCTTGCATTTTCATTCATGAAATATTTTGTTTGTAAAAGGTGGTTGTGTGTGCAAAAGGGCAGTACATTTTCCAAAGGGTGACACATTTGTATTGATACGGTTGCAAAAGGTGACTGTGTTTGATTTTGCTCAATAGCGATTAGGGTTTCGACACATTTGCACAAAATCATGTGTTTGACCATTCATACAATGACATGTTTGCATAAACTGGAATTTTTGCTTAGTTAGCTAGCATACTTAGGACTTTTTAGCTATTTTTTACATTTTTGATGTTGTTGGTAGAATGCTTGCAGGCAATGCTTCATCCTCTATATGCTAGAGAGCGAAGGTCGAGGATTTTGGATAGGCTAGCTCACATTGGTGACTTTGAGGTTCAATTCCTTGCTATTATTGGACTACACAATATGGCATTCATGCTAGAGATTAGAGCGCACAAAGCCATGATGACTACACTTGTGGAGTGTTGGAGGTTAGACACAGCCACATTTTATCTTCCCATAGGAGAGTGTACAATGATGCTTGAGGATGTATGACACATCTATTGGATTCCCATTAACGGATCTTTGGTGCAGTATGATGTGGATCGGGGAGCAACAATGATGACGAGACTACTTGGAGAGGATCAACTTGCTGTTATCGATGGATAGATCGACCTTTCTCCTTGGATTGAGGAGGTACACGAGATTACTATCATACTTACTAGATTGATCATGGGGCCTTTGATGCTCGATAGGAGATCTCACTAGTTTCTAGTTGGATGGGGAGTTTTTATAGAGAGTATGATGATTCAGGGTACTATATATGCATGGAGACCCTACATATTAACACATTTATATCATGATATGCATCAGGTTTGTTATAGAGGGGCCACCAACATTTCAATAGGCATGGCTTTGTTACACATCTAGGTATGGGAGAGGATCGATATCACACAGTTAGAGGGCATTGGAGATAGGGATGATGGAGATCCCTATTCTTATAGATACTTTGATTTTCTGACATATAGGCAACCAGGATGACTACACTACTAGCAAGGCATTTTTGACAATATGACTCAATTTATATGGTGACCATATATTATATGTGAGTTATGGAGAGAAAACCATCTCCACATGAATTTTTGTAGACATTCCCAATGGTTAATTAGGAGGATAGAGCATATGATTGAGATATATCTTCCTAATAGAGTGTGATGTCATTTTGAAGAGTGACATATTGTTTTTGATGTAGACTACCATGCTCAATACGCTTGCACCACTAAGGAGGTGCCAGTGTAGGGTCTGACAACTTCTTTTCATATAGCTTTAATAAAGTTTGCAAAGATGGCTCCCCTAACATGGGGATGGGTAGGTGGACTAGATGACTCTGGCACCACATAGGGTTATGATGCATGGTGGGCATAGAGGCATCCACTTAGGTTCACTTTACTTGAAGGGGTTGGTTCTCTAGGAGTCGTTAGGGCTCGGAGGAGGAGAGATGCAAAAGTAGGTGGTCAAGAGGTCTGATAAAGACAGAGAGTGGAGATTGAGAACCATCAGATAGTTCAAGTTGACTAGAAAAATCAACAAGGACCCCCACAACAAGATGATCAGCCTCAGGGACCACCTCCACCACTAGATCACGGGGATGGAGATGGAACAATTAGGTTAGCATAGGTTACCATAGAGAGAGATTGGGCTCGTGTAGAGTGAGATCAGGCCATAGCTGATAGAGATGCATGGACTAGAGAGAGGGATGCAAAGATAGCCTAGATGTAGGCTACAGATGCACAGATAGTGATTATTATGGTCAAGCAAGACTAGGATTGCTCAAAGAGAGATGTTATCATTATAGAGCGGGACATAGAGTGAAGCTAGTGAGTGAAACTAGAGATATCACAAGCCTCCATAGTCAACATGGATAGATACATGAGAGAGCGGGAGCAAATAATTAAGGAGATGACTTATTATACGACTGTGTATGAGGTAGTAGTTCCTAGAGCTCATAGACATTTGCAATTGGGTTCGAGGAGTGGTACTACAAGGGGGAGCCCAATAAATCAAAGGATGCCTCAATCAACAGACCTCACAGTAGCCTTCAAGACCCATCCTACAACCCCACAGACCCCCAACCCATAGTGAACATACCCACAAATCTCTGGTGCATGATGAGAAGCCTCCTCCTAATAGAGAGGAGCACAGAGGGCTAGAGATTTGATTTTCATTGATCTCATGATTATTGATGCAGAGACTTTGATGAACTATTTTATAGGATTCAGACATGAATTTTATATTGATGTATATACATTGATCGACCTTTAAGGCCTTGTATATATGTTTTTTTATGATGTATTTATTGTATCACACATGTGATAGTTAAAGATGTATCTTGACATTTTTATTTTTGATGATATATGAGATGAGATGATTCCGATTTGGCCAATGATGTGCATGATGTTGATTTATGTGATGCATGATGTTCATGATTACATATTATTTGGAGTATTCCACCACCGGTGTTGATGTAAGTAAGCTGAGCAGATTCATCAACGATTCTTTTATGATCAAAATATTTTGATCTATGTGTTGATTAGACACTAGATTTTTTCATGGTGATGGAAGGTTGCCAGAAGGGTTTGTCATTGGTGATGGCATCGAAAGTGTCGGCGGTGGGCCTCAAGAGGGGACCACGACAGTATAAATCCTATTCCAACTACCCAACACAGCAAAGAGGGTACAATTCATACCTAAGAAAACCTTTTTCAGAATTTTGAAACCCCTTTGTTTTATTGATTTTTTTTGCCAATTTAAAAAAAAAATTACTCACATGTGTTGTTGATTCAGATTACTGCATAGGGTCTGGGCCATACAGAAATCTCAAGCCCTAATTTTTTTTCTTTTTTTTTCAATTGTTCCAAATTTGATGAAACGACGTGCATTTTAAAGGTTTTTGATCGTTCTAGACATAACGGTGATGCCCATTTCACCTCAAGATGAGTTGATTCTTCTCTTAAGGCCGGATCTCTCAGAATTTGGATAGAGAGTCATAGATCTAGTGCGCTAATACCAAGTTGGATTTGGTAGTGAACCCCATAGTTCCCAAAAATCCTTGAAACCAAAACACCTATCAAATCTAAAAGATCAAAGCAACTAATTTTCTATGCAACCAAGAGATAAAAGATTGATCCACAAAAGCATATGATATGTGTGAATTATGAATGAGCCTTCTTATAAAAGAAAAATAAAGCAAACCCTAGATGAGGATCACATTAGATTGTGACAAGTGTCTTAATCTCATGCAACGAGACAACTAGACCTATAATTATCCCAATCTAATAATAAAAAAACACTCCTAAGTTTAGCTTAAGTGAATAAAGTAATAAGGGACTTAATAATTAATTAATGATTAATTAATTATCAAGTGATTATCCTAATTACTCCAACATAATTGTTTTCCTCAAGTTTTTCTTTTGTGTTTTCATCTCTATGACTACTATTTGCAAGGGATGCCATGGACTCAAGAGATGCCACTATTTTGTCTATAATCTTAGAATTTGATTTATCTCGTGAAATTGGTCAAACCTCTAAAGTGTATTTGTTAATGGAAACCCCATGTGGAGACCCAATAATTGTGTCTTATGGTTTAATAGAAGAGGAAGTATTCAATTTTGGGTTGGTCATTGGAGGAGATTGAGAAGGAGTTGATTCCTTATTATCATTTGGTAGAATGACATAATGATGGTACTTGACCCCCTTTCACTAGGTGGGATTATCCCGCAAGGCATGATTTTCACCATTATGAGATTTTATTTTTGGAAATTGAAGGGTAGATTGGTATGTTGAGAAGCATTTCTTGCACCTAAAAGTAATTCTTTCATAATCAGCTAGTTGCCTCTAACATCTATTTCCCACTTTTGAATAAATATCAATAGGGAGACCTTTGGAAAGATCTATTTCAACACATAAGTGTGCTCAGGTGGACCTTGTATAGTTGACTATTTCCTTTGAAGCATAA
>VDFB02000007.1:52535384-52565616 GCA_007258455.2 Sequoia sempervirens
TGAATATAATATTAATATGTTTTGGTTTTATTATGTATTTTTTTTTTTAGTTTTATTAAACATAGGTTTTTCATCGAAAATGAAGGTCTATGTTTTGCACATGTGGAAAAATAGCAGATTATCAAAAAAATAAATTGAAAAATATGAGTGCACTAGATATTGAAGTCCTTGATCTAACAAAAAAAAAATTGAATTTTTATATATACAAAAAAAGTTATGCATTATACGATCATGCTATGTCTAAATTGTAATTGGTTTGACTTCAAAACTTGATTAAAGAAAAAATATTCAATAAAAAAATGTCTAACCAAGTGGAAGCCCTAGATATCAGAGTTAAAAATCTAAATTCAAAAGAATTAGAATTTTATCCTTCATGGAAAAAAATAATGCGTTATATGGTGTGCGTCACTTTTTAAAAATGTTGTTTTTTGAAAAAAACTAGTTTTTGTGGGAGATAGAAAAAGAAGTGCAATCTGATTCCAAAAATTTTGAAAAAACTATTTTTAGAATCTATAGACAAAATGTGACGAGACTCTAGTTTTCATCATCTCCAAATTCTTCATGGTTTAGCAGCTATAGGTGTTCGAATGTGAAGATTTAGTTTAAAAAAATAATTTCAGTGTCTAGTTTGGCCAAAAATTGTAAACCACTATTGTGGGATCACCCCATGACATGTGCAAGGTTTAAAATTGATTGAATATATAATTTATTATATAATTATATTAATTTGATATATAGAATAAATATATTAATATGATACTATTAATATAAATTAATTAAAGAATATTAATATATAATATAATTTATGTAAAGGCTATTAATAAATATTATATAAGAAATCTCTCATTTATGGGTTTGGTTGGGCTAATCCATCAAGTAAAATCAAGGTTCAGATACAAGGTAGGTTCCACCTAATGGAGAATGGTTAAAGATCAATTTTGATGGAGCATCCCATGATAATCTAGGATATTGGGGCACTAAGTGTGTCATACATGATCAAGAAGGGAAAATTCTAGTTCTGAAAGCCAAGAAGTTGGTGGAAGGACAAATAATGAAACAAAGCTTCAAGTTGCATGGATCAAGATCAAGTTGTGTAGATAAATGAATTATAAAAATATTAATTCATATTGAATGTGATTATATGCTAGTAATTAATGTTATCCAATGTCAAAGGTGTAAGAATAGGTCCAAATAATAAAATAACAACAAACAAGGTAAAAATAGAGCATAAAATAGTTGTGAAATGGCTGAAGAAATTATATCGATCCAACTTTATTGTATACAATCCAACAACTTACCTCAACAGTAGTATTTTTCACAATGGATAGTCTCATATTTATACTTGGAGCCTTGAAGATCTAGAAAATTCTAATATTCTAGAGATCTCTAAAAATGGAATGTTCTTTCCCTTGAATAACTTCTAGTTGCTTCTAGTTTCTAGAAGATTATAGCTCTTCTAGAAGATTCTAGTTCTTCTAGAAACATCTTGTCACTTTCTAGATAATCTTAATCCTTAACAAAAAGACCCAAATTGGAGATTGATGAATTTTTAACGGTCATCTAAAAGTTTTTAGAGCAGTTTGAAGGCATCTAAATATCCCATGTGTATAGAGAAGGAAATCAAACAACCAAATCGATGGAAAATTGGGCCATTGAAAAGAAGGGAAAAGCTTTAAGTGCAAAGGAGTGTGAATGGGTACTATGATGGCAAGAAATTAGGAAAGAAATGGTGTCCAATCTTTATCAAGCAATATGTCAAAGGGAGTGACATCATTAGACATTATGGAGGTGGCAATTGGATTTCTAAAGGATATTTTGGGATCTATAGGTGAAAGTGGGGGATTTGTCAGTGATGTAGTGGAGGCGACGAAGATAAATTTTGTTTATTTATTTATGCTTCTTGTTCATGGATGATGGGTCCTAGTTTTAGTAAGGGGAATTGATAGAAACTTTAAATCTAGTTTAGAAATACCATTCATTAGTGGTTTAAGAAAGAACGTTGTCTAAAAGCATGGTATTTTTGGTTTGTCCCCTTAGCCACACACACACACACACACACACACACACACACACGTAATATTGTAGTGTAGGAAATTGTATACCTTTACAATTTCACACTTTGTTTGGGTCCCTTAATTTATTGTGCTTGATTAAGTTTCTAATTTTCCAAATTATGTATTCCAAAGCCTTATTTTTATTTTTTTCTGAAAGGGAAACCAACATTCAATAAATACAATTAATATTTTAATCATATTGGAGAATGAGTTTCCTATATTTTTAGGCCAAGAGCCATTCACCCATGGGTGAATGGGTCCTCCTTAGGTCCTAGGACCCATTTTTAAATATGTTTTTGGAGGTATTTTAATGATTCAAATTCAAATTGCAATTGTTTTCTTTCATAGTCTATTTTTTGGGAAATTAGATAAACACCTATGAATACATAGCTATTTTATCATTTGAAATATAAGACTTTATGAGAGCAATCCTATGATCAAATATTATTGTCAAGAGAATTAAAGATGATTCAAGAGAAGATTTACCAGTCATTTGTTGCAACAAGCAAGATCCTAATCATCATGTCAAAGTTCATGTGAGTTCTTGTCATGTTATGAAGGATACTATGTATTGTTGATCCTAAAGCATCCAAGCATTTCAAGTGTCAAACCAATCAATAAAAGCAAGATCAATCCTCAGGGTGATGTGTTTGAATTATATCCTTTAAGGGCAGCCATTAAGGTTTGGTGAGTTGTAAGCAAGTATTGTTTCATTCATCATTTCCTCCTCCATTATCATTATTTGTTTATTAGGTTTTAATTACCAAACTTGGGGATTGACCAAGGAAAACCGACAAACAATCAAAATAAATTCTTCCTCTTTATGTATGTGTAGATTAGAGGTTGAAGAAGGATTTAGGATCTTGAAGAAAGAATTTGCAACTTTGCATAAGTTGCCACCATTGTTGTCAAATCATGGAAACTCAAGTGCATAATTTATTTTTGGCTTTCCAATAGTGAAACTTGTATAAAACAACATCTTATATCTCACTTTAGAGGACTACAAAAAGTATTTTTGGAATCCATAACTAGGACGCATTCGCCCTTGGGTGAACCTATCCTTCAATAGTGCTCAAAATAAATTTTTATGCCAGGTACATGTTTCTAGACCCTTCTTGGACCTACCTACAAATTGTCACTTTAATATCTATATCTTTGGGATCTTGCATTTTCATCTATGTCTTATTTTTCATTTAGATTAAACATTGAAAATCATTTAATTAGGTTTTAGATCAACCCTATTATCTTCAGGGCTCAGATTCAAGTCTGATTGACTCACCATTGAGGTTGAAAGTCAATAATTACACCTTGTGATCTCTTTCCTAATAGAAATTCCATAGGAGAAAGAGAGTATCCTCAAAAATCCCTTTAGATCACATTGTGGATGTAGTGCCCCTCCATGATTGCTTTCAATTATACTCTGTGATCAGGGACAGTTTGGTATTTGGATTATTAAATGATAAATGTTAGTTTGATTATTTGTTGTATTGAAATGAAATTTTGAGCATGATTTGATAAATAAATTTGTAAATAATTATAATGTGATTTATTAAAATAAATAAATTTTCTAGTGGGAAGTTATAAGTAGCAAATAGTAAAATTAATGGTAGGAGCTTTTCGTCAGGGATTCTTTAATTACAATTTTCTAAGTTTAGGATAGGAAGTTGGGAAGCCATTATGGAAAAAAAAAAAAATGGAAGATCGGAATAAGGGGAAGAAAATAGTTTCATTTTCATGCGTTCTTGTTTCAGTTTTCAAGGGAGTGATTAGAGACATTTGGGATTTTTTGGATTCTCTCCCATCACTATCGAATGATGGAAAATACACAGCTTTTGTTGCACTTATGTGGAGGGCTCATACACTTATATTGATGGAGGTTGGACCTATGTGTGTTCTACATCAAGGTAAGTGAGCATTAACTCGCATCCATACTATTTAAAGTTGAAATGTGCTTACAGGTTGCCTGTGTTTTTGTATTGTGGTTCTTGTTTTAACTTTTGATTCACTATCTGATCGGTAATTTCAGTGTTTTATTTTGAACAAATATTTACCACGTTTGTTTCATCTTATTTACTTTTTTTGTTAGCCATTATTGAACCTTGAATGACATCTGGTTTGTTTCTCTTTCATCGACCTTAACATGGTGATAACCATAGAAAACCTTTAGGTTACAATTATCAGCAGTATCCTTACTTCTAAGTAAATCCCGCTATATGATATTTGATGCAATACATTATACAAATCTGATTTACTTTCCTTACGAATGGTATTCAATCAATAAGTTTTATGTTGGAATTCAATTAGTAAACTCCAAGCTTTAATGAAAGATTTATTGAATTGCCATCCTCAAAATACTTGCTTTCCTTTCACTAAAATGGCATCTAGTTTGTCAAACCGGATAAAGACCAGTCTGCAAGAGGAAATTTTGAGTTCATGTTTTATTACCTAGTAACATTCTATTTCACCAATCTTAGGTCTACCTCGTGTGGTCGCTCTTTAACCATGAGCTTCACTTGGGTCTTGTATTTTCAGGATTCGATTAGTATGATACTCGCTTTTGTGACATTTATTTTGGGACCTTCTTTTTGATAGGATCTATGCATCTTTTAGGCGCTCACATTTGCATGTATAACAATCAAGAACGTTGTTGAAAAAGAATGTAGTTGGTACCTATTATGAACATTTTTACATAAGCGATTTCATATTTCTTGCATCAAATTTGATTTGTGTATATATTTTCGTATTAATTTGTATTTGAAAACTATTAGATGTTGGATGCTTAGACAAGTAGTGCAATGGACACAATGGCTGTTTCAGATCCAATACAAACCAAAGCCTATTTGTTCCATTGAGTGGCCCCAATAATCCACCAACTGTAGCCTACACACGTCATTGGAGAAACATTGGGTTACGTCTTGCCTCCCCTATTAAGGAGTGGATGAGCTTATAGGCGTCCGTCAATTGGAAAGGACCTCAGGGTGTATGCTCGTTTCATAAGTGGCAGCGAGATGTAGGCATAGATAGGAGAACACGGTGGTCAGTTAGGATCATATATTGATCAAGACCTATTTACCCTAGTGATTTGTTTCCAAAGATTGGTGGGTGACTTTGATGGACAAATGCAACCATCTGGAGAGAAACATTGCAAATCAATTACGCCACTAATTTGGTTGACAAAATTTCAATCTGAAATGTCGTTGTCCAATACTTGTTATCTAGAATATTGAGAAAACCCAAATAGGGATTCTTCTGTCTCCCTATGCCTCAGGCTTTATAACTCTGCTTATGTTATCTTGAATGGGTAAAACTGTCCTTACCTCCCTTAGAGAATCGATGGAAATATAATACGATATCAAGTTGATTATTTTACTGAATACAATATTTGAATTTTGTTTTAATTCAGAACTAATGCGATAAATACTATCCCCAGTAGAAATTGTGGAACTGAGTTACAAACCCCTTCAAAGTGTGAACAATTAACACAACTCGGAATAATTATTACTCCTCCTTATTCATTATAAATTCAGCAAACAATCAATCTAGTTTCACTAGAAATTTACTTGAAACAAACAGATGATATCGTTATATATAATTCATTGTGCTCTTGTATTTAAATCCTTTTAACACTTCATGTGGATGTTATGTTCTACAAAACCAAACCAGCCTCACAAACATATATTTTCACTTGTCCAAATCTACAAAATGCTATTTGTTCCAGTTGAAATCAGTAGTCACTATTTTTCCAGGTGAATTCAGTTTCCATTAATCACGAAGCTTTGGGATCATAAATTTGTAAATATTAAACAAGCAGAGAAATAGAACAAAACAGAAAAATAATGAACAAAACAAGAGACACGAATTTATAGTGGTTCGGCAATTGCCTACGTCCACTCTTAAGCAAGGAATCACTTTATTATCAATCATCAATTCAACTTACAATACATGATCAGCCACATATTTATACAAGGCTGGGAGAATATGAACGGTCATGTGACCGTTGGGCTTCACATCCCAACAATCTCCCCCGTGAAGTCCAACTGGCACAACCATGCACTGACATGCCATCCCCTGCATTTCCCATTGTCTTCACATCGCAACCAGGTTAAAAGTTTTCAACTTCGCCAAATATTGTTCACGGACACTCCGGATTAGTCGTCTCCAAATCCAATCAGAAGAAAAGACATCACCTCCTACAACTTTTCCAAGTACAAACTCACCTATAAATTCATAATCAGGAAATCCATCTTCAATATCTACTGCTCCCTTTTTTCCCTTACTACATAGAGCCAAAGTCTCCATCTTTGCTGCTAACATGCTCTCCTCAAACTGTGTATATGCATCAAAGATAATACTAAAATCCCCCAGAGTTATCATTGCCATCATCTGTGAATTATCAAACTCGAAAGGACCCACAGGATCGCCATCACCTTGATATTGAACTCCACAAGCCTCAAAGAACATCATTACTAAATCTGTTAAGGCAGCTTTTGCTGCTGCTTGAAGCCTTGCTTTCTCTTCCCATTGTCTTCTCTCAAGTTCCTCCCTCTCACACTTTATACTAGGATTCTTCATGAGAGCCTCCAAGGCCAACATGGCAGACCCAAACACAATGGGCACATCATTACCCGAGAATTTATAGGAAGTCAATAGCTTCCTCTCCTCCAATTCAAACAGCTGCTCCTCATCATAAATCTATGTGGCTCCAGTAATCATATTCTTCAAGTAATCAGCAAGGCCTAGGTAATCCACATTTAAAGCAGCTTGAATGGCTAACGAAATTATGAGCGCTTTTGCCGACATGTTGGGCAGAACATGAAGCTCCCCTGTATGAAGAAAAACGAAAAGAACAGCAAAATGGGCCGAATTTGGATCAATAAATTCTCTCAACTCAATTCCCTTCGCAGAAAAAACAATCTGAGGTAGAGATATCTCGGCAGGCTTAGTTAAGCCCATTGTATAGCTAGCCTGGGGTTGTAACACTCCCCTATTTCCCATCTTACTGAAGCTGCGACTGATCTTTTCTCCATCCTCTTTGCCAGCAAATACCTTCTCTCTACTTTGGTAGAAAACCCCACCACCAAAGTAACCATTGCGACCTTGATTAAATCGCTAACCATTGTAATTACCATGGCCACGATTGCTGTAACCGCCATCCTGGCTACGACCACCCCGTCCAATAGCTGGCAGATCAATCATAGGCTTCTGCGGCCATATTCCCGTGTCTAGAACACTGACCACAACATCCTGCCCAAAATTCTTCCCTTTCGGCCATAATGCCGTAACAACATCAATTTTGCGTGCATCATTAGCCCCTTTAGAGGGACTCACAAGGTATTCCTTGACCTCCCCTGTTTCAGACCTCCCGTCCACTTGGGATTTCAATTGTCCATGACTTTTAGCATCCTCATCGCTCTCTGCACTACCATCGTCCTCCTCGGCACCAATCTTGCGACAAATAGCTTCAGCTTTATTGTCTTGGATGGCTTCCTCCACCCGAACCTTCAGTTCCTGAAGAGCTTGCTTCTCAGAGTTTTCTTTCTCCAAGGCATCGTTACCACCAGGCATAAGAAAATGATCATTCTTAGGAGCCTCCTTTGCTAGCCCGCCAACAAACATCTCCTCGATAGATTCTCTTTCCTCGGCCGGCTTTGGCTCTTCAGTTTCCACAGTAGTAGCGGACACCTCGGGAATAGGGGGGAACTCTGCCTCGGATGAAATTTTGGTTTCCTCCCAAACAGATGCCTCCTCTACAACAGTTGTTACGGTGGTCATGATCTTCATCACTTCTTCGTCTTCCACGACAGATGACTTTGGAAGCCCCACAGAGTCTATTTCTTCAAGAAAACAAATACTATTTATTATTTTCTCGTATAACTCTTGTTCTAAAAACTGATCTTCCATGTTAAGCAACGCAGAAAAATTAGAAGAATCTGACAAAGTAGAATTGTGAACACAATCTGTTCCAACTTTGGAGACGACGGTGGAGGAGAGGCGGGAAACGTCCAAAACAGAGCCTCCCACCGATTCCATCTCCCTTCCGGAGCCTATTTTGGGAAGGTCGTGGTAGTAATGCCCCACCACTAGAGCCCTCTTCTCTTTTTCCTTCTCCATTCCTACAACACCGCTTTCCTCCAGAATTTCTTCACTTGCAGCCAAATTTTGATCGTATTCCAAAAGGTTAAGAAATTTACCAATGACATTGTCGGCAAGCAGGTCGTCTTCTACACCAACAGGCTTGACCAGCTCAAGCGTTGCAACGCCATTTCCAGCTTCCGATGCCAAATCCGCAACGGGCTTGGGCATGGGATTTTCTTTTGGAGCCCATGATACTTCCCCATCACATGGGGATTCACTCTCCTCCAAAACAATCCGCAGAGCACTTTCAGACCTTCCCTCATCTGGTTCCTCTGCCCCTTGTTCGTCTCTTGCTCTCTTTCTCCTTTTGGATCGCTGCCTTCTTCTACGTTTATTGCTCTTCTTCAAATTGGCATACTCCTCCTCATAATAAAAAATATCAACAATTTCGGCAAACGACACTTTCTTCTTCTGTGTCACCCAATGATCTACCTGAGGCACCCTATCCTCAAACCAGTACTCAGGAGCCCCAACAACTCCTCTACTGCGATCACTACTAGATTCCAACATGCCTATGAAATCTTCCATAACAAATTCAGTCTCTCCTTTAACCGGCGATTGCTTCAAACCCTCTTCTTTAGCCGAATCCAAACTTCCAAGAAATTCTTTAATGATAGAATCAGCCTCATCATCATCAAATACAAAATTAGTTATACCCATTAAAATATATGGGAAGTACCGAGAGGCTTCTTCGAATTCCATCTCTGCTCCTTGGTTCAAAACCAACAACTCAAGATTTCTCCAAGATACCAATTGTAAATATTAAACAAGCAGAGAAATAGAACAAAACAGAAAAATAATGAACAAAACAAGAGACACAGTGGTTCAATTGCCTATGTCCACTCTAGTAGGGAATCACTTTATTATCAATCACAATTCAACTTACAATACATGATCAGCCACATATTTATACAAGGCTGGGAGAATATGAATGGTCATGTGACCGTTGGGCTTCACATCCCAACAAAATTATGTAAATATTCTTGCTGCTAGTATGCATTGTCTTGTAGTCAATAATGTTAGTCATTCGATTTTCTATATAGTCGATTTATATAAGTATTCTTCATATTCGGTTCAAATAAATGTATATATATATATATATATATATGTTTATTTATTTACAGTTGAAAATTTACTCTCTATTTCAAAATAGAATTTTGCTTTGATAATATGAAGGTATATATATATTTATATATACAAATATCTTTATATGTTTAAAATCCATATTTGATAATCAGGGTTATTAATATATATTAAATGTTAGGGAAGTATATTTCTGCTTTTTGTAGAATGGGAGATTAATTCAAATAATGAAGGAAATGATAAGAAGCATGGTTCTTTTATGAACATTTATTTAGATAATTTGGATTTGTTTAAAGAAATCATATGGGTTAGAGAATTGATGTAATTACAATAGGATTTTTATAACCTCATTGCCAAATAATTTAGTTCTCATTGAGTTATAGATATTGAATAAAATTTGTTCTATAGCCTTGATAGCCCATCATTTGAATATTATGTTTTATTTGAAAATTCGAAGAGAATAAGGACATAGGCATTGAATTTGATTATGTCTCTCTTAAATTCATGTTATTTGAGATCAATTAGGCACTGGTAGAGTGGCATTGGAAATCAACCTTGAAATGGAAGATGGGTTAGCTTGTTAGCAAAATCCTTAAATTATGAAAGAAGGTGTAGACTATAATGAATCTTCAATGGAAAACTAAGATTGATAGCCTCTAGTCAATATCTTATCCTCGTTAGTTATGTTACTTTGGTAAAATTTACTTCATCAGTATGCATATTCCATGCAAGTAAAGTAATTATTGGTTTTGAATCCTCCCCTATTTAATATTGCATATTTCACTTCCATGCTTATATTAGTTTAATTTATAATGAAACCATTGTTTTATCCTTGATATGCGCCTGTAAGAAGATTATTGTAGAATTTGTGTGCATCAATGTTGAAGATGAAATTGTACGTTGCATTGCATGAATTTGCGAATGTCTGCATGGTTGAGTTAAAAGATGGTGTCTTGGCTTTGGATTAAGTGTTGAAGTGATTGTTATCAGTGAAGTCATTGTTGTAAGTGATGCGTATGTTTATGCAATGTTTTATGAGTTTCAATTGTCTTCATGGCCATATTTAACTAATTGTTTGTGTCTTGTTTATATGGCTAAAATGTTTGAATCATTGCTCGTATTGTATAAATGGTGATTGGTTAAATTAAGGTGATTTGGGTGTGATTTGTAATTGATACTGAAGTGGGAGTCAATTTTGTAAATTGGTTAAGGTTGTCTTCCAGAGGCTAAGGGGAGTTTTTGTTTGATGGATTCTTTGATTATCCTTGAGATGATTGTTGTGTGTTAAATGAGTATATGATAGTTATTGCCTTGCACAGTGCATTCACTTTTGTGATTTGTACTTTTGGAACTTGTGAGCAAGAAGGGATTATACCTCGCCATGTGATTTTGTTATGAGTTATGAGTTTGTGTAAGTGGCCTTGCTTTTCAATTTTATTATATTTCCTTGTTATTAGTAGGGGAGTGGCTTCCAATGGGGGCCGATGCACAAAGAGGCACCTAGATAGCCCATGTGGAAGTTTTGTAAATAAGTGATAATCTAAAATAAACTAGGGGGGATTGGGTAGCAAAAAACTAATTAAGATAAGTGATGCCTCACTCATGGCTCATGCACTCGTATAAGCTTGAGATGAGTTGAGAAGGCCTGGAATGGCAAGATCGGTTGTCGTCGTCTCCATAAGAGGTATGTTGATTCTGCATAGGGTTGCATGAGGGGTTAGAGATCGATAGAGGCTACTAGGATAACCTGGGATGGGGGTCGGGGCCTAGGAAGATCTACCTGACTAACCCATGACAACTATGTGATGACACTCCTCCTACGACAACCTTGTATTCCCTTTGTCTCTTGTTTCACCTTGGATGTTTATGTGCCTCTGGAAGTGATGTCACTGTTGTTTGATGTGGTAATTACTTGATCATTGTTGTCTTATCAGCCTTGTGTAGTATGTTGTCTTTGTTTGTCAGTGATGGTGGGACCCCTTTGCTATCTCCTAGCATGGGGGGTGGACCTTTGGGTTCCACACGGTTGGGTGGAAAGTGCTTTCTTCTACATTGGGTTTACTTCCCTTATACGTGTTCTGGTGACTTCTCTTGTTTCAAAGACTTCAGCATTGTACCATCACTTGGGATTTGTTACCCTTGCATTTGTATTGTATCGCAATTGATGTATCTTGTACCTTGCTTGATGTACACTCCTCATTTGTAACAAGGAGATATTATTGTTCAGAATGTAAATGTTAAGATGTATATTGATGTAAACTCTATTATGTGATGGGTTATGTATTCAATGTTATTGTATATTTAAGTAGAATGGATGAAATTAGCTCCTTTTGAGTTCATATTATGGTTGTATCTCATGGATTACTTGATTATTTGTGGTGTGTAGATGTGATTTTTATTCGATGTTAGAATTGGTTATTATAATGTTTTATGGATTTTGGTAACTTAGATAATGGGAACTACATAGTGTAGTCGTGAACATTAGAGGACATAGGATAGTATGTAAGTTTATGATCATATACAATCGTGTAACATTACACTTGAAAAAAAAAATTGTTTCGTTTTCAGTTGTTAGTGTGTTATTCTCTAGTGTTCGCGGCGAGGGCGTTACACATGGTATCAGAGCCTAGGTTCATACACTGGGCACTCTGGATACATCATGAGCCCATTATGTTGTCCTTGTTGCATATGCTCTTGAGCGTATATTTTCTCCCTCCTATTGTATTCATTTTGTAACCCTAAATTTAACCTTAAGTAGTGTTGGACCAGTGGTGCAGAAATTGGTGGAAAGGATAGGACCCTTGGTGTAGTGCGTAATACACGGATAATCTTTCTATCGAGGATGCATTATGGACCCTTGTGCAACCTTGTGATGTGACTTCCGATGTTGTGAATTTGTGTGTGTATGTGAAGAATGTACGATAAATCTGGGATTTGGTGCCTTTGAAGTGGCAAATTGTGTCTTCGTGCTTCTAAAAAGGTGTAAAATCTTGGTCTTTTACTACATATGTTATGAGATTTTGTGTTGAATAATGAACAAAGTGGAACATCTTGTCTGAAAATGATGAGTAATTCATGAAAAATGTGTGTGTTGTGTGTATAAATATGTTGTGTTTTATGAAAGTTTAGCATTCTGATGTATCGATTGCTTATCAATGTATCGAAAGAGGACATATAAGTGTATGCATGGCTGGGAATGATCTTATGAGTGTATACTTTTTTGAAAGGAATTGACATGGGCTGAGAGGTACTCAAGACTTGATATCTTGGGGAGTGACTTCTAAGGTTTAGATATCTTGAGAAGTCACTTCTAAGATATCATATCTTGAGGAGCTTCTTAGTGCATCAAGGATACATGAGTGTGGATTGAGTTGCTGGATCATAGCCTTGTAGAAGAAGAAAGGTATTCTTAAAACTTACTATTGGATGTGGATTGTCACATTGTCAAATATTGTACTGTTTACTTGATGAATAAACAAACTTGTTTGTTGATACTTGGATGTTATGACACTTTGATGTTCAGTTATGATGAAACATTTATATCTGATGTTTATGATTAGTGGATTAGTTTAATTATTCTATGAGTTATCATGGATATGAGTATTATGTGATTGTTAGATGTACATTCTATTATGATTTGATATCAGCTATTCTATGTCGATGTATTGGTGAAGGGGAACAGTGTTGCATCACTCGCTTGCAAGCACCTTGCGACTTTGCGATTTCCCCTTCATGGTGTGATTGACTGTTTACCTATGCACATGTTCAACCATGTGATTTACTACAGGCTGCAGGTACCAGACATCGACTCGACTTGAATTGCCAGGTTTGAGCGTGCCTAAATCCCAATTTGGAGGTTGTTGATTCGAAGGTAGCATTGGGTCCCCCACATTGATCCGTCATCCTCGTTGAGGATGAATATCTGTGTGTGTCACACCCCATCTATAAGGTCAGTTCATGTAGGTTCATCTTCATTGTTGTAGTTTTGCTTTCATTTTGCTTTTGTTTGATATTAGGTTTGCTTGATTATATGATGTTGCTTGAATTTACGTATGTTTTATTTTAACCTTGCGACTTCCAGGAGTAAGTCAGATCCTATTGGGGGAGGATGTAGTGCCCCTCCATGATTTCTTTCGATCATACTCTGTGATTGGGGGCAATTTGGTATTTGGCTTATTAAATGGTAAATTTTAGTTTGATTATTCGTTGTATTGAAATAAAATTTTGAGCATGATTTGATAAATAAATTTATAAATAATTATAATGTGATTTATTAAAATAAATAAATTTGCTAGTGGGTGGTTATAAGTAGAAAATAGTAAAATTAATGGTAGGAGCTTTTTGTCAGAGATTCTTTAATTACAATTTTCTAAGTTTAGGACGGGCAATTGGGAAGCCGTTATGGAAAAAATAAAAAATGAAAGATCGAAATGTGGGGGGGGTTGACAATTTCATTTTCATGCGTTCTTGTTTCAGATTTCAAGGGAGTGATTAGAGACATTTGGGATTTTTTTGGATTCTCTCCCATCACTCTCGAATGATGGAAACCACACAACTTTTGTTGCACTTATGTAGAGAGATCATACACTTATATTGATGAAGGTCGGACCTGTGCGTGTTCTATGTCAAGGTAAGTGAGCATTAACTTGCATCCATAATATTTATAGTTGAAACATGCTTATTGGTTGCTTGTGTGTTTGTATCATGGTTCTTGTTTTAACTTTTGATTCACTATTCAATCAAGAATCTCAGTGTTTTATTTTGAACAAATATTTACCACATTTGTTTCATCTTATTTACTTTTTTTGTTAGTCATTATTGAACCTTGAATGGCATCTGGTTTGTTTCTCTTTCATCGACCATAACATAGTGATAACCATAGAAAATCCTTTAGGTTACAATTATCAGCAGTATCCTTACTTCTAAGTAAATCACACTATATGATATTTGATGCATGCATTATACAAATCTGATTTTCTTTCCTTACGAATGGTATTTGATCAATAAGTTTTATGTTGGCATTCAATTGGTAAACTCCAAGATTTAATGAAAGTTTTATCGAATTGCTATCCTCAAACTACTCACTTTCCTTTCACTAAAATGGCATCTATTTTGTCAAACCGATAAAGACCAGTCTGCAAGAGGAAATTTTGAGTTCATGTTTTATTACCTAGAAAAATTCTATTTCACCCATCTTAGGTCTGCCTCGCGTGACCTCGCTCTTTAACCATGAGCTTCACTTGGGTCTTGTATTTTCAGGATTCTATTGGTATGATACTTGCTATAGTTTTTGTGACATTTATTTTGGGACCTTCTTTTTGATAGGCAATATCCATCTTTTAGGAACTCACATTTGCATGTATAACAATCAAAATTTTGCTAAAAAAGAATGTAGTTGGTACCTATTATGAGCATTTTTACATAAGAGATTTCATATTTCCTGCATCAAATTCTATTTGTGTATATATTTCCGTATTACTTTCTATTAGAAAACTATGAGATGTTGGATGCTTAGACAAGTATTGCAATGGAAACAATGGCTAGTTCTGATCCGATATAGACCAAATCCTATTTGTTCCACTGAGTGGCCCCAACAATCCACTGACTATAGCCTACACATGTCATTGGAGAAACATTGGGTTAGGTCTTGCCTCCCCTATTAAGGAGCGAATGAGCTTATAGGTGTTTGTCAACTAGAAAGGACCTCAGGGTGTATGCTCATTTCATAAGTGGCAGTGAGCTGTAGCCATAGATTGGAGAACACGATGGTTAGTTAGGATCAGATATTGATTGAGACCTATTTACCCCAATGATCTATTTCCAAAGATTGGTGGGTGACTTTGATGGAAAAATTTAGCTATCTAGAGAGAAACATTGAAAATCAATTATGCCACTGATTTGTTCACTAATACATTTGATTGCAAAATCTGACGAAACTGTCCAACGAAATATGTAAAATTAGATGTTCATCGGGTGCTTGTAAAATTTCATGTGTAATTTCCAATTTTTTGAAAGTTTATCCCCGACGTTCGTCAAATTTTTGACAAACATGAAAAATTAAAAAAAATCAAATTGTGGCCGACATAAAGAAAAGTGAGTTCGTGCCTGATTTATTGCGACATTGTTTTGCTTTATTTGAGACAGTTTGTGGAGAACTAAGGACAATTTTCTTGGGAAAAATTAGAAAAATTCAAGAAGATATCGCCAGTTGAGGGTAGTCATTGTCTTTTGCAAAATTCAGTTGTGAAGTTAGATTTGTAGTTCCAGGGTTTGAAAATCATATTTTAAAGCAACATCTCATCGATTTCATTTTTAGAGGTTAAGGGTTTTGAGAATTTCATGTCCAGATTTTGTTGTGTGGAATCACCATAAGATCACAACCAAGGAACAGATTTTTGTGACTGTAATTATGTGATCCATGACTCTATTGGTCATGTGGCACAATTGTGCTATAACAAATACAAGATGCATTCATGTGTGACCCAAGTTTAATGTGGCTATGTTGTGATAGAAATGGAGACACTCATATAATGTAGTTAATTCAGGTTGTATAATGTAGGTGTCAATCATCATTAGTGCATTCAAGTTGTCTCAAGTTTAATAGGTTAGGATGTAATTATAGCATGATCAAGAGTGATTACCTCTTGCTGCAATAAAGAGCCTATTTAACTCTGGTTGATATGCAGTGGTTGTGTTATATCAATTATGTAATGGCTATTCTAGAGGTGATCAAGATTTTCTAAACCTTATGAATGTTACTTGACATATATTTGTATAATCTCAAATTCTTTTAGGGTTTTTGAAGCATCAATGTATCCTATATAGGGTTTAGAATGATTTCTTTTAATTAAAAAATAAATAAATGATGTATTTCCCTGTAATTAGATAATGTGGAGATCTCCTAAATCTGCCCCTAGCACACTATCCTCTTTGGCACTGTATTCATTACTCCAGCTACTAGGTTTTTGCATGTGACATCTTTAATATCTTCATGACCGTGGCTTTTAAATAGATCTCAGTCTTTGCTTTAATCATTTTCATGGTAACCCTTGAGTTCCATAATCCACCTTCAATCTCTTCTAAGAATGTTGTCTTAAGCTAGACTGCATAGTATGCATATAAAGCAAGGTCCTTCATACCTACCATTGTTCCAAACCACCACTCACTGCCTTGCTTAAAATGTTGCCTCCATAAGCACAATAGAATGTTTTAAAATCATGGTTGCCAGTGATTGACCATTAAGCTCACCACTTTCATCATGAAGATACAATGAAATTTTTGTCTTCAAACTCAAGGCATTATGGAAGATAACATTGTGAATTGTTTGTTGTGTACGATTCGATTTTCTTGCACATTTACTTCTTTGCTAACTTCCTTTAAGACTGGGTATTACACCCTCGGCTGCAATCTCAAACAACTCACTCACTATCACTTGAAGATTCCTTTCATGAGCATCCTTCTATAAAATCAAACTATGCCCTATAGACTGCCTACTTACTACAGGGGACTCATTGTTTCATGGTATTATAGTTCTTAAGATCCTTCAACCTTATTGACACTACTTCACAGTCCACAAGGTATTATTCACTATTCTCCCATCTTTGATGAGTCTCAAAACACTGCTCAAACATGCAATCCACTACCTCCATTATACATTAATGGCTAAGAAGAAACATTGAACCTATGATTACCACTGTTACTTCATTTGGACAGTCATTCCCTAATTGCATTTTACTTGTCTAACACTACCAAAAGCATTTGAAAAACCCTTAAGTTCAGCAAGGGGGTAAGGAAACTCACTGTTAAAATCTCCACTTTACTATGCAAGGTTTAAGCTTTATTATCTTGTCACTGCTCAGGCTGTTTTTGACTGTTACATCTCAAGTGACTGTCATTCTTCTTACCGTAGATTGCATTTACAAATATCACTAAGCTACATAGTGTGCTTGTTATTGGCTACAATCTTTAGATTACAAGATTTTGTTATTACCTACAATGTCTCAATCTTTCTAGTATTGTAACCTCACTAATCCGCTATAGTTATTGTTTATGTTTCTACGGAGGCCTAGGGTTTGTACCCTTATCATGCTCTTACCAATGCTTCTGTTATTTTTTATTAGGGCTCTCTCAATGTTGAGGGCCCTAGGGATAAGCTCGTCATAAGAAGTGACACATTGCATCTTTAACTAAAAGGATAAATCCGTATTGACATTAGCAATGATGATTCTCGACTTCTTGTTCCTTATAGGAATGGGTCACTTGCTCTACTACCTCACTCCATTGTTGTAGGATTTTGTGATCAATTTCAATATTTTAATTTTAGGAGTCTAATGGTTGAAAATCAAAGTAAAATCAGAATTTAATAAGTTTTAGAATTAGCATTTTAAAGTGTTTTTTGGGGTCATTAACTTAAGACTATCTTCTCTTTTGTAGGGGTGGTTGCATGCTAAATTTTTTTGGTGTAAAATATCATAATTATTAGATTATGCTACCTGGCCTATGAATAAAAATTATTGGAGTGTGAGTTTGATATTTTTGAAGATCTAAAGGAATGCTTTGGTAAAGAAAAATCATGTCGATAATAGGGTCTAGAAACAAATGAAGAGACACTTGGATAGATTGTATTAGGATTGAAAAGCAGCAAGATGGGAAATGTTATTGTCTTTGCAATAATTGAAAGGGCTTAAAGAGGAGACAAATTTTAATCACAACAACCGAGAAACATTGTAGGCATCATGGTCACGTTGAAGGGGGGCATGATTATCGTCCATTGGTAAGTTGTTCATTATATGTGTTTATATTGATTGAATTTGTAAATGTTTATATTGTTTTAACATTTTATATATATATATATATAATCACTTGATCATGATCATGGCTTATTTGTGTCTATCATTATTATAAAGGTGGGGCGCCCTAGGGTAGATGATATAGATTATCACAGCTCGGAGAATGTGGTTTTGCAAGCGTATCTAACATGGAGCCGCGGAATATCGTAGATGAAGCATGATCCTATGAAAGAAGATGATCATACACCAGAAAACAAAGTTGGAGATGATGGTATGAATACATTGATCCATGACACATTTAGTGGCATAGCTGATCATGATGATCAAGATGACTTTGATGATGTTCATGATTTACCTGGACTTGAGAAGGCATACGAGCCCCTTTATGAAGGCTCAAACAACTCTTTCCTTTGCTGTATTGTTGTTGTTGAACTTGAAGGTTATTAATGGTTTATCAAACATAGCAATCTCTACAATGTTAAGGTATGTCATATACATCTTTTTTCATCTATTTTAATTGTTGTTAGTTCATCACTAGGTAACAAAAGGATGTAAATATGTACCATTAATATTCTTTTATATGAATAAATTATTTTTTGTTGTGATTGATTAGTGAATTTTTGTTACCACCATCAAATATTTTACCTCACTCATACCGAAAGATTTATGTGCCATTATGAAAGATAATGAGTGGAGTATCAAGCAATAGATGCATGTCCCAATGATCATATTATATATCATAAACAACAGGAATTTGCAACAGAATGCCCAGAATGTCATATAAGTAGATATCAAACATATCAACTAACAAAAAAGGTGCCTCACAAGGTTCTTCGTTATATTCCCATTATTCCATGTATGCAACAATTATTTAGGTGCGAAGCTTAGAGCAAATTGATGGATTACCATGCACGGAATAGAAGTGGAGATGACATTCTAATGCTTATGGATGGTTTTAGATTTAGACATGGAGGAAAAAATGGCCACACTTCAAAAGAAGAACCTCGCATCTCAAGCCATTGGGAGGCACGATGTCAATCCATTTGAGAGCTAAGATCTATTTACTCACCGTGGCCTATTTTTGTTATCAATAATAACATTCCTCCATGGATGTCAATTAAAGAGGGAGCACATAATGTTGTCAATGATTGTTCCAAGTATTTGTTTACATTAATTTTTTAACGAGTAGCATCTCATTTGTTCATTTATTGCATAATGACATATATTTTTTCATTCAATAGTCATGTACATTAATTTATATATATTGGGTAAAGAAATGGTTATAATAATTATGTAATGTTTATGTTCATTCAACTAAGTACCAAGTTAAAGATATGAATGTATATCGGCCTCTTATCGATGAGTTACTAGTTATGGAATGGCTGCCGATATGTATGACATCTCCAGATCAATAGGACAAAGACATTACCCCAATTCCATGTAATGCTTGTATGGACAATTCATGATGCCCCTGTATAACACATTTTTGTGGTATGTTATAATGTTCGATCAAGACTTTAACAATATTTAATTTGATGAAGTAGATATCATGCATGTTTTTAAAAATAATCTATTCATTATATATAATTATAAAATTGACATATTTAATCCAATTATATATCATCTTGTAGGTCTTCAAACAAAGGGAAAATTTGCATGTCCAATTTGTGGTCCAAAGATGAAATCTCGTCATTCAACAAGTTTAGGAAAGCAGGTGTTTGATGAGTATAGGCACTTCCTCCATAGATATCATAAATATTGAACTACTAAAAAATATTTTTTCAATGGGAAAGAGGAGACTACATCAAAACCACGAAGAATGTCACCTCGCCTATGGAAGTTGGAATATAATAGAATTAATCGTCAAGGATATACATCAGATCAAATTGTTTATCTATCATATATGATATGTTTTGAATTTATATTTTTATATTGTGTTGTGTTTACTCATGTTGTAATTGACAATGATTGTCGTTGTTAATTTGTTTAACTTATATGCTTCATGAAGGTCATCAAGGCATTAATGGTCGGCTTCCATAGAGACTGAAAAGTTATCCCAGACAATTTAGTAGGTTGCCCTACTATAAGCAGCTACAAATTGTGCATTTATTTGATACAATGCATATCGGAAAGAATATAATAGAAATGTTATGGAAAATATTGGATGGAAGGCATGACAAAGAAAAAATTGTCAAAATTTGTAGTAACATTCATGAAGCCAATCATGTAATGAAAAATGCCATTCAATTAAATAGTGATGGAGAACAAATTAATATAAGTGCCCTTCCTTGGTTATTAACAGAGTAGCAAAGCAATGCTATAAAAGAAGTCATACAAAAAATTCGATTTCCCATAGGATTTGCTGTGAACATAAACAATATAATAACAAAGAAAGGTGAATTTGGGTTAGGGATGAAAATACATGGTTGGCATACCTTCATTAAGGTAATTATTCTGGTATATTATATACACTTGTATAATGCATGTACTTTTCAGTGTATTGTGTTTACTACTTTTGGAAAAATAATGAAAAGATCATTTTATAATTGTTGCAGTACGTTCTACCACTATCTCTCCCAGACAACTTTGACAACAATCTCAAGCAAGTTATATATGATCTTGGAAAATACATGAAGTAGTGAGATTTGTTCAATTCGCTGTATACATCTTATAATTGCTATTTGTTTTACTTCTTATGTAATATATTGTATATTTTTGTTAAATCTCATTAATATATTTGCGCCTTGAATCACTTGTAGATGGCTATCATCTAAAGAAATATATAAAGAAGATATAAATTATTGGAAGAGAAAAAATCCTCGTCTAATGTGTGAAACGCAAAAGTGTCTACCTTCAACATTTTTTAATGCACAAGAACACTACCTCATACACCAAGTTGAGGAGATTGAATTGTGTGGACCTGTACACACAAGGTCAATGTGGATGGTTAAGAGGCACTTGAAATTTTTGAAGGCTTTGGTTAGACAAAGAGCACATCCTGAGGGTTCTATGGTGGAGGGATATATGGTATACCAAACTATGGTGTACATTAGTGAATATCTTCCTAAATTTGCAGCAAAGATCCATGTAGATCGCATTTGGGATCCCAACTCTATTAACAAATTCGAAGGGGAGTACCTGTTGGGGAAAGGTAGATTAAGGAAAGTGAGAGGTAATTATAAGATGGTCATGGAGATTAATTGGAATGCATTTTACATATGGTTTTTATGTATATTGTACTTATTTAATTTTTAATCTTCAATATACATCAATTATAAATTAAGGTCATATACTATGGTATTTAACTAATTATACATCGTTTGTGAATTTCAATTTTTTTTGGTATAGTTGGTCAAGAGTGGGATGCACTACATTTGTACGTCGCCAACAATCTTGATTGGATGACGGTATGGATTGAACGATGTCAACAATCTAGTTGCGCATTAACATGGGAAGGTGTGGCTTCATTGGTTAAAGAAGCTCATCGTAATGGAGATTCCAATGTTACACAAAGGGAAATTAATTTAGCATATGGTTTAAGAGATAAACAAGTACATATAAATATATTAATCACCCATATTATTTAATTATTTTTAAATATATTGATGTATATATATCTTGAGATTGTTTTATTTGCATACATTCAGCCAAGAATAAATATGTTTATCAACTGACGATATTGCAATAATTTTTACATGTTTGTCATATTGTAGGTGAAACACCATAAGGCTATGTGGTACAATGGTTGTAAATTTCGAATCAAAATGTTGGATGACATAAAGAAAACTTGTGATTCTGGTGTAACTGCAGTCTTTCAGGTGACAAATGTTTCATCTAGAAGCGACATTCATCCAGAAGTCTTAGAAAATCGATACTATGGGATTTTGGATGATATACTTGAGTGTGACTTTAAGTCCTTCAGATTAATTTTGTTCGTCGTCCTATGGTACATGCTATGATTGAATGAAAATGATCCTGAGAGAACTGTTATTGAACATGATAATGGATTTACCATGGTTAATACAAGGTTGATCGAGCGAGCTGGAAATGAGCCCTATGTTCTTCCAAGCCAGTGTGAGTAGGTATTTTACTTAGAGGTTCTAGGTAAACCAGGTTGGTCATTCGTTGTTAGACATGATCCAAGAGGAAGGCTGGTAAAGTATAATGTGGTGGAAGAAGAAGATACCGAAGAACTAGAAGATGATGTAGATGATGATCAAGATCAACGGTTAGTTGATGATGTCCCTGACGAAGATGCTAAAGAGGAGGAACTAGATGATGATGATGTAGGAGTTAATGTTCATGAAGATGACATCCGTGTGAATGATGACATTATCGAAACTAATATCGATGACGATGATGATGATATGACCAATCCTTACAATGTCGAATCTAGATCGGATGAGACAGACAAAGAGTTGGATGAAGAAGAAGATCAATGACATTGAAATGTATAAGTTATGCGATTATATTATCTATTTGATATTAATTTCTTGATAGAATTATATTTGACTTATGTGGTTACATAATTAATTCATGATGTTTTTAATTTTTATGCCAGTACATGATTAATTTAATGATGTACTTTTAATGTTTGAAAGGTCAAAAAATTAAAACATTTCAATAGTGATGTTAACAACCTTGAAATTAGTGTGTTTTATGTTTCATGTGATCATAAAAGATTAAAAAGTCAGTTGTCGAGGTGGTTGTTCAGTGGTTGACGTGTATGTTGGTTCTTTTTACAATGTAACCAGGTTTGTCTTCTAATATACCTATGGAATTTCCAATTCCAATTGAAGGCAGCTCGAAGGACCTGGACTAACTGACAAGGACTTTAAAATCCTCCTACACTTCGGGCTCTGCAAGACCCGGGAAGGTGATCCCTTATTGTGTTTACAACCTCTGCACCATTATTATAAACAACATTAACAATAGCATATGGTATCACTTAATAGCTCAACACGATAAGATAATATCAACTAGAATTGGATGTTCATAGACAATATCAACTATTTAGAGCGTGAGATAACTAAACACAATCCATTGTATAAGATAGTCAATGATTTGCAATTTTGAGCAAGCTCTAGGCAAAGACAAACAAATACTGAACTACACTAATAATTACAACTTAGATCAATGCCATATATCCATTGCAGGAGTCAAATTCATAAACATTTAGAGGTTTATAATAGATTTAATACATCACATATAAGATCCCTAACAATATTGCAATACAATTTTGTCAGTATGCATTCTAACCCACGCTTACTTATCAAATCCTTATACAGCACATATCTGCCTATAATCCCATTCAAGCATTTTGATTAATTCCTTGAATTAAAGCTAAAATAGAATCATACACACCACAACAGTGAGATGGATAAAGCAACCCTTAGTTATTTCATTCAAAGTTAAGATATGCATGTACAATGGAGAGACATGAGCTTGAATTTTAATTTCAACTCAAATGCTAGTATTGTTATACAATATTAAATCTCTATGAACTCAAAACCTATTACATAATGACTCAAAACCTAAATTGCATTTCTCTAAAACCATCGGATATGCAGAACATATCTGTTTATAATCCCATTCAAGCATTTTAATTAATTCCTTGAATTAAAGATAAAATAGAATCATACACACTACAACAGTGAGCTGAATGAAACAACCCTTAGTTATTTTATTGAAAGTTCAGATATGCACATATAATGGAGAGAGACAAACTTGAAATTATCATTTCGATTCAAATGCTAATACTGTTATGCAACATTAAATCCTCATGAACTTAAAACCTATCATAGAGTGACTCAGAACCTAAATTGCATTTCTCTCTAAAACCATTGATCTTTACAATCAGCTCTGCAACTTCGCCTAGAATCAATCAAAATTATCTAACTTGCTAACCCGTACTTCTGGCCTTGAAATCCTTCTTATAGAAAAATGAAGGAGCAAACAAGCTTCAGGCTAGAAAGTACACACGTCACCAACCGATTAGAGCACCTAATGATATTCCAAAAATCGTTATAACAACAATCATCCTGGAGCATATTCTTGTTCATCATGTCGGCGGAGGAAGGTTGCAATAATAAAAAACCATGTGAAACCCACGCTAAGAAAGCCATCAACACAAAACTGGAATTGTTGTAACTGCAGCATCTGATTTGCCACCTGTCGGTAACCCACTCTGTTTACTCATCATCATTCAAATACTTAGCCACCCACCTCTGGTATTCTTCATCAGTTGGCCAGTCAAAATTAATCACCTCACTTACCTTTGTACTATAAAGCATGTACTTTACCGCTACCTGATTAGCATCTCTTTCAAAAGATTCCAAAAATGAGCCGATACCAATAATCTTATCCATACAATTCACCAACAAATCATAATCCGAGTCATCACAAATTACTTTAATTTGATTATTTATGACCTAACTCGCTTGATCCTGCCATTATTGGAGTGTTATGATTTCCTCCTTCTCATCAATTATATCAAGTAACAGTGTGTTACCCCAATCTTTGAAATTATTTACCAACTCCCTAATCTTCCTACTTAAATCATCTGGTAAGGTCTGAAAACCTTGCAATGATTTCACTAATATATAAGTAGGCTTCAATGATTGGGGCCTGTTATTTATATCAAACCTTGAGGCTTTATTCATAATATCTAGATCATTTTCCCTAGGGATCCAATTTTCAATTAGTGGAATCACTATCCCCTGATCCCTATCAATATTCTTTATTGCTTTAAATAGCAAAAAATACAAAGAATGTATAGAGGGCAATTTATTATCTACCCTTTCATTTAAATGCTCCAAAACAGTAGTAACAATTTTTTTTTCTTTTGAAAGAAAACCCTCATCTTTTACCCTTAATGATGTCTATAATTCATCAATTTTCTGTATGAGCTGCCTTTTTGTTGGATCAACAGAGCACTCTGTTTCTTCATCAATTTTTTCTAAAGGAGGGGTGAGAGCAGGATTTTGAATAGGAGACCTTGGTGTAGAAACATTTGGAGAAGCATAAGGCATTGGCCCTACTGTGGGAGGTAATGTGCTGGTTCTTGGAGCACTAGATGTTTCCCCAATATGTCTATACTTGAACCTTTCCACTTCAGTTTGTAGCTTAACATTTCTCTGTTGTATTTTACTATATTCTTCAATTAAAATGTTATACTTCTCCATTAGGCTCTTTCTATCAGCCTCCTTCCTTTTGGCAGTCTTTTGGGCCAACTTGGCCACATTCACAGTTAAATTAGTGGCTTCGGTGGTGGCTTCGGTGGTTGAAGTCTTTGAAGCCCTCTTTATTATTAATCCTCCTTTGAAATTTGTATTAATATCAACAATGTCTGTCTTTCTTCCTTGTGGAGCTAATGCCCAAATTGCTAAGGTCTCATATTCTTCACTCAAGGCAGAGTTTTGCAATGTTGCCTTAATTTCTTCTTCAGAATCTTGAAAAGGATTCTTGGACTTCATAATGGCATTGAAAGCCACTGCATCTGTGATGTCTCATTCAGGAAAAATCAAAACACCAGCCTGACTCACAAGTTATCTCCCTTCTTTAGGAGTGATGTTTTTGAGCTCTTCCATTAGTTCAACTTTTACTTCTTCATCATTCTCCTGATCTGACCTGTCAGGCCTTAGTTCTCTTCTCTCCTTGCATTTATTTTGATATTCCTGAAATTTCATCCTCCATGCCAATTGCAAGAATACAGGAGTCTTTACAAATGCATTGTCATCTAAGAACTCCTTGCAAGCCTTCATTCTTGCATCCTGCACACTCTTACCCTTCATATCTAAATCAGATAGAACCAATTCAGCTGACCTAGGAGGGGAAGGCATACCAACCTGCATGTCCTGATCAGTAACAATAATTTTATTTGTTAGATCCTCAAGTGGGTGATTAGTTCTTTGCCTCTTATGACGTGGCTCAAATAGTGGTGATGGGGGACTGCACTCTGGTGAAGACTGTAATTGAATGATCTTGACTGCCTCGGGTACTTTGAATTTTGGACTCGGTTGTGGAGGTGCCTTCATTATTTACTTCCCCTTTCTGTCTACTTCTTCCTCATCATTGCTAGTATCCCTTTTCCTCCTATAGATGGGCAACCTTTCTGTAGGTTGATATACTGACCTTGTTTCAATTGGCCTATCACTTTGTCTTTGCATATCCAAACTTAGCCTTAAATTTATCTTTTTTCTTGTCAAGGTGTCCATAATCTCCTTGAAGTTTTTCATTAGAAAATCAATTTTCTTATGGTATGGAGTGAATTCCATAAGTGGATCATAATTTAGATCCATTTCATGCACAATATTTAGTAGCTTACTATAAGCTATCCATTTCTCCTTGTTGAATTCTTGCTTATTTAAATTAAATTCATTTTTTATCAGGTCCTCAGGGAAATTGAACTCATGTGCAAAGTTTCCACCTTTTATTCTTTTTCTGAAAAGAGCAAAGAAACCTTCAGGATCATGTTGTCACCTTGGACCAAATCTCAAATGGTAATCAACAAAGAATTTATCAAAATGTGTCCAACCTCCCTTTGAAAATGCAAAGTTAGACACTGTTGTATAATCAAGGAATAATATTCCCTTCCCCTTTCCAATAAGGTTGTCTTCATGAATACAACCCATCTGCCACATAACTTCTGCAAACCCTAGTCTTGGTGGCACATTGTATGGCAGTATGTGAGGGGTTCCTTGAAATCCATATATTCTTAGGACAGTGCTGACTAGATATGGGATAATGTCACCCCAATTATGTAAAACCTTTAATTTTGGTTTCCTCTCCTTTGGCCTAAGGAAATCATGCACTTCCTCAAGGATCCTAAGTACATTTACCATCAATTTAGCCCTTAATCTTGAAGCAAAACAATTATCAAATTGCACATAACTGGTGTTTTCCTTATTACAAGACAGATCTGCAACCCATATCTGTACTAGCAATCTTTCTCCATCAACTGATTGCCTTAAGTTCATCTTCTCAGCAAAAAAATCAATATTCCTAAACATGAACATATGCATCAACATGTAATACCAAAAGAATTGAGTACCAGTATCACCTTTCTGCAGCTTCAACAACCCTTCATCTATCTTCTCTACCAAAAAAGAAGCAAATTCATATGTTACAGAGAAGTTAGGGTGTTGTATTTGCACCCCCATGAACATGTATGCAATTGGCATTACTGCACCAGGACTGAAACCCAAAATTTGACATAGTGAATAGAAAGTAGTCAGGAAAGGCTTTGCAAAACAATTCAATCTGAAGGGTTCCTGGTCACTAGGGTTGATGTGAAATTGTGAACCTCCTGCCTTAACCAGATAAGGTGGAAGCAGCTTAACCCTAAAAAGAGATTTCAATTTTGTATACTCCTGCTTTATTTCCTCAAAATTAATAGGAACCAAGTCATCACTCGGCTCACTCAAATCAAAAGTTTATTGTATAACATCTCTGTTAATTTCTAATTGAACCCCTCCATCATTATCTCTAATTACCCATGTGATAGGGTCATATCTCATGGCCACTGCCCTAAGTAAGTCCACATCAGGGAACACATTTGGTACAACCAGCTTACCCATGTCATACATCCATCCATTTGAGAAAGGGTGAGGAAAATTCCTTTGTCCATACCATAATCTGAACATCTCTAAGCCAGTGAGTGGAACCCTAGCATCAACAATGTTGGAACTATTATACACCAACCCCTCCCCTAGGATTTTCCCTCACAATAAAACTACACCCTTCCTTCTATCATTTGTTGACAACAAAAATTGATCTAGAAAATCATCGTACAAGTTTCTTTTCAAATACTCAATGTGGCCAGAGTGTTGCTTGGGTGGCGCCATTTTAGACAAACTAGGGCTTCACTACAATGTTACACTTCAAGTGGCTATGACTAAGCAGAGATAGGAAATTATAGAGTAAAAATACCGCAATTCCTCACAATTTATGATTAAACTATAGCCCCAACAAAATATTTTAATGAGCTCAGTGGCATGCATAGCAGACTCCCCTTCCCAAATTTAGGTGCAGAATGACTAGGAAATAGAGAAAATAAACTCAGATTTTTTCACACAAACTCCAATTTCTGGCTGCAACTGCTCACAATTTCACCTTTGGATCTGAAACTATTTTTTACGAAATACTTGGATGCCTTGTGATACAAATGAAGTAAGTAAATTGATTTTATGTCGATCAAATCTTGCCAGTAGATGTCTCATCCGCCATTAAAGCTCACTTGCGGGCTGCACGAATGACTCCAACCACATTTGATATAGATTTAAATTTGAACCATTGATCCTCCAGTTTGATCAAATCATCGATGACCACCTTCAAAACAGGCTGACATAATCACCAACACGGCAATAAGGGCCCCACCATGCCATAAGCCGCAAATGAAAACCACGTGGCAATTGCCTGCGATACCGCAATCCCTCAATTTACCATCGTGGGATGGCGGGCAACCGTTGATTCTTCTCATCAGAGATCCTGCTCCTTCAAAAATGGTCATCGTCCTTTCCGTTAACTGTTGAGCAGCTTTTCCCTCAAAATTATAACATCTGCATTGAAATAAAGCATTTGCATCTCACAAGCACTTTAGTAATCCACCCCTTAACACATTTAAAACTGGCTAATTCTTCCTTCACTCTTTAGACCTCATCGGATGAGACACGTGGCAAGCGCCCATGATATCGTGATCCTATAATTCCTGATCGCAGGATGGCGGACACTGTTGATTTGCAGGAAATAGATCAATGACAATGCTAATTCAACCCTCTACAAAATAAATTCATCGACGACCACCTTCAAAACAAGCTAACACAATTTCCAACATGGTGATAAGGAGCCCACCTTACCATACACTATGAAGGAAGTCCATGTGGAGGTTTCCCGCGATATCGCAATCTTGAAACTTATGATCACGCGATGGCGGGCAACCGTTGATCCTGAGCATCAAAGATCTCATTCCTTTAACACAATTGCCAGCCATGTCGTTAACCTTTGAGCACCTTTTCCAGCGAGATTATAACATATCCGTCGATTTAGAACATGTGCATCTCGAGAACACTTTAGTAATCCGCCCCTTAATACATTTAAAGTCGGCTAGTGTTTCCTTTACTCTTTAGGCTTCATCGGATGAAACACGTGGCGCTCGCCCGTGATTTCACAATCAACCCAAGCACCATTGCGGGATGGCGGGGAACGACTCAGATCAAATGGTAGTTGGTCAGTGATAGCGCAAATTTGATCCCCGGCTAGGACACGTATTCACTGCGATTTAATCCATCCTTCACCGATCACTTTTATTTACGGAACCGCTGATATCAGAGGAAATGATCAATGACAACATCGTGAATCAACCCTTGCAAAATAAAACATTCATTAAAAGGAGAAGTGGGCATTAATAGGTGGACTACAAATAAAAAAATTATATTTATAGAAGAAAAACAAAAAAATAAATTTACAATTTGTTTTATAATTTCACTTTTAACTTTTAAATGTATGTTCACTCTCATTAAGTTGTATTTTTACAATGACATTTTTATTTTAGATGTTTGTTTATAAAATATAAAGATGCATTAAAAATATATTAGAAATATTTTTCTTTATATTATATAGAATTCATAACATTAAATTAACATAGAATAATTTCACAATATCACTTAACCAATCAAGAAAAATTTAATCATTACTATGCAACATTATTCTCACATCAAACTAACAAATAAACATTGAAAACAAATTTATTTTTTTATATTATAACATTCATAACTTCAACCTTTTATACACAATATCAACATTATTGGCACATCTTTTAAACTAACAAATAAACATTGAAAACACATTTATTTTTTATATTATAACATTCATAACTTAAACCTTTTTATACACAATGTCAAGTTAACTATAAATGGTATAGAGTTTAGATATGGTATATCTATCATATATCAACATAGGTAAATTTGAAAATATTTTAAATTATATAATTTCAAAAAAAAATTGAATGAATTTATAGAAGATTATTTTTATTAAAGTGATAGAATATAATCCCAATACTAACATTAATTATAAGTCTAACCATAACCCCAACCCTAAAACTAACACTAATTAACTTCAAACTTAACTCTAATTTTATATCCAACCCTAAACATAACTATGATTCTAAAACTA
>VDFB02000007.1:52575316-52601409 GCA_007258455.2 Sequoia sempervirens
GAAAATTATGCCTCACTATTGCATCAATTTTGTATCAGGAATTTCAGTAGGGCATAACCTAGGTTGGTGGCATTGTAGCTAGTTAGTTTTTTTGGAAAGTCTATTATGGGTCCCCACATTGGAATGAATTTGAAATATTTTGTGGGACAATTTTGTAATTTTTGGAATTCGGGCAATATACTTTGTAATGACTTGGGCTATAACCGAAGGTCTTCTTCCCGATTCTTTCCTGTTGGTATGCCCTCTGAACCAAGATTATGTATAAATTATTTATATATATATATATATATATTAATATAATACAGTGGCTTGCCACTTTTGTTTTAAAAAAAAAAATTTATGTCTGGGTGCCACCATGGAGTTTTGAACTGGAGCTTTCCTGGAGTTTCTCTACTAGAGAATCTTTGGCACAAAAACCCTCGTGGTATGTTTAGTTTTTTGCACCTTTTAAGAAAGAGGAAGATTTGTCTATTTTCTTTTGTGTAGAAGATGCTTTAATCTTGACATGTTTCAAAATTTATGGGTATCCCATTAAAATGAAATATTTATGAACCTTAAAGTTGCGGCCTTACTAGGCACCTGAGTTATTTTTTCTCCTTTCTGTATTTATGCAAATGTTCCTCCATATAAAGACTCTTGTGGGTTTAGCCACTTTCAGAAACAAGAAAAGAAAGAACTCCTCAGGTAGTGGCCTCTCCATTTCTGGGTGCTTCTCATACCTTGAACAAGCTTGATGGTTTCATTATTTTCTATATTTTTCTTGTCACTTTTATATCTACAAGGTCTTTTTGCATTTTCATGGCCGCGGCCATTCCATTTTTAGTGTACTTCATGTGCTTGTAGGTCGAGCCTCCTCTTTTCCTTCTTTGCATATAGGGCTTTTTGGGCTCCATTATTTTTGTAGAAGAAAAACAACTTGGTGCTTCCATTTGGCCATGGCCTCTGTGAAATATTTCATCTACTTTCGACCCCTATGACTACGGCTCAAATTTGCTTGTTTACTTCCTTGAAAAGAACATGACCTCATTCTTTTGTTTTCGGCCCTTTGAAGCTTTGTAACTGCAGGTCATGGATCCATTCTCCCTCCATTTGCATGCTTGAGGGTATTATCTTCATTTCCACTTTCAAAGGTTTGATCTTTTTCATGTAGGCCGTAGGCATTCCATTTTTCAGTGTAAGCACATAGCTCTGGATTCCTGTTTAATTTACCCACACCTCTAACAGTCATCTGCTTTATTGTATGATGTGACTGATGCTTTCTTTATGAACCTTGATATGATCTTCCTTATGGCTTCACATGGAATGATGATGGGTTTATTTACTCCTTCCAATTTTCCTCATGACTATTCTCAAGGTTTGAACATGATTGCATTGTACTAGATTGTATTTATACAGTTGTAATGACAAGAAAAATAATTGTACCTTAATGTTCCAGTGACTCTGTACAAATTTATTGCCCTTTATGGCACTGAATGTTCTTGGTAATTGGAATGACAGTGCTTGGAAAAATAAATATCATGCTTTACTAGATCTTATATCCATTTTTCTAGATCTTTTATGAAAATCTATTTACTTTCTATTAGCATGTTCGAAGAAAAAATAAACTTCAGTTCATAGAAAATAATACCCTACTTATTGTTCCTTTCTTCTGACTTACATGGGGTTGTCTTCTCACATATTCTATTCTCCGATCTTTCTAACGACTACATTCATAGGAAATGATTGTCCTCCATATTCATTTGTTTCCGTTATTGAATAAGGTTTGCACCTTGACTCTAACTCTTTATATAATGTCTTCTTGTGAATGTTCTGCAATTTGAAATTATTGTCATTGTGCTATATGCTATCCTTCCCCTATATATTGGCTACCTGTATGCACTATGGCATGCATTGTTGTTTGTAACTTCAATATGAATCCATTATTTCTTCTCATGTCATTGGTAAATTGAGAAAGCATCCTTTTGGCAGCAAATGGTTACCATGATGAATACTGATTGAAATGTAAATAGATGGCTATTATGATTCAATGATATGCAATAATGAAAATAGACCATTAATCCTCTCTTGTAAATGAGAGGATGCAGTATGTTGGGCTCAACCCTTGTGGGAGCCCATTTTCCTCCACATATTGTAATGTTTGAATGAGATGAACCATGAAATGAAAGACGAACCTGTATCTACACAGTGATCAAACTAGTTAGAAACTAATGAAGTTCAATGCTCTTCCTAATGATTTGACTCTCATTTGATGATCTGATTTGGCTCTTTTGCATTTATTTGATAATGGATCAATTGATTTAATGCATCATAGTTGTAATTTATATGTCTGTTGATGAAACATATGATGAGATTTCATGTCCCGAGCTCTAAAAAAATCTTTCAATCGTTTGCAGGTACATCTAGAGATCGAGAACGAGAGGAGTTGAAGATAGGAGGATCAGGTTGAAGATTGAAGGACCAAAATCTACATCAACGCTTAAGGAAATGATGGATATGATCTCTTCTCATGTTTTTTTCTCTTTAATTAATCTTCAGATGTATAGCTTGCATCCATTGTTGTATTCAATTTAGTCATTCCCACCACTTGTGTGGGATATTTAAGCATTATTTTGATCTCAATGAATGAAACATCAACATTGTATACCTTTTCATTTTCAAAATGAATGAAATACAACATATCATGCAATTTGTATAATCTCTTTCTGTTGTAAATCATTACATAATAAAAACTAAACTCCTCTTGAAACTTCAAATGCAAATTATTAGGATTAGTAGAAATTTATTGAAGTACCTTTCACCTTAGATGTAACAATTGTTTCAGCTCTGCCAAATTGAGTTGTTAGGTGAAATTTTGGTAACAATACCAAAACTAATATCAATAGATAATATTACTTTAAAGAAAAAGCTATTTTATAAAAAGTGAATCTCTACATTCTCTCCTATTCCTTTTTAAGTTATATTTTTTCCATAAATTAAAGAGATAATACCTTTTTTTTAAGCAAAAGGGATTGTGCCTATATTATATTATATTAATAAAGTATTACAAAAATTTCTAGGGCCAAAGAAAGCACGGATCATGAAAATATTTTTATATCGGCATATACAAAAAACTACTAGAGATTTACAAAATTACAATTGATTTCACGCAGCTTCAATAAAGTACTTCCAAACTGACATAGATTTTCAAATTAAATTCAAACCCTGTCACTATTTGTCACAAAATTCTCATTATTCCCCTCTTGAAGTGGGTCATCCTCATCATTTACATGACTTGAGATTAGCAATCGAGGAGAAGCATTCACATTGTGATGATTGTGATGGGAATGGAGAAATGAAATGGAAAAATTCCTATCCTTTATTCCCTGTACCAACTGAATACCAATTTCTTTAGAGTGTCTATCCAATACCCTATATAGGTTTCTTGCATAATTCAATTGCAAAGCTACCTTAATTGCATTATACATAGTCACAAAAACTCTCTTTTGCTTTAAATAAGATCTCAGAAATGGACCCCCTACCCAACCCTTCCCCTTATCAAAATCATACTTTTGAACATTGCATAATAGACCATTGGCTCCTAGAAACTGGCCATGAACCACTTCATCCACGATCACCTGAAGATATTCAAAATTTTTGCACAAGATCAAGGACATTAGATGCAAAGATTGACAATACTTGAGACAAAAAGATGATTTGTGGAGCTTGGGGTCAAGATATATCTTCACAAAGAATGGTTTGAATGCATTCTACCAAACTTGGGCAGTAGACATTAAAAACTTGGCCTAGTTCTACATTTGATAGGTAACCATTGAAGGGTTGTTCCCAATTTTGCACACAGAATGGTACTATGAGATTCTTTGGTTGATAACCCATAATCTGGCAGCTAATTTGAAACCTGGATACTAAGAGAAAGATCCACCTAATATTCCACCTTTGTGAAATATGAAACTAACAAAAAAGATACACTGAAGATCATTGAGTGAGAAAGTATTGTTTAATTCCCTTTTAATCCCACAAACTGGCTTGCAAACCAATGAAAAGTCATTGATCGACATTTTATTAATTATTTCTATCATATTGAAGCATGCAAGAGAAGATTTGGAACATTTGTTTATAGATTTGAGATCTTTTAAAATGTGCTTTGGAAATATCAATTAGTAAGCCACCAGCCTTAATTAATGATCATGCAGCCATATAAGTGCTAGAGAAGTAAGTCACCACCATCACATAGTAGTTGGGAGGACTTGGAGGAGAAATCTGATGGAATTGTCGGGAGCGCTCTTGGGCTCAATAGAAATGCTATTTGATGTGTGACATGTACCTCTGCCATCTAGAGCATGTCATGATTTGGAACAAATATTCATGGCTTAAATACTTTGAAATATGCATTAAGAGCATAAGTAATAGAGCCTCCAAGCTTGAATGATTAATGATCCTACAATAAAAAAAAAGTTAGTACCATAAATTTATTATAGTTTGATGTGTGACATTTTCCACCACCATTCCATGGGGAGTGAAAAGACTTGTAGGTGAAAGCCGACGGAATTGTGGGAAGACGGGCATTAGTGCATTTGATCTATAATGAATGTCATATCCATATGGACTATTTTTGAATAATTTTCTATTGGCAATCTGACCATAGATATGATTTGTCCTTTAAGTATGATCTGTACCATGTTCTTAATGTAGCCCTTACCACATTTTTAAATATGTTACCATATGCCATAAATTGATTAATAATTTGACATCTAACATTTTCCCCTGCCATTCTATAGAAGGTGAATGAACTTCCAGATGTAGGTTGGCAGAATTGCAAGGAGGTGCTATATTAGAACTTTTGTTCTATGAGACATGCCTCTGCCAACATGACCTTTCTTTTTCCCTTATCCCATTTTTTGAATGTGGTGACCCATATTGTGCTACCTTTGTGAATCAATTTCCTGAAGCTAACATGTCTTCTTTTCCCTTCCATTTCGTAATAACTGAGAATGCTTCCTAATGGTAGCTAGTGGAATTGCGAGGAACATCTACAAAGCCTTGGTAGATCCTATTCCCCTCCTACATTTTCTAATATAAACAAATATTCAACTAGTAGATTGAAATTTGCACAAAACTGGCATGAGACTTAAGTGTTACAAGGAGCTATCCATTACTTCACATAATATTTGGGTTGCAAGATTTGAACAATTTGTTGTACGGTGATTTTAAGCAATGATACTCCTACAACCACAAATATTAGATATTCATAGAAACAAATGTTGATCTATACCACATTACCCACAAATAGTTGTGAGTATTTTCCTTTAAAATTTATGGAGGCAATACAATAGTTGCCCCCACCATTTCTTAAAAAAATTAAGAGAAAACAATTTCCCTCAACGTTGTTAGAGTAATCATGCATTATCTAATAATTAATTAGTATTTAATTAATTATTAGTCTAATTTATTCTCATGCACTTAAGCTAAACTTAGGAGTTCTTTATTAAGTTAACTAAATGATTTTCTATGATAGTTAAAGTGAGCTATTATTAGATCATTATGTCTCATCGCATGTGATGTTGACATTTGTCTTGATCTAATCCCTTTATCATTTAGGGCCACTCCTATATAACACTCAATCCTCATTGTATTATCACTCTGAGATATACTTTTCTAATCTCTCGAACTCTCAACCTTTGAAGAATCTTGTTTTCCTTGAAGATTCTTGAGGTTCATTATGTAGCTTTTTTCTTGTTGAGGAATATAGAATATATTGTTTGTAGATCTCTTATGTGGAAGATGTCTTTGTTTAATGTTTGATCCTATGGCTCATTTTTTTCAAAATCCTAACATGGTATCAGAGTGTGGATTCAAAAAACCCCTTCTCGATTTGTGAGGTTTTTCTCTTCAACAAGGGTTACAAGCTTCATATCTAAATCCCCTTTGATTTTTTTGTAAATTTTGGAGGTGGGTGAATTTTGGTGCATATGTAACCAAAATAGAGTCTTCCATTGAATTCAAAGCTATCGAGAACATCAAATTTGGCTTTTGTTTGGCATGATTTGGACTCCTGATGTTAGATTTGCAAGGGTTTGAAGTGGTTTTTTTTTTATCCGGAGGGTAGCTATGATTTTGGTGTATTTTGGCACAAAAAGGACCTCATCGTTGGATTCAGGAGGCCAATCCAATGAATGTTGACTATAAATTTGTCCTATTTTGATGTTGAGAGCTTCTAAGGCAAAAAAATTATGAAAGGGCCCGTGCAACCCCTATACAGATTCATGTGCATGCATATAAAAAAAAGGCAAATTCAAAAAAAAATTGAGTGTTTTTTTTTTTAAATTCTTTTATTTTAGAATTTTTCTAAAAATCAACTTAAATTAAATAAAAAAAGAAAGTTTAAATTTTTTAAAACTAGGCAGTGTATTTTCTTTTGGGGAAGTGAGTACAAGGTACCCAAAGGGTACCTTCATCAACAGGCCCTACAAGCCCCAAATCTCTTGTCAGCAACGTTCTTACCCCTACAGCTAGCGACCTCCTACCACCAACGGTGGCTTTTTCTACCCAACGAGCCCCTCCCAAACACCTACGGCTGTCATTTCTTACCAAAAACATTTAAAAAAAATTCCAACGCCTGTGATTTACTTTTTTGATAGTCCTATGTTCTTCTAATGATTTTTATGGTAGGAGTACCATTCAAAACATTCTGAGGAATATTTTTTGTATATTTCAACGATCTCATAGGGGGTTTTCTGGTGAATTTTTTTCGTTTTACTGGCCACTGGATTTTTTATCATCAGCGAGGGAAATCCCACGGAGATTTTGTTGACATCATATTGATGTTAGCATGAAATCAACCATACGGATGCTGACTTGGCCCCCTTTGACCCCTCTTTGTGGCCTAAAGGGGGTCTTTTATTTCTTTTTGGCATAACTTAGGCATATAGAGTCAAAATTGAGCAAACAAGATATCGTCAGAAAGCTTGTTTTGCCAACTTTCTAATGGTGTGGATCTCATTGCCTAATTTTTCTATTGGTGTATTCTTCAGCTTGTTGAAGTCATAGATGTTATTTTCATTCTTGATCTCAATTTTTTTTACCAGTTTCTCCATTTTTTGTAATTCTAGTGGCATTGGAACCATCTTTCATAGCTCTTCACATCCATCCATGAAATTTTTCTAGATTGTTCTCCATGTACATTTTATTTAGTATTTTTTTTTTCACACTCTCGTAAATTACTTGGACATCTTAGCTCTTGGAAACTTTTCATTTGCATGGGATGACTCATTTTTTGTTGTTCTATATGTATTTCTAGTATTCTATCCTATTTAGGCATTGTAGACATCTTTTTCATGCATATTATCTTTTGTAGACACACTAAGATAAAGTGTCATTTTGATGTATATTTTTTGGGGATTTTGCACATCTCGTTGTACCTTTTGTACTCACATTATGACATAAAGTGCCATGGAGGGGTTGATCACAACTTTTTCAAGTGATTTTCCCTTCCACAATAGTAGTGAATTCTAGTGACTCTTGCCTCATGTGTTTGTGCCTTAGTTTGCACACCCTTTTATTTGCAGGTTATTTCTCCTACATGCACTTCTTGGTTTCACACAATTTCAGAGTACCTATCATGATCTCCCTTTTTAGCATTATTAGGGTTTTCTATTGTTGGTGTTAATGCTTCCTTGGTTTCACATTTGAATGATCTATGTATCTAGTTCATGTTCCTATGTACTATTATATGTAGTGTACATCAGTGATTGGTTATATGTATTTCGGTGATATGAATCATTTACCATATGGACACTCTTACATTCCTATTTCTGGAGGTTCTTCAATTTAGCACTATATCAATCATCATTCGACAATAGGGCGGGTGCAAAAATATGGGTGGCCAATTTGTGGCCAAATTTTTTAAAAAGTTTTGAAAGCTCATAACATGAGTGCGTTATAGCGTGCTCACGTTATGAGGTATTAAAAGCAAAAGAAAAGGAATTTGAAATAATTTTCATTGTGACTATGTTTTTTTTTTGCCTGTAGCCAATACCCCTCATTTCTATGCTTGCATTCTAGGAGGAGCCATTTTGCAAGATTTTTCATCAAATTATTGTTGTTTCATCACCAGGATGCTGCCACATCGACGAGGAGGTATGAGAGGTAAGGATTTTTTTTTTTTTTGTGAATTTGTTAGTTTTAGGTTGTTTTTGATATTTATTTTTTGAATTTGTAGGAGATGTTAATGAGCCTGCAAACCCTCAAAATCCTCAACAAACATAGCAACAACAAGAGGAAAAAAATCCTTAACAAGCACAATAAGAACAACAAAAAAATCCTCAAGTTGAACAACCACAACAAAAATCTCCTCCACCAATCCCTCAACATCCTCCTGGCACTCAACAAAACTTAATGAGTGAAATTGAAAACAATAAAAAAAAAATTGAGGATTTAATCAGGAGGTTGAACAATCCAAATGGTTCAACCATGGAAAGAATGACCCTGGAAACTTCACTCAAAGAAATGTTAAAACATGTAGATTCAATCAGGAAATAATTAACTGGTTGGCAAGATAGGAGGCAAGTGGTTAGGGCTTATTACTGGGATAAATTATCATATAAAGATGTAAAAGATCTAAAAATTACAAAATTTGATTTGTGCTCATTATTCACTGACCCACGCACAAATGCAAATCTTATCCTCAATGTGAAGAGGTTTCATATCCATTGGTGCCACCACCAACAAATTAGGAACTTTTCTTGGGATAGGTGGTATATAGTTTTTAATTACCCACCATGCAACAATTGTGAAGTCCCGCAATATTTCCTTAGGAAACTATATTGTGAGTTCATCTTGAACAAAATACCGAATTATTTTGATATGAGGGACTTCTAGGGGAGAGGTGGGGGGTTAGCTCAAGATAGACCTAGTGCACAACAGAATCCTATGTGGCAAGGGAGACGACCTCTCGCTAGGCCACCTCATAAGCACATCATTATCCCTTCCATCACGAAGGAGAGTGATGAGGTAGAGAATTTGCAGGCCCTCATCTCTTTGACCTAGAGTGTCATCCAACATGCCAATCCTATACTACAGTGCCATCCAGGGGAGTATTCAAGTGGTGGGTTTCGATCCCATTTGTGTCAGTCTTAAGGGGCGACTTGTTCATATGACCCTACCGACACTCAAGAGGCTACTATGTAGGATACATCTATAGCTATGGAGATGGAAAGGGCAGCTAAAATTTTGAATGAGGCCTATTGCATTGATACTCAGGTAAATGTTAGCATATTCATTGAATTTAATTGATTAAATTTCAATTTTAAAATGCAAGATTAACTAATTTAGTTTTATAATTTTAATAAAATTTCAGGGTCACAGTGTTGATACTAGATACACCGGCCCTACACCCGCTTATTTCTCCATTGCATCTACCATTGAGGTATGTAACTAGTAAACCATTATAAATTTATTACATGTTAATAGCATTGTTTTATGAATGGTATTTTAATATATGATTTTGGATGTTGAATAGGCTAATATTAGAGGTTTCGAGGGAACACCTCCCAGTGCCAGTGGATTTAGAAAAACCTACACACAGGTAATAGAATAAAGAGTTTAACTAATGAATTATACTTAATAGATTTGTGTAGTTTATATTCATATCATTGATTACATTGCATGGCATATCTTTCAAACTTAAAACATTACTTCACATTCCATAACTAATAACTAGATGTTGATAGATGACAAAATTTCAACTACAATATAGTTGTTTAGAAAGTCAACATAAGCAGTGATGCAATTACTTCACATAGTATAAGTAATAAGTAGGAGCAACTTCCAATTGCATTTGCTTGTCATGGCATTGCATGAGACCACTTTTTATTGAGGCATCTTTTCAAACAATTCACTGCCTTGTCTATGCTATGGATGCTTGGAAGAAATATATGAAAGAATAATAGTAAGCAATAGCATAGACAAGGTAATGAGTTGTTTGAAAAAATCCTCAAAAAAAATGCGGTCTCATGGTGATGTCCATCACCATGAGACCCAATTTCTTTGAGCCACTTTTTCAAACAACTCACTACCTTTTCTATGATACCACATTTTCCATACATGTCTACCAAAGCATTTGATCAAACAGTTCATTTCCTCACTGCTATGTCTAAAAGGTTAAAAAAGGTGCTTTCCAACAAACTATGGATGCTTGGAAAAAATCTATCAAAGCATAATAGTAAGCAATAGCATAGACAATACAATGAGTAGTTTGAAAAAATGCCTCAAAGAAATGCAATCTCATGGTGATGGAACATGAGACCACATTTCTTTGAGGAATTTCTTCAAACAACTCACCACCTTTTCTATGCTACCACATTTTTCATACATGTGTACCAAATAATTTGATCAAACTACTCACTTCCTTGCTGCTATGGCTAAAAGCCTAAAATAGGTGCTTTCCAACAAACTATGGATGCTTGGAAAAATTTCTATCAAAGCATAATAGTAAGTAATATCATAGTTAAGGCAGTGAGTAGTATGAAAAAATGCCTTGAAGAAATGTGGTCTCATGGTGATGGAATGCCATTCCGTCACCATGAGACCACATTTCTCTAAGGCATTTTTTCAAACAACTCACTACTTGAAGAATAGAAACCAACCCATTAGCCAAAATTCCCCTCCAAATTTTTTTCAAGGTCCTCATCCTCAATTTACCACTCCATGGAACCTTCCACCTTTTATTCCACTTGTTCATGTCCCCACTCCTCCCTCTTCATGTCATGATCACCCTCCATCTCATAACCAAGGCCACACTATACCATCCACCCCATCCCAACATAATACCATAGAGAAGGAAATGAACTGTTTGAAAAAATTCCTCAAAGAAATGTGGTCTTATGGTGATGGCATGCCATGACACATTTGTTTTTAATGGCATTCCATCACCATGAGACCCCATTTCTTTGAGGAATTTTTTCAAAAAAATCACTGCAGGTTCTTTATGCCACCACAGTTATTGTCCATGTATACGAAAGCATTTTATCAAACGGTTCACCAACTTGTTGCTATGGGTAAAAGCCTAAAAACATGTTCTTTTGAACAAGATATGGATAGGGAAAATAGTAAGCATGATAGTCAGAAATATATAATTTAATAAGCACTCCAAATTTTATTCATTATCTCATACATTATAAGCCATGGCGTGGATCGCTATTGTAGTTTTTGTGATTGAATAATTTGTTGTTTTATTTTCAGATGTTGCAAGCAAATACACCTTTAAATGTTCAGAGGGCAATGGAGATTGGTGTTTCATATTCTATAGACTCCTCGATGGCTCTTACAGGGGAGGTATGAGGAAAATTACTAAATTTCAATTTACATTCGTTGTTATAGATGTTAGTTAGTGAAAAACCAAACCATTATTGATTCATAGTTTAATTTCTATTTGAATGGTTTATACAAGGCTTTAGCATGTCTCAGCATGGGCATTTGAATATTTCCCTCATGGAGAGTGATCATTAGATGGTGGTAAGTGATTATTTTGTTAAATATATTATTTTTTATAATGTAATTTCTATATATTAATGTCTTTACTTCTTATTGTAACAAATAAGACTTGACCAAGAACTAAACTCTAGGAGGAGCACTCCTCAACCATAGCATAAATGAGTGATATATGTATCGTCATCCGATCAACAAGCAAAGGGCAAGAGTTTATTTCAAGAGTATGGAGAGCAATGACTTTTGCTTCTAAAGTCTTTTGTTGTATGCCTATATGGCATTTTTTGTACATACTTTGTATTGGATATATTTGACATTGTATGCCTATATGGCATTCTCGTAAGCCTATATGGCTATTTTATACCTATATTTTACACTTATATCAACATATATTGATGTATTCCTACATGGCTATTTGGTTAATACAAATTTTTTTTATCGATGGTGTCCATATTTGCATTATAAATTCATGGTTCAATAGATATGAGCTGCGTGTATTCAAGTGTATACTTTACAACTTATGTGTATACTTTGTGACTTACATGTATTCCAATGTATACTTTGCAACTTACATGTTTTCATGCGTATACCTTATATTCATGCATATACTTTATATTAATTTGCGTATACTTCAAGGCTTATGTGTTTTTGAGTACTTGTGCTTCCCTTATTCACATGTACATTATTGACTTATTCACATGTATACTTATTAATTGGTTAGCCCTAGCATTGATCATTGTTTTCCTTCAAGGTTTGTCTTGAATATTAATTGATTGATGCTAAACAACTTTATTAGTCACTGCTAAACAACTTCAATATTTCTAGGAATAGTAGCAGAGTTACAAATTCCAAAATTGCACAAATTGAAAAGAAAAGATTAATTGTAATTAAATGCACTGATTATTAACTTGATAATTGATTAAGAATGAGTATAAAATATATCAAGAGATGAGCCTTCTAGAATGGCAACTTCCAACTAGAAAATAGGAAAAACATTCTCAATACTTTGAAAGTAATAATCCACCCAAAATTGCAATGGGAGAGAAAGCTTATTTAAGATCCTTGAGAAATGTATTTCCTAATGCTCCCTTGTTCTTACATATCTCAATTTAGTTTAATCCAAAGAGTTCCATCAAATACTTTATCTAAAAGTAAAAAACACATTTCAATTGGTATTCCATGAAATGTTTCATAAAAATATTCCAATATATTTAATCTTTTGATTGGAACAACTCAGTTAAGCAAATGATACATAATCTTCACAACACCTACAAAACATAATATTCATAGTAGATGATGAGTAGTTAACTTCTTGACACATTATCATACAAACATTTATCTTGAATAGTCTTTAAACATTTTGATAGCATAATCCTCATAGTTTAAAATGAATTTTTATGTTTTTGGTCTATCACCATATAAACACGTCGAAAGATGTGTATGTCAACTTTTTGCAATATCATTTCTTGTATAGGAAATGGACTTGGGAGAAAAAAGTTATAATTTATAATACAAATAAGAAATGGACTCAACGGTGGAAACTTTATTTATCACACCAAATAATAAATGTACATGAGAGCATTACTTGTTTCTCTTAGACTCCAATTTTCAAGCATAGCAAATTATTTCAAATGAAAATGACAAAATGCTTCACAACCAAAGTTGTTAATTGAGGAAAAATAAAATGTTTCCAAGTTCCACCATTGTACGCATTTACAATTGGTTGTATATTGTTGTAAGGGAAATGAGGATAATTAAAAAACATCTTACACTTGCTAGACTTGAGGATGATCATATGTTTTTTTTGTGGAAAATTCAGACTTCTCAACCGTCGTGTGTATGTTTCTCTTTTTGACTATTTTGCATGCCATCATAAGGGATCAAGCCGATTGAACATAGCTCAGAGCAATTCCACTTGTTTGGGTGTGAAAGAGCACTATGCCTAGCGTAAGTATATCTAAGAGGATGCATTAAAGTAGTTTGTTTGGTCACACGAGTTGCAAAACGAAAGTTGCACCACTTTGCAACTTTACACTATTTGCATTTGACACTTTTTCCATCAAGTGAAAATTGGACACCATAGGAAAACAACTTTGAGATAAGAAAAAATAAGAGAGGTTATTGTAAAGGGGCCCAATGCAATCCCATAGGCTCAGACAGAGAGTTCGTAAGATCACGGTTTCTGAGTAATAGCTCATCAAAGATTGTTTCCCTTTTGCACTTTGGACCCTTAAGGGATCGAGTCAGTTGAATGTAGCTTGGAGCGATTCTGCGTGTTTGGATGTTAAAGAGAACTATGACTAGTGTAAATATACCCATCTAGATGCGTTGGAATAGTTCATTTGGTCACACGAGTTGCAGAATGAAAGTTGCACCACCTTGCAACTTTCAACTACTTGTATTTGATAACTTTTTTCCAAAGTGAAAATTTTTCACAACAAGAAAACACCTTCGAGATAGTGAAAACCAAGAGAGGTTATTGTATAGGGCCCTAACGTGATCCCATAGGCTCTGACAAGAAGTTTTTAAGCATCACGGTGTCTGAGTAACAACCCGTTGAAGATTGCAACCATTTTGCACTTTGGACTCTTAATGGATTCTACCGGTTGAATGTAGCTCTAAGAATTTTAGCGTGTTTGAGTGTGGAAGAGGTCCATGCATAGTGTAAATGTACCCAAATAGACTTATTGGAATAGTTCATTTGGTCACACGAGTTGCAGAATGAAAGTTTCACCACTTTGCAACTTTCAACTATTTGCATTTGACAACTTTTTCCCCAAGTGAAAATTCGCCACCACAGGAAAATGCCTCCGACATAGAAAAACAAAGAGAGGTTATTATAAAGGATCCCAACATGATCTCATAGGCTCAAACAAGAAGTTTCTAAGCATCACAATATTCAAGTAACATCATGTTAAAGTTTGCATCCATTTTGCACTTTGTACTCTTAAGGGATCGATCTGGTTGAATGTAGCTCGGAGCAATTCCGCGTGTTTGGGTGTAAAAGAGGACCATGTATAGCATAAAAATACCTATTCAAACATGTTGGAACAGTCAGTTTGGTCACACGAGTTGCAGAACGAAAGTTGCACTACTTTGCAACTTTCAACTACTTGCATTTGACAACTTTTTCCCCAAGTGAAAATTCGCCACCACAGGAAAATGCCTCTAAGATAGCAAAAACCGAGATAGGTTATTGTAGAGGGTCCCAACATGATCTCATAGGCTCAAATTATAAGTTTCTAAGCATCACGGTATCTGACTAACAACATGCTGAAGTTTGCAGCCATTTTGCACTATGGACTCTTAAGGGATTCTACCAGGTGAATATAGCTCAGAGAGATTCAACATGTTTGGTGTGAAAGAGGACCATTACTAGTGTAAATGTACCCACCCAAACATGTTGGAATAGTTCATTTGGTCACATCAGTTGCAAAATGAAATTTGTGTTGTTATATGGAGCCTAATCAGACTCAGAGGTTAACCCAAGATGAGGTCAAGGAGCAACATAAAAAACCCTATTTTGTAATTGACATAAGTCTTGATAAAAGGTTAAGGGTTAGGGTTTCCATTGATATTGTATTGTAGCATTTACAGCGATATTGAGTTGCAAGGATTGTTGGTTGTAATCAGTTCAATTTGTTGGATAATAATATTGGACCCTCTGTTGGTGGATGTAGCCCGAGTTTGGGTGAACCACGTTAAAAAATTTCTCTCGCTGTTATTATTACTATGTTTTTCATTCCTTTGTTTAATCTTTATTTGCATTTAATTGATATTTTCTGCATGCAATTCCTAACAAGTTGCACCACTTTGCAACTTTCAACTACTTGTATTTGATAATTTTTTCCCCAAGTGAAAATTCACTACCACAGGAAAACACCTTCGAGATAGTGAAAATTGAGAGAAGTTATTGTAGAGGGGCCCAATGAAATCTTAGAGGGTCAAATGAAAAATTTCTAAGAATCATGGTGTCTATGTAACAACTCGTCGAAGATTGCAACTAGTTTGCACTTTGGACTCTTAAGGGATTCTGCCGGTTGAATGTAGTTCGAAGTGATTCTGCATGTTTGGGTGTGAAAGAGTACCATGCCTAGCATAAACCCACCCATCCAGATATGTTGAAATATTTTTTTTGGTCACATGAGTTGTGGAATGAAAGTTGCACCACTTTGTAACTTTACACTGCTTGCATTTGACATTTTTTCCATCAAGTGAAAAAAGAACACTACAGGAAAATGACTCCAAGATAACAAAAACCAAAAGAGGTTATTGTAGAGGGGCCCAACACAATCTCGTAGTCTCAGATGAAGAGTTCTTAAGTATCACATTTTTTGAATAATAGTCCATCAAAGATTGTTGCTCTTTTGCACTTTGGAATCTTAAGGGATCAATCTGGTTGAACGTAGCTTGGAGCGATTTTGTGTGTTTGGGTGCAAAAAATGACTATTTCTATTGTAAACGTACCCATTCAGACGTGTTGGAATAGTTTGTTTGGTCACACAAGTTGCAAAATGAAAGTTGCACCACTTTGTAACTTTGCATTGCTTGCAATTGGCACTTTTTCCATCAAGTCAAAATTGGACACCACGGAAAAACTACTTTGAGATAAAAAAAAATTGAGAGAGACTATTGTAGAGGTGCCCTATGTGATCGTGATGCCTTAGACAAAATTTTCGTAACTAACACGGTATCCGAATAACAAGTCATCAAAGATTGTTTCCCTTTTGCAATTTGGACTATTAAGGGATTACATTGCTTGAATTATAAATGTTTGATGGTAGTAATAAATTTTAATATTTGAGTAAATATCATTACAAGTGTTTATTTCAATAGACTGTATGCTATATTGATATTGATATATAATCATTAGGTTGATTTATTTTAATAAATGAAGTTTTTAGAATAAGTTAGTCAATTGGTGCTAGTTATAATAGGGAGAGAATAAAAGAAGAAAAAGAATTATTAGTAACCATCAAACATTATTACACTCACTCTATTAATAATATGATGTTTACAATAAAATGAGATTTATTTAGCTGTCATAATTCTTCTGTTTGTGCTACAATTGTCTAATATGCTTCATACACTGTTTTGAAACCCAAGTGCTTGTACTTGTAGGTTGATGTAGAGTAGGGTATCAAAACAAAAACTAACTCAACCAAACTTTTGAAAAAGTATTAACACTTCAAACTCAATGAATTCCTTTACAAATTGACATTCTTCCTAGTAGCACAACAAATAAGGTTTTTCAAGCATAATTTCCAAACCCCATCTCATACCCAAATTTTTTTTATAGAATTCAGTACCCATTATCCTCTTTTGAAACATACTTCAATTGTAGGTGCGGTTACTTTGGAACACAAGGGCCAAAAAAATTGTTGCTACGCCTTGAAATAGGTTTAATTAGGCTCCCTCAACAAGGAACTTATTGGTTCTACACACTCCCAACTTCAAATACCCATTCCAAAACCTTAGACATGTCAAATTAGGTCTACACATGCAATCCCCATCCCCTAGAATGGTCTCCAATCAACTCTTCTATGAAACAAACTTCTATACTTAACATGAAGTAAACCAACTAGGGCATCAACCAATTTTTCCCAAATCCTCATCCCTACTCCTACCAACTTCAAAAACATAAAATACAACCTACCTACACCCATTCCACCAATTATTAAGCATTTTCATGGGTGGAATGGGTCACAAATCATTATTTTTGCTCTCAAACCCTCAAAACCAAGGTTTCTAACCCATTTTTAGAAAAAAAACACTATAACTCACTCAAATCATGATGAAATCAAATGAGACAAGATGAAAATGAAAGGTAGTTCACTCATCCATCAATTCTAATGCACAAATGAGCACTTCCAGGCCATACCAAAATGTACAAGTTGTAGCATCAAAATTCAATGTAGGAAAATGTAGAAAATAGTGAATCTTTATTATTCAATCCTCCAAATGTACATCCAACCCCTATTTCGACCATTACAAAGAATATTTAACCTTTTCCAACCATATCCAATCGACTACAACTAACTTTTAACACCCTAACTATTCAACTTCCCTTTTACATCAAAAATGCAAAAGTTGTTATGCAACTTTCTAACAATTTTTGCAACTTTACCAAATTGACTCAAAATGACTCCTCCTAACCAAAACTGGCCCAAAAAATTGCAACATGGTCTTAAAGACCTTATTTCAAAACTAAAACATGACCTTAAACATAAATACACTACATATTAAACCCTTTTTACAAAATGAAGGCCCAGGTGCCCTACACCATAGGCACAATGACTTAGGTACTCCATTCTCACAGATCTTTTACAATGTCACTCATACATTAGAGATTCTCTTATAATGTCTACATCATAGGTGCTCATGATGAGGTTAACTTCAAACAAATAACTTGAGATTCCTTCACTAGGCTTCACACGCTCTTTTATAATGGCTTCAAATCATAATTGAGATTTTTCAAGATCATCAAATAAGGATGTTGCATTGCTTTTTTGGATAAGATTCTCTTTAATGGCTCATAAATCAGCATTTTTTGCAAGGAGAGACCAATCAATTTTTAGTTTACTTACAAATATGCAAAGTAAAAGAAGAAAAAGAAAGAGAATACAAAATGGAAATGTAATGAAAATAGATGGAAGGCACTTACAAACAAGTCCACACCATTTGGTTCCAACTTGGGAACAACAAGGCATAAATCTTGATGCTTCCATTGAGGATAGGCATGTCAGTCTCTCAACTTAGTTAACTTGAAATTCGAGATGCTCTTAGAATGTCTACATCATAGGTGCTCATGATAAGGTTAACTTCAAATGAATAACTTGAAATTCCCTCACCAAGCTTCGCACACACTTTTGTAATGGATTAAAATCATAATTGAGATTTTTCAAGATCATCAAAATAAGGATATTGCATTGCTTTTTTGGCTGAGATTCTCTTGGATGGCTCATAAATCAGTATTTTTTGCAAGGGGGCACAAATCAATTTTTTGTAGGTTACTTACAAATAGGAAAAGTAAAAGAAGATGATAGCATTGGCATCAAACAAATTAATGTGCATGCAAGTATAAATTAATAAGAATCAATGTGCATACTTATAAATTAATCCAACAAACCATCTGGGTCTGCTCTACTCTTTATTGTGTCAAGTATTGTCTCATGGTTAGACTCACGAACCTTCCACAAGGTATTGTTCAAAGGTCTACCCACATATTTGTTCAAATGAACATTGGATGCCACGAGAAGGTTCGAGTAATGAAGAATCTTACGATGCATGTCAAAGTCCTGAACCAACCAATATTTAACACTCTTATGTGGGTACCTTCTAAGCCACATTCGAGTAACAACTGAGCCTATAGGGTATTCGATGTTTACTCCATCTATAATTGGGGCCTCCAATTTATTTTTGGCCTCAACACGACACAAGTAATAGTTTATTCCCTCTTCGTTGTCTTCATCTACAATAACTGCATAAACATGCCCTCCATTGATATGTGCAACAAATCTCTTGAAATTATTCAACATTACAAATACACTACAAATTAAGATAACAATAGAAATTTCAAAAACTAAGCAAGTAGATATATTACCTGGTTGAACTAGATATGATACATGGTCAAAGTCGATCGATGATTCCATCTATGTTAGTTTCAATGCCGTTGAAGGGTGATACGTGTGAAGTGGGCTAAGATAACTTGTCAACCATTTCTCAACCCACTCCTCTGACTCACAATCATTCCAAGCTTGCATTCTACATGAAGAAAAAAATCATGCCATCTTTCGTGTATTGATACTCCATGAACCTACATCTAAGCTAAGGAAAGAGTGTAGCTCAATCAATCCTATTTGTGTACAACAATCTTCATATAGTGCAATGTTAGTATCATCCATCAACCAAAAAAGTATATGAACTAGAGATGTACCTTTATTACCTAGACCCATTGAAGCATTACACCACTCGATGATTGATTTTGCATCTGTCAACTTTGCATTGTATTTATAATTTAACTCTTCTTGTGCTAATGCTCTTTTCACACATGATCTTGCACCATCATGCTCCCCCTTTCCATGCTTGACCTCACAAAATTTCCACATATGCTAAACACCTGTAATGGCATGCATCCTTCTCAACCAGTAGAACATGCGCAAGTTCTTGAACTGTGTTGCATAGTTATCCGACCATATTATATGTCGATTGTATGCTATGCCCCTCTAAGCCAAATCATTGTAGAACATCTGGAAGCAACCTTGCATGAACTCTGGAGAATGTGTGCAATCATCACTAATATAAAAGTGATACTCGCTCAATACCTTCCTTTGGTCCTTTGTACTATCAACTACATGAATGAATGTTATGTGCATAAATATCGAAACTTGTGTGGAGTTGTAATATTGTGACTACACCTCACGTTGTGGCTATAAAGTGTAGTTCTCTACAAATTCAACCACTGATACTATGTTGCCAACTAGAAAGGTGTCCTTGCATAGCTTGAATTGCATGTTCATCCATCAGGATCTATGGGTATGTCTTGCATACTCATACATTATATTGTCGTGAAACATGGACATAAAATGATACATTGGATTATTTTGAATAACCAAATCACACTTTTTTTTTATTACCATCTTTTGTAACATATTCCACTATTTTATACTTCCTGAACTATACTAGTTTTTGTCCTACCTCATTTATGTTTTCCATATGTTGACATACTGGCATACGTTGCAAGCCACCGCAATGCTTGCATGAACCATCCAAGCATGTTGTCCTGTAGAATATTTTTCCATCCTCTATTTCACATAAAATTTTTGATAAGAACTCTCTTGAAGATTTTGGCAGGGCTTCTATGCCACAATCTTGTAAAACATCATTAGTATGAAAATATAAACATATAGAATGATAAACATCATAATGGTTAGAGAATTCAATATGTAATCTACAACAAAAAGTAGTGCATGCGTGATTTATCTTGACATAAAAAGGTTTAAGTGTTTCAAAATATCTTTGACAAATACTAATTTAAGGATAATCTTGTTGAAATTTATGAAAAAATTGGGTTTGAGTCATATCCAAAAAATGCTTTGGGTGTGGCTCATGGTTCCAACTATCGATTCTCCTTCTTACCACATCACTTTGATTTAGAGATGGCCTTGTGTTATTCTTCCAATACTCTTCAATTAGTTTTCTTAATGCTTCAACAACTTTTTTATCTTTTCATGGCAGTCTCCCCGAGAATGCCCATAATTCATTTGAATCAGTTCCCTCAATTCTTTGTCACCTTTGAACGACTCTTGATAAAGTTTTTCTACTAATTCTCATTCGTTCACTCGTCTTTCTAATGAGATGAGCTCTCTTTGTTTGACTACTTACCAGATTGATGTAATGACATGTCAGGTGACATTACTATCCTTTGAGCATGAGGTCTTACCCACACTCTCATAAACATCAATTAGATTCTTCACAATAGTGTTTTCACTTGAAGCATTTGATGTTCTCAACCCAAGAGTCTTCACGATGTTTCTATACTTTATACCCCACATCATTTCAAGAAATAGTTGATATCTTGCAGTCTCATTTAGCCTTTCAAAGAAGAATTTCCAAATCTTATTAGCATATCTTCTACAGGTGCATGTTGGAATCTTACCTTCCGTGTGCTGCAAAATATCCTAATCAATATTAATCAAATACTTTGGCTTTCTACACAAGATTCTAGGTGTTGTTCTCCTAGGTACATACATCTCAACATTAGGAATTTCATCAATATTTAATTGAGGTGGGCTAGATTGTGTACCTTCAATTGAGGGTGGAGTAGAAGACATACCTTGAGGTTCACATAGGGATGATGGTGTACCTTCATCAAATCTAAGTGAGGATGTAATCTCAATTTGAGATGCGGTGGATGGTGTCCAACCATATTCACTTGTAGTAGATGGTGTTCCTCCATATTCACTTTTGGTAGACGGTGTCCCTCCATATTCGCTTGTGCTTAATGGTGTCCCTTCGTATTCACTTATAGTAGAGGGTGTGTCTCCAACTACGATATCTGAATTTGTCTTACCATGATGCTTTCACATTCATTCCCTTTGTGTTGTCAATGCCTATTCTCTTTTTGATGGTTGAGGTTCCTCTTCAATTGGCTTGTTTTCGTCAATCATATCCAATTTCTTCTTTTCATGATATGCTACCACCCGTTCTCTCTCCTTTGTTTTTTTGGTTTCATACTCTTCGTCTGTTAGTTTATTCCTTGTTCGTTTCCTTGGCATGATAGATAATTTTACCTATAGCATGGTAATGATAAAAATACTAGTTCCTAAAAAATGTATCCATTCAAATAAATGAAATATATGTCACTCAAAGCTTCATACAAAATACTTACAATCATCCCATAGAAGAGTATTTCTAGCATAGACAAAGGTCGCATGAATTTTTTTGATGGAATGCCTTAAAGAGATGTGGTAATGTGGCATGCCATGATTGCAAGATAGGCTCAAAATGGAAGCTTGGACAAGGCATGTGAATTCAAATTCCTTGGAAAGCTATTGGAGCATTGGCAAGCTAGCACTCACTAGTTTGTCAATGCAGTAGGGCTGACAAGGTAGGGGCAGCATATGCCTTATAGAATTAGGAACTCATGGTGATGTATATCATCGTAAGACCTCATTTCTATGAGGCATGTGTTTCCTCTACCTTCTCAACCCTATTATATTAGCAAGCTAGCTCACTCACTAGCTTACCAATGTGGTAGGGTTGAGAAGGTAGGGGCAACATATGCCTCATAGAAATGGGGTCTCACGGTGATGTATCATCGTGAGACCCCATTTCTATGAGGCATACGTTGCCCCTACCTTGATGGTGTGAGACCCCATTTCTATGAGGCATACGCTGCCCCTACCTTGTCACCATCACCATGAGACCCCATTTCTATGAGGCATACGTTGCCCCTACCTTGTCACCATCACCATGAGACCCAATTTCTATGAGTCCCCAATTCTATGCCACCATCACCATGAGACAAGGTAGGGGTAGTGTATGCCTCATAGAAATGGGGTCTCACAGTGATGTATCACTTTGAGACCCCATTTCTATGAGGCATATGCTGCCCCTACCTTGTCACTATCACTGTGAGACCCCATTTCTATGAGGCATACACTGCCCCTACCTTGTCACCATGAGACCCCATTTCTATGAGGCATATGTTTCCCCTACCTTATCAACCCTACCACATTGGAAAGCTAGTGGAGCATTGGTAAGCTAGCTCACTCACTAGCTTGCCAATGTGGTAGGGTTAACAAGGTAGGGGCAGTGTATGCCTCATAGAATTGGGGATTCATAGTGATGTATATCACCATGAGACCCCATTACTATGAGGCATATGATGCCCCTACCTTCTCAACCCTACTGCATTGGCAAGCTAGCTCACTCACTAGCTTGCCAAAGCGGTAGGGTTGACAAGGTAGGGGAAGCAGATGCCTCATAGAATTGGGGACTCATAGTGATGTATATCACCGTGAGACCCCATTTCTATGAGGCATATGCTGCCCCTACCTTCTCAACCCTATTGCATTGGCAAGCTAGCTCACTCACTAGCTTGCTAAAGCAGTAGGGTTGACAAGGTAGGGGAAACATATGCCTCATAGAAATGGGGTCTCACAAGTGAGTGACTATCTTGCCAAGCTCACTAGCTTGTCAATGCTACCACATTTTGCATACATTTATATTAAAAAATTATTTTCAAACAATTCAAATGCCTTGTCCATGCTTCCATTTTGAGCCATGATTACAAGATAGGCTGCACCTTTCCCCATGTTGTTAACTCAACCTTGAATGAAGAGTCTTGAAACAGTGGAGAGAAGGGTTAGAATCCCTTGTAGGTAGACTAATCAAGGGAAACATTTAAAATATATCACAACATAAGTGATGAGGTAGGTTTAGTGATGAGGTAAATTTAGAAATAGATAAGAAAACCAAAATAGTTTCAAAGATCTATCAATGTGGGAGGAGTATATTCCAATTTTTTAGAGACATGTGTGGAAAATTTGGTAGCATAGACAAGGAAATCAGCTGCTTGGTATAACTGTTTGAAAAAATACCTCAATGAGATATGTCCTTGTGGACTATAATGATTGCAGGATATGCAAAAAATATATTTATTGAAAACACTTTAGAAAATTTCAAGCATATGCAAATTGTAGGTGTAAAACCAAATTCAACTACATTTTCCAACATCCCCCATGCCTATACCAAAATGAAAGCTTTGGAGAGTGGTATGCACATCCATAATAAAGGATTGAGAAATGATGTTTTATTTTACATCCTTATAAGTTATGTCACATATATGTGTATACAAAATGTGGAAGCATACACAAGGTAAGTCAATTGTTAAATAACAAAATTCCTCAAAGAGACGTGGTTTAAAAATGTAATTGGCAAGTGTATAGAATTGTGTAATTTAAAATGTGCATTGACAAGCTAAGGTTATAATAACAAACAAACAATGATCAACATGGAATACGAAAAATAACAAAAATGAAAGCAAGCCATAATAGAATGAAAGAAAATGTGAAAATACTTTACATACCTAAAAAACCAAAGTTTCAAATGGAGGAGTTCTACCCAGTTATGTAGCCTTTGCTTCTTCTTTCTTCAAACTCCTCAACAATTTTAAATTTTCAAAAGCTTGTTCCCCTCCAAACTTCAATTGTATATCACTTTTGAATAGAATTCAGACTTGACTTGATATTATATGCCTTTCAACGTGAAAAATCTACTATTTCATGTAAAGGTGGTGGAAAGATCATGAAAAAGGTGGTGGAATGTGAAAAACATGCATGCACACTTCACAACATCATGAAAAAGCTACTTTTTGTTAGAGCGTGTGCAAAACCAAGAGAATATGTAAAATGTGGGCCTTGAGATCATGGGTATATTGAGTTCTTGACCATTTTTAGAGCAATAAAAAACACACTCATGTTATAATTCGAGCACGTTATTTCTTGCTAAAAAAATGGCCATATCTCTACTACTTCAAAACGTGCTCACATTATGAGAAAGTTGATTTTTTTATAGATTTATTTTCTCTCTTTGTCTACCCTCTACCCTTATTCCCTCAACCCTCTACCCTCAACCCTCAACCCTAAAACCTATACCCTCAAAACCTAAACCCTCTACCTTTAACCTTAGACCCTTAAAACTTCTACCCTCTATCCTCAAACCCTACACCCTCAACTCTGATACCCTCTACCCTATACATTGGACCCTGAACACTAATACTTCAACCATATGTACCCTCAACCCTAATTCTTCAACCATATGTAGGTCCTAAACCCTAAACCTTAAACCATAAACCATATAGGTCCTCAACCCTATACCCTCAATTCTCAACCTTCTACCCTATACATTGGATCCTCAACCCTCATATATTTGTCCCTCCCTCCTCTTCTCTCCTTCTCTCTATCTCACTTATCCCTCCCTCACTCTCTCTCTGTAAGGAAAGATAAGGTGCGGAAGCAACTTTCCTAACATCAAAACCTCAGGGAAGAATGCAGAGATACTTTTAAATTTTACAATTACAGTCCAATTAAGATGCACTTGAAAGAGATAACAGAAATAGAGGATTAAACATACACACATGAACACCAGATTTACGTGGGAAAACACTTATGGGAGAAAAACCCACCACACCAAGAGAAGTAACTTTGTATTACAGTAATGGAGATTACATACAGAGATCAGACTTATCTTTCTGATGCCAGTTTACAACAGCATTCATAATGGTCAACCTTGTACAGAGAACATTCAAGTTACAGTCTTCTCATAATAGAATTCACACTAATACACTTCAAATAATTCATCTACAGTTTATTCAACCATCGATCGAACATCCATCGAACCGACCAACATCTACAATCACAACATATATTCATGTCGTTCCTGTCTGTCGAACTTCCTCACAGAACTGCCACAATGGACTACCTTCCAATGGTTCCCATTCGACTTCTCTGATTGGTCGAACACAAGCCACGTAGGATAGTCTTCACTCGGTCAAAGGCATTCACAATGTGTTGGCATGTCGGTGAGACACTAACCGTGTCTCCGCGATGCCACAAAGCCAATAATCGATTTCGCCAAGAGTTCATCACTATCAGCAAGATGTTATACCGAGTCCAGAAAGCTATCGCTAAGACTTCCCCTTATTGCCAAGACCTCATACCGATATTCATCACATGTATCGCTATCGCCAAGACTTATCACTATTCGATGAGACATCATACAGATGTTCAAAAGGTCACGTAGACGTTAGCATTTCCATCGGCAAGACTATCGCTCTTTCGCCAAGAGATCATATCGAGGTTTCACAAGTTACATAGACGTTAGTATTCCATCGGCAAGAGTTTCCGTCTTTCGCCAAGACATCACACCGAACCTTCACATGTTATTCTGAAGTGCCCAACAGTTGGCAAGACTTTACCGCTATCACCAGGAGATCATACTGAGCTTCAAAAGTTACTCTGAAGTGTTCATCAGTCAACAAGACTTTACCACTATCGCCAAGAGGTTACACTGAAGACTCCATGTGTATACTGTCAGTGAGACATACC
>VDFB02000007.1:52602761-52647826 GCA_007258455.2 Sequoia sempervirens
ATTTTTTCAAACAAGCCAAGTTAGGATGCCAATTTCACCCACTAGCTTGCCAATTCGGTGAAATTGGCAATGTAGTGGCTTGTTTGAAAAAATGGGTCCAAGAAATGGGGTCTCTTGGTGATATCACAAATAAGACTATTTCATCTACAAATAATGAGTGTGTAGAAGATATGTTAGTAAAAGGGATTGATATACCTTCTCATAAACCTTTTAAATGAGCCTTTTTAATTGATCTACTCAAAGCTTCTGCAAGTATTATAAATAAAAAGGGAGAGAGGGGATCCCCTTGTCTAACCCCCTCTGATGAATTGAAAAAACTAGTAGGACATCCACTAATGAGCACTAATTTTTTTACCCCAAATAAGCATTAGAGAATCCATTTACACCATGTATTACTCAAGACAAATTTCTACAACACTTGTATTAGGAAAGACCAGTCTACCTTATCATATGCCTTCATCATGTCTAATTTAATAATAAAAGAAGACAAGATGTTAGATTTGATGGAGTGTAATATCTCATGTGCTATAAGGCTCCCTTAGTTGTTTCTCTACCTAACACAAAACCTCCTTGCTCTTTTCAAATTATTTTAGGAATGAAAGGGTATAGCCTTAGATAAATAGTCTTTGTGAAAATCTTATATTGTATTGCACCAAGATATAGGCTTGAATTTAGCAAAAGTCTTAGGATCTTTGACCTTTGGAATTATGGGTATATTTGTTACATTGAATTGTTTTACCATTGTTCATGTCCTTCTTGATTCCTCTAAGGCCATTAGAATGTCATTTCATATAAAGTCCATACATTTTTGGAAACAAAATATTGTTAATCCATCAAGACTTGGTGCCTTACCCTTGGTGGTAAGGAAAAAACCACTTCCTTTACTTCTTATAATGTGAAAGGCTTCATTAGCTTATCATTATCCTCCTATAGGATTAATTTGGGTACCACCTCCAATAAATATTTAATCTATCTTGATTCTGTTGAGCTTATTGATTTATTGGGGAAAACAAAAGGTTTGAAAAGCATTGAACTCTTTCCTTTTGAATGTCATACTTCTTAGTGAGAGTTACACCTATCTCACTACCTTGAATTTTGAAATGGAATGCATGGACCTTTTAATCTAAGTTGAAATATGAAAGAATTTTGTATTTCGGTCACCTTCCCTTAACCAAAAATCTCATGACTTCTATCTCCAATATATTTCCTCCCTTACAATTAGTTCTGACCATTCTGAATGCAATTTTTGTTATTGTTCCAAAGTGGCTACATCCAAGCTATCTGAAATAGTGTGCTCATTTATTTCTTCTAACTATTTAAATATTTTTTCTTTTTGAACAAAAATATTCTTAAACACATGCATATTCCAGTGCCTAATTTGCAGCTTAACATGTGTAAACTTTCTATATAGCTAATACATTCTAGAGCCTCTAGTATAAGGAGCACTTCCCCAACATTTATACAGGAGAGATAAGAAATAAAGATGTTTGAACCACATTTTTTCAAAATTGAAAATTTTGGGCATATATTTGTGGATATACTTAATGATATTGCATAATCATCTGATCTTGACAAGAGAAAGATAATAGATGAAAGATCATATTCACCTACCACCCAATTTGGTGATGATAAAAATCTATCCAACCTCTCTGCAATCTATAGAAAATCCTTCCTTCAATTTATCCAAGTGAACTTTCCATTTGTAGGTTGTATATCAATTAGAGCATTGTCTTGAATAAAAGATATAAAATACTCCATAGTTTTTTGAGGAGGGAAAATTCCTCCTTTCTTTTCCAGTAAAGAGGAAATTGCATTGAAATCACCCGCTATTATAAACTTATCCTCTCCCAGATTGTCCAAAATATTTTTTAGACTGTCCCAGAGCATTTTCTTACCAACATTGGTATTTGGTCCATACACATTTATCAAGTAAAAATTTAATTCTATGTGCTACCTTGTTTGGAAAACTTTCTCTAGGTATAAGATATATATGATGGCCGATGCTCTTGATTGGTGATAATCCATCTAATACATTCTTTGACATGATATCTTAATACTCTATCAACAATTTTGCTACCTCCTCATTCTTTGTGGTAAGATTATCTACCTTTGGTTCATTTCTTTTCTTTGGAATCAATGCAAAACACATGTTCTCATGCCTCAATCCATCCAGAAATTTCCTTCCATCTACCAAACATAATCTAGAAGTGCCACAAACTTTAGTCTTCTCCTCTTCTTCTAAAGGTATTAATTTAATTCTCTTTCCATTTGAAGTCATAGTATAAGTATCCCTTCTTCCATCATGAGTTGCTTTATTATCATATTGCCATGGTCTTCCTAATAGTAAATGGCAATCATCCATAGGCATAATATCACATAATACTTCATCCCTATATGATCCAATATGAAATTTCACCAAACATTGCTTGCTCACCAATATCTTATGCTCATCCTGAATCCATGCTATTCTATAGGGTTTGGGGTGTTTCAATCTCTTCAATTTCAACTTGGTTACTATCTCCATTGAAACTAGATAATCAGTGGTACTACTATCAATGATAACTTTATATATCTTTCCTCCAGACTTACATCTTGTTTTGAACAAACTCTTTCTTTGCGGTGGTTCCTCAGTCATTTCTTCATGCATCAAAGCTCTCCTCATTACTAATGATTCACATTCTCAAGTTTTCAAACTAAATTAGGGGATTCGACATGTTCTTCATCCACATAGACTACTCTTTGCAATGTCCCATTTTTTACTTCATGGAGAAATATAATATTATTTTAATTATTTAATATTTCCCTTTAAATGTGAATTCTAAAGGAAACATTTTTTATTATGGGGAAAATAGGTTTTGATGGGACCTGAAACCCATTACATAATGGTTTTGAAGGGACCCGCAACCCTATCCAAGGAAAACATGTTGCATCAAAGATGAACCATATACCATCAGTATCCAAACAACAACAACACTAAACATATAGCAAGACAACATAGGCTAAACCAAGGAATAGAAAGGGCCTAAAGCCCACAACCAAATACAAGAAAGTTTTACCTGGGACTTTAAATCCAAAGGTTTTGAAGGGACCTTAAACCATTAACCTGGTTCTTCAAGGACCATGAACCCAAAAGAAATATATCATCAGGTTTTGATTGGGACCTTAAACCCAAAAACATGGCTGACTAAGAAACCATAGCCTTCTTGCAAATCCAACCAAACTGAAAAGCCATCCCACACTCCACCTCCATAGGACAGGGCCCCCCTCTATAGGGTAGGAAGCTATGAGCACTCAAACCACCAAAGCAGCCCAACTCCTACTCAAACCAGCTCCACGTCAAAAGGAACCAACACCATCTCAAAAGGAATGAGAAAAGGAGAAGAATACTTTCCACTGGATATATAGCAAATAGCTCCACCTCAAAAGGAGTGGGCTCTACCTCAATAAGAGCAAGCTTCACCTCTAAAGAAGAAACCATCAGCAAAACCTAGCCAAAAGAAACCACTTTAGTAGAACTAGCACTCATAGCAACCTTAGGCCTTAGAATAGCAGGAGACAAGAAACCATAGAGAATGAACAAGTCAGCCCACAACATAGGCTCCAAAAACTTCAATATAACCAGAACCCATGGCATCATCCAAAAATAGAAAAAGAGATTTTTCCCCACATACCTCAAAAAAATCATCCTCCAAAAGGGAAACTTGGAATTTTTTTTAACACAACATCCTCCAAAAAGAGAGGAGAATCAGAAAAAGCACCACTGAAGGCCAACACATGCACATAGACCACCAACCCCTATAAAAAGAAAAATAGAACAACCCAACAAGGGCATAACACCAAAAAGAAAAAAGCCCCTCTAACAAGCTAGGAGGGGATCTTCCCAGACCAAAAGAACACCATAAACAACTAGGTCTTCAAACTAAACCATAAAAAAAACCTAGAAAAACAAGAAACATACCCTTCCTCAAAGAGTAGCTGACACCAAAAGTTCAAGCAGTCCAAAACAGAGCCCGACAACCATCCTCCAAAGCATCCCACACAAGCCAAGTGAACAGAGCAGTAGGAACCCTGTTGTGCCAGCACCCATCCAAAAGCAACATCGTAAAACTTGAGGAGAAAACAAAAGCCATCCTCACCAACATATCCACCAAACCAAAGAGGCTAGGGCAACCCAAGGCAAGAAGCGCATCTACCTTAGCCTACGTAGATAGAGCCAAAAGGTACACACAAGAAAAACCCATGCCATGTATAGCATTCAAACCAGAAAAAGCCAAGAAGGGAGCAAGAAATATACTTCCAAAAGAAGTAGAAAGCCACCAAGAACATCAAGAAGACCACCATGCAGAAAGTTGAAAAGATCCCAAGCCGCACAAAAGAAAAAGAAGACCTCCCAACTTCAAAGAAGCCTCTAGTGATCCCAGACCCGAAAAAGCACCACAAACCGCCTCTAGCAAGGAGACACTGTCCTCTGCATTGCGTCTCCATCATCTGCATCTTCCTCAGACACCTCGCCCTCCCCTGAATTCAAACTTGCATCTTTGCTCGAACTCTCGCTCATGGTGTTAAAGGTTTTCCCCAATTCTAAAGGAAATATTATTAATTAAATAATATTATATTTATGTGACTTATTAAATGCCAAATTCAAAATTAAGTCAATTAAAAATTAAAAGGGAAAGGAAATTTGAAGAGTCAGCAAGCAAAAGGCCAAGGGTCAAAACAAAAGTTATAAAAGTTTTCTAGAGCAATTGTTTTCAGGATGTTGAGTTTATTTCTCTTTGAGTATTGGAACCTTTGTGGTTTAGGAGTTGGAGTTTCTCCATCTTAGTCAAGTTTTGGTGTTGCTGCAAACATCCTAGCCAGTTGAAAAGGTTATTCAAACCTTTCACTTTGATATATTACAAGATTTCGGGGGGATTTTTTGAGCTCACCTTAGTCTGATTTTCTGGTTGTAGTTTCACAATTTTGTGAAGTCTCTTCAAGGAGACAAAATTGTATATTTTGGTGTTGCAGTGGTTTGAAAATTTATATCATATTATTCCTGAGTGGCCAACATTCAAGGAGATTTTAGTGAAGCTTTAAGGTGATTTCCAATCATTTAAGAGTCGCAGAGAGTAAATAAAACATAACTTTAAAGAGTATATATGCTCGAATTAGTAGCAGAGTCATGGGAAATTCAAGAGTTTTTTGCAGTGCTAGTTTTAGCCTTTGTTAAATCACCAAGAAGCCGTTACTTCAAAGAATCATGGGAGTTCATTATTTTTAAGAAAATAAATTAACCATTTGAAGAATCTTGGTCAAAACCATTAGAGGAGATGGAACTATGCATAAGACTAAAGGTAGCATATTGAAGCTTTGTCTAGCTAGCTGAGCATAGCATTTCTCCTTGCGTCTATGTTCTAAGGAAGCCGACACTTATTATTTAGTATGTTCATGTTTTCTTTGAGTAACTGATATAACATATCTCACTGAGAATACAAGCTTTAATTTGAATGATTCATCATTTGATGCTATCTGGGTATGTCGAGAAAATTAGAAACATGAAAGTATTATGAGGTTCTTAATTTCTTGTGATTGGAGAATTTAGAGAGTTCTACAACAATTCATATTGTGTCTCTATAAAAAAAATTTTGGGAATGAAGTTATGGAAGGAAGTATATGGTCTCTAAATTATTTAAATACGTGAAGAAGCCATTATTTAGTGAACTCGACACAATTGAAGAGGATGCTACATCTCTTCGAGCTGTAGTTATTTTAAGATACTTAAGAGAATCAGAAACTTTGTAAATGCATTATGAAGAACACCCCATCATGGCTTAGTGGCATTTTAAAGGTTGGGAAGGAATAGAAATGGAGCAAGAGGCCTGATGGTATTATTTTGAAACATCTCATCCATACTCTGTCGCTAAGGAGATGACGCCTAGAATAAAGGCATATAATCAAATTTGGCTCATTCAAATAGGCACACTCTCAAATTGCCATCGTTTAATGTTCAAAGGTGCACTCTCATATTTTAATATCCCATCAACCTCAGTATGTACAATCGATGCTGGAGAGATATAAGGTTGTTCATTATGAAATAATAGCAAAGGATAGCAATTGAATTTGAAAGAAGTTTCAATGATTATTTCCTGAACATGTCTCAACTTGTAACTGTCACTTCTTGAACATACTCGTCTTGATAAATCAAAGGAATTAAAGTTGTCAGGTAATTTCTTAATTGTCGTTCAGAACTAAAGGAGAGTATTTACTAAAGGATCATGGTAGATAAAGAGACTTCTTCATAGAAGATTCAATAAACGGAATCACTTTTCTGCATAAGACCACTACTTCAATAGGGGAGAGTGAAGGAATGGATGATGTCAGGGATTCAAGACTAAGTGGTAATTATATGGCTAATCACAACATTCTTGTAAGCATTTGTGAACATTGTATAAATACCCCTGGGTGCTAAAGAGTATTCTTTCATCCTATATGTGTTTGAATCATCTATCTTTGTTGTGCTTATATAAGGTCAGAATTATAAATTCCCCATGTCTTATTTATGAAAGTACTGTTGTAAAATCTGGATTGTAGTTACAAGGATGTATGTCATACTACTATTATTCCTTGAAATTACAATTTTGTACAATAAATGAGATTTTTTATTGTCAAATGAGTAGTCTATATAATCAATGTTCAATTATTGGAACTTAATTAAAATCTAGACTCAGATCATCAGTGGACATATGTTTGATGAAATTCCTGAAACAAATGATTGGTAAATTGGAAAAAAATTGGGCTTCAAAAACTAGTTGAGTTGTATTCAAAACAAGGTAGCTCTTTACACTCTTTCGGTATGTTCAGGCTTCTTACCAATGCTTCCTTGATGGCATTCAAATGCTCTATGTCCACCTCCACACTTGAAAAGGATCCTCTAAATGGTCTCCTCTTTTACTTCTTGCATCTCTTCGATATCCATCATTGCAGTAAGAATTATGACCTCCTTTGTCACTGTGGTATAAATTTCTATCTTTGCTTCCTCTGCTATATGAATTAATGTCTTTCTCTTAACTCTAGTAGAGCTTTCCATCTTTTTTCTACTCTACATAAGGTCTTCTTCCTCCAAATTGTGATCCACTCCTCTAGAATCTTCCTCTTGCACTTCTTTGTCTTTGTTCAAACTTCTTGTTCAGCTTCTCTTCCACCTTTAATGCAAACTGGTATGCTTCTTCAACTAATGTCATCTTTGCCAAGCTCAATTCTTCTTGAATGTTTGTTCTCAATCTAGTGATATACCTTGCCACCACCTTTTCCTTACTTGCTTCACTATGCCCAGTCCTAATGATCATCTTATAGAATTATTCAGTATATTCTTTCACATATTTATCCTTTTGCCTTAAATTTTTTAATCTCTTCAACAATTCCAGTTCATAGTTGGCTGGTATGAATTGAATCTTCAACTTTGTCACCATTCTATCCCATTTGATGTTTTTTTCCTTTCCTATTCTATTTCTATCCAATTGAACTTCTTTCCACCATAAAGCAACATGACCTTTTAAAAAAAAAATTATAAATCTTAGTCTTTCTAGATCTTCGATTTCTCCATATTCAAAGTATTATCCCCTCTTATTCATCCAATCAATCAACTCTTTAGGATTTAAATTTCGTACATAATTTTGAATTTCAACTCTATGTCTTTTCCCAATCTTTGAAATAGCTTTCAATATTTTTACTTGATTTGTTTCTTCTTCTTCTTCACCTAGGGTTTTTGCAGATTGATTTGCAACATGATCGACTTCATCATTGCTTTCATCCTCATACCTAGGGTTTAGGCCCCACCTTCTATCTTCTTCTACTGCATCTAATTGGACTTGCATCTCACACATCATTTCCAACATTTCATCCATTCTTCCAACAAAATTTGTCATAACAAATGCTCTCCTTGATGGCATCTCTCTCCTCATTCGATACAATTGCCTCAATTTGGTAATATGGCTACAAGGGTTTCAATTGCCTCACAATTAACGATTAGTTGAAAACACATGCAGTCTACCTCAATTCAAAAAAAATTTCACCTTGAGGAATTCCTTCAAGACTCACAAACTCACTCTGATACCACTTGGTGCAATCATGGATGGAGGGTTCAGAAAGAACATTCCAAACCATGTAGCTTAGAGTCAACATAGAAAAAATAACATAAGACAATTATCTACAAATATGATCCTTTATTGAATTGGCAATCTTATATGCAACATATGCCTCATAGGCAAATAACCAGGGCTCATAGGCCTACCACAAAGGCATTCAACATTAGAATTGGCCAAAGGCCTTATTGCAGTCCCCTGAAGGGTTGATGCAAACATCTAGATATCTAACTATTAATGAATAACTAACTAAATGACCAATGAATTACAATGATCATAAATATGATTCTCCAACTCCAACAAAGGTTTGTGTGGACCACAAGGGTTTACAAAACCTGATTAATGATTACACATGAAGGTCAATCTCATAATATGAAAGATAATACTTTATGAAATGAAATGTCTTGTGAATCTACAAGATAGATCCCATTGGACCCAAAATGCTTGTATTCAATGTCCCATTAGGCTCTGCGCATTTTGGAATAGGTCCACACTAAGAAATTTGGACCAGATCGACCCCAAATTTTTTGGTTGAGAAATATAGTGAAATTTTGAGAGTGATAACTTTCAGTAGACAAATGCAAATGATCTGAAATTTGGATATGTGATAGATGTTCACATGTAGATGCTATATCCTGCTTCATGAGCTAAGAAATGATCTAATACGGTCAAATACAGAAGGAAATGCTAAAACTTCCACTGAATGAAATGTAAGAAAAGAAATGTTTTTGGTTGACACAAGATTGCTTTACAACTAGGGATGCTCCTACATAAAATTATTACTAAGTTATCAAAATTGATGTGACACATCCTCCTATTCCATAACCATCTTTCATTAATCTGATTCATAAAGCAATGACCATTAACACCCTTAAGGTGATAAACATTTCCATTTTTCCTTCTTTGAGCAACAACTAGACAGTTATGGATCCATTTTTGATCTCACATCCATCATCCTGAAACATAATATTGTATCATTTTCTATACATTTGTCAACAGTCAATAGGTTATGCCTTAAACCCTTAACATAGTAAACATCATCAATATTATGCTTTCCATCAAAACTAATAGAACCTTTTGGACATATCTTAGTAGATGTATCACCACCAAATCTAACACATCCTCCATCATATTTTTCAAGTTTAACAGACTTACTCTTGTCACCGGTCATATGATTAAATCATCCATTGTTAATGATCTAATAGTTCTCCTATCTAACATGAAAAGAAAATATCAAAGTACCTCCAGTATTATCCTTTTTCTCCAAAGGGCTTTCCTTCAAACATCTCTCAGAGTTAGTGTAATGTTGTAAAATTTCACCCCTTGCAATTTCACATACATTCTTGCATCCGCTTTAATGTCCACTCCCTTAGCATTTGTGTAGGTTCATTTTAGCCCTTGCATCATCCTTTTCCCTTCTCGGGATGCTTAGCACCCCTTTTCAGCAACTACCCTTGCATGTCAACTTTGCGTTAAACCTTATGCTTTTCTCATTCTCATCATTTTGTAGTGTGATGTGTCTGGACACTAGTGCGTTGCGTAGATATTCGCGTGCCACACTAGCATCTTGCAACATTTCAACATTCAAACGACCATTTCCATGCATGTTTTCCACTTGTCATCTTCCTTTTTCAATGGCAATGGCTTGATATGCTTTGTAACCACCTGAGAAGCTTCTTTTCCCTCTTTAAAAGCTATCTTTTCAACTCATTTGAGCTTTAGCTTCACTCTAACTTCTCTCTAGCTTTGGCTCCTACCTTTTCCTCTTGTGATCTTGCTTGCACAACTCTATATAGTTTTTTGCAGTAGTACTCTCAATCTCTTATAGCGCTCTTTGCAACTCATTTGGCTCTTGCAGCTCCATCTTCCATTGTGCTTGCGAGCATCTTGGGATTCCATATCCCCTATCTAAAGCATCCTTACTTTGTGATACGGGTTCTCCTCCTCAAGCGGGGATTGATTTTATCACCTACATTTTTTGATATGGGTTCTCCTCCTCAAGTAGGGTTTTCTTTTATCACTCATCGCATATTTCATTTCTCTCTATCTATCTGGTTGTTCGTGAAGGTGGGAACACCAAAACAAGGGTTTGACTAAGGAAAACCCCTATACGGCCCCAACACTTTCTCTAGATCTTATGCATGTAGTTATTGAAGATATTCACGTGTTGGAGGCTTCATCACTTGCGTGGTTGTGATCATTTCCTTTCTACCTCCCATTCTCTTTATCATTTATATTTCACTTTATTTCAGCTTTATCACATTCTTTTATTTTCTAATACTTTTGAAGTTCTCTATAATTAGATTGCTAGAAGTTACTTTGTTGTTCTCTACGACAAAATTGCTTTCTGGTCCATACAAGACACTAGCATGCCTTTGGGACACTAGCGTGCCACGTTGTCATTCATATTTCATGCTTTTGTCCTTTGGCCGAGAGCTCATCATTTTGTCTAGAAAACCTTTGTGACCTACTCTTTCTGATTCTAGAACTCTTGTGTTGTTCCTCGAGGTAGTTTAGTGTAGTTCACCCCATGAGTAGCAAATCCCCCTTCTCTACATTTTTGTGAACCCGATGTGAACCATAGTATTTGTCAAAAAACTAGGAATTTATTTATCCCCACTTGGTGGGGTCATAAATTTTGACTCGATGCTCAGAATTCAAAACTGTTTGCAGTGTTGGAAAGGTCTCTAAGAGGAATAATTCAATCCCTAAAATACTATGCTTTCAACAACCAAATTTTAGGGATTGACGCAAGTTTCAAGCCGAAATTTTGCTTTAGAGATCTTTGAAAACGTGAATTACTAAAAGCTAGAAAATACCAAAAAAATCAAAAATATGGATTTACGTTTTTTCTCAGTTTTGTCACCCCTAGACTTGTTTATTCATTATTTATCAAATTTAACTTACCATTTTAAAAATGAATTTAAAATCTTCTTTTATTAGCTCAGTGTCTAATTTTGTTCAAAATATTAATGATATTCCATTTCATGCATATGATAGTGAGTTGGCTTTTCCCATGTCACTTTGTATCTTTGATCCTTCTCATGAGATTCCTCTTGCTTTGAAGGATATCTTGCTGCAAGAAGATGAAATCATCGATACTTTTCTTAATGTTACTCTACCTTCTATTCATTCCAATGCACTTTCTTGTAGAGATGATGCATTCATGGATGATGAATCTCCCTTTCATCCCAATACACTCTCTTCTAGAGATGTTGTATTAGTGAATGATGAATCTCATATTCATTCCAATGCAATCTCTTCGAGAGATGATGTATTAGTGAATGATAAATCTACCTTTCATTCCAATGCACTCTCTTCTAGAGACGATGCATTAGCGAATGATAAATCTCCTTCCACATTTGATCCTCCCAAGATCGATGTTGAGAATATTTATTCAAATAATCATTCTACTAGTTGTGATGAATCTATAAATGTTATCTATGTATCTGCTGCCCCTCAAAGGCCTAAGAGACCTATCATTTATGTGATTCCATCTAGTCCTCCCAAAAGGATTTGTTCTATTGATATTGTTCCATTTGATAGTGATTCTCCTGATCTTTCTATGGCTCCCTCTTACAAAGTGGTATCCCATCCTTATAAGAATAGAATGAATAAACAACCAAGTCTTCCTTCAACACCTGAACCCATGACTAAAGCACCCAGTGACTACAATCTTGTTGAGAAACCTCGGGTTACTCTGACTAAGATCTCACTATGGAATTTGCTTCAGTCTGCTCTGGTTTATCAAGGTATGCTCCAAGAATCCTTGCAAAATCTCCTCTTTCCCTATTTCGTTAGGCCGACAGATGTTGATGTGTTGATAGCTTATATTTGGATTCACAGAATATTACATTCTATCCTTAGGAACTCTCGCCTATGAAAGTACAGAAGCAAGTAGATCCTCTAATGATTATAGTTAATATTAATAATATCAGCATTAGACGTACTCTCATTGACACTGGTTTGGTGCTCAATGTGTGTAGCATTGATCTATTACCTAAGATTAATATTGATTAATCTTCTTTTAATGCTCTTTTGTTGACATTCGTGGGTTTGATAATGTCAGTCGACAGGCCCTAAGAATGATAGTCTTGCCTTTGAGGTTGGGATTCGCTACCATACCCACCCTTGTATATGTTATGTCAGAAAAGCTACCATATAATCTTCTTCTTGGTAGACCATGGATTCATGTTTTGGGTGTAGTCTCGTCTACCTTACATAAATCTATTAAGTTCATTTGCAATAATTGGGTAGTCATAGTCAACACTAACTCTAAGGCTATGCACTTATGTGAGATGGCAGCTGCTGGTTAGGTTTCAATTGTGCCTACTCTTATTCCTTCAATGTATTCCAATGGGTCAATGTTTAATCCAACAGTACCTACTACAAAGGATACTCTTGAGATAGATGTCCTTAAAGAAGACCCTTTTGAAGCAAGAAATCTTAAGTCTGCTCCTACTTCTTCTCAGGAAAACACATGTCTTGGTGATGATTGGGGTTCTTTAGACTTTATTGATTCCTTCAATGGGGAACATAAAGTTGACCTGATATAATTAAACCTTCCAATAACATTATCCACACCAGCCATCAAAGATGATTATTCTTTTGTATTGCAGGATAGTGTGAACATAAATTGTAATGTTCTTAGTATTGATCCTCCTTTTGAGGAAGATGATTACGATTATGCTAAAGAGGATAATGTTGGATATCCTATTAAAGAGGATGATGGCGATCCCATAGATGAGCATAATCCCCATTGTTGGAACAATTCTCTCTATGAAGATTCTCCTCCTTCCCAAGATTTGCAAACACGTTATGGCCCTAGCTTTAGGCTTGCCTCTAAATATGGATACAGGCTTAAAGGTTGTGGGCGTAACGAACAAGGCATTCAGGTCCCTATAGAATTTTCACCTCATAAGCGTAATTTGAGGCTTGGTTGCTTGAATGAACAATCTGAACAGAAACCACAGTTGAATGTTGACATGATGTTCGCTCAACCTCATTCTCGTGGATTGGTCCATCCTCCTTTATCTTATGTCTATGTGCCTTCTTCTTTTGAGCAGTCAAACTTTTATCCACAAGAGAAAGGGTTGCTTCCTACTCCTCATTCTTTATCTAAGAAAGAGCATATTTTTTTGTGGCTTCTAAAAGCCCACTTGATCACTCTTCCTTCTCCTACACGTAAAAAATTTCATATGCATGATAAAGAAAAACATTCTTTCTATGTATACCATCGAGTGCCTGGCCATTCCACTAGTGAGTGTAAGGCCTTTAAGGATAAAATACAACAATTTTTTGATTTTGGTGCCCTCAAAATCCCATTTGATTGATGCACCTACCCCTTCTTCAAATGACAAGTGATATTGAGGCCTGCCTCTATCATGTATGTTCTAAGTATCTTGCATGGTTCTCCTCCCCTGTATGTTGGGGGAAGTGATAACTTGTTTTGGAGATGTGTGTCCTTCTAAGGATCCCCTCTTTTCTCTCTGTCTTTCAAATGAAGCATCCCTTGAGTAGACCCCTTTTTCTCTTAAAGGGTTCCCAAGGGACTCCCCTTTGAAAGCTTTGATCTCAAGTGAATTCTATGGCGTCTAGCTTGGGGCAGCCCGACTAGACCTGTCTTTTCTATGACTATCCTACAATGCAACTTACAGTAGCCATGGGCTTCTCTTATTAGTCTTGCTCTGTAGGACCGAGAACCTATAGAGCTCCTTTGCATCAAGTTTTCCTAACATGTTTAGTCTATGGATTAACATGTTGCTTTGTAGGTGCGCCTGTGAAGCCGCTTTCTAGTCCAACTTTGTGGAGTCCCCTTGTATATGGGGTTACCTCATGTGAGAAATATTGGGGGACACCTCCTTGCAGGTTTACGGGCCTGTAAGGTGCTTACATCATTTGGGTTTCCTCCATGTGAGAGATCTTGGGGGAAGCCTCTTTGCAAGTCTACAGGCCTATGAGGCACTTACTTCACTGGGCTTCCTTCATGAGAGAGAACTTGGGGGTTGCCTTCTTCCAGGTCTATGGGCCTATGAGACACTTTCATCCTACAAGATTGGTCCATCGTTGGTCTAAGGGCCTTCGGTGTACTTTTTTCAACTTCATAGTTCCAAAGAGCTACGAAGTCCTTTTGTTCGAACCTCCTCAGGAGAGAGTACTTGTGGAGCCATCTCTCTTAGAATTTTCATTCCTTTCTAGCTTCTCCATCTCTTTCTTAAATTCTCTTTCTTCTCAATTGCGTATACTAGGCCATAATGTGTTTCCAAATCTTGGGAAGGAGGAGGATCTTCATAGAGAGTATTGTTCCAACAATGGGGATTATGCTCCTCTATGGGATCGCCATCATCCTATTTAATAGGACTTCCAACATTATCCTCTTTAGCAGAAGCGTACTCATCTTCCTCAGGAGGACCAATACTAAGAAAATTACAATTTATGTTCACACTATCCCACTATACAAAAGAATAATCATCTTTGATGGCAGGTGTGGATGATGTTATCAGAAGGTTTAAGTGGATTAGGTTGACTTTATGTTCCCTATTGAAGGAATCAGTAAAGTATAAAGAACCCCAATCATCACGAAGACATGCATTTTCTTGAGAAGAAGTAGAAGGAGAGAGTACTTATGGAGCCATCTCTCTTGGAATTTTCATTCATTTCTAGCTTCTCCATCTCTTTCTTAAATTCTCTTCTTCCCAATTGTTTATATCGAGCCATAACGTGTTCGCAAATCTTGGGAAGGAGGAGGATCTTCATAGAGAGAATTGTTCCAATAATGGGGATTATGCTCCTCTATGGGATCACCATCATCCTCTTTAATAGGACTTCCAACATTATCCTCTTTAGCAGAAGTGTAATCATCTTCCTTAGAAGGAGGATCAATACTAAGAACATTACAATTTATGTTCACACCATCTTGCAATACAAAAGAATAATCATCTTTGATGGCGAGTGTGGATGATGTCATCAGAAGGTTTAAGTGGATCGGTTCAACTTTATGTTCCCCATTGAAGGAATCAGTAAAGTCTAAAGAACCCCCATCATCACCAAGACATGCATTTTCTTGAGAATAAATAGAAGGAGAAAACTTAAGATTTCTTGCTTCAGAAGGGTCTTCTTTAGGGACATCTATCTCAAGAGTATCCTTTGTAGTAGGTACTACTGGAGTAAACATCGACCCATTGGAAGACACTGAAGGAGTAAGAGTAGACACAACTGAAATCTAACTAACAACTGCCATCTCATATAAGTGCATAGCCTTAGGATTAGCCTTGATTGTGACTACCCGATTATTGCAAATGAACTTAATAGATTTATGCAAGGTAGACGAAACTTCACCCATAGCATGAATCCATGGTATATCAAGAAGAAGATTATATGGTAGATTTTTTGACATAACATATACAAGGGTTGGCACGGTAATGGGTCCCAACCTCAAAGGCAAGACTATTGTGCCTAGGGCCTGTCGACCAACATTGTCGAACCTGCGAATGTCAATTGAAGAAGCATTAAGAGAAGATGAATCAATATGAATCTTAGGAAATAGATCAATGCTACACACATTGAGCGTCAAACAACGTCAATGAGAGTATGTCTAATGTCGATATTATTAATATTAACTATAATCATTAGAGGATCTGCTTGCTTCTGTACTTCTAGAGGTGGTAGTTCCTATGGATAGAACATAATATTCAGCAAATCCACACAAATATAAACTATCAATGCATCAACATCCATCGGCCTAGTGGAAGAACGAAAGAGGAGCTTTTGCAAGGATTCTTGAAGCATGCCTTGATAAAACAAAGTAGACAAAAGCAAGTCCCATAGTGAGATCTTAGTCAGAGTAACCCGAGGTTGCTCAACAAGATTGTAGTCATCAGGTGCTTTAATCGTGGGTTTGGGTTTTGAAGGAACACTCGGTTGCCTTCTTGCAAGTATGTGGGCCTGTGAGACACTTTCATCCAGTGAGATTGGTCCATCATTAGTCTGAGGGCCTTTGGTGTAATTTTTGCAACTTCATAGTTCCGCGGAGCTACAGAGTCCTTTTGTTCGAACCTCCTTAGGAGAGAGTACTTGTGGAGCCATCTCTCTTGAAATTTTCATTCCTTTCTAGCTTCTCCATCTCTTTCTTAAATTCTCTTCTCAATTGTGTATATCAGATCAAAGATTTGCATCTTCTTCTATAACTGAGGGTAAATTCAGGTTAGCTTATCAATCAATTAAGCATATAAAATAAACCCAAAGACCTATCGAGTACAAAGGAAATTAAACAATAAAATAGTTATACCTGTAAGTTGAATTCTCCATGATTACCTCCATAGTACCTTCTTACTTGCTGGTTGACGTGTTGCCCTCAGATTCATCGTGCAAGCAATCTGCAAATAGATTTCTATGTCCTACACCAAGCTTTGAAGGATTTTAGATATGCCTAATTCCTATGCCTATGACTATGATTTCCAATGCTTAAACATGCTAAGACTTGATCAAATAAAGACAATAATTGCAATGAGAAGCCTAAGTGTGCCAGTGTGTAAATGTGTGATGCGTCTATGTAAAATGTCAGCGTGTATGTGTGTAATCGAAAAGTGAGAGGAAAATGGCATTTTATAGAAAATGCCATTTTGAATGGACGGGTGAGATTGAATTGTGACCAAAACCTAAAATAAGAGGCCCAGATTAAATTTGATAATCCCTAATTAGGGTTAGGGAAAAATCATTAATCGAGCGGTCAAGATGTCATCTCAGATAATCGAATCGGAGGTCGAGAATAAATGAGGAAATTAATTCGAAAATAAAGATTTTTGAAAATAAAAAGGATAAAGATCAGACTGAAGATCAATTTTGGAAGGGTCAAGAACCTGCCCGATCACTTGACTCTTGGAGGAAAGTTACCGATTTGGAATTAAATTAATTCCAAATGTGAACTTTGGGAAATAAAGAATAATCCATGTTTCGGATTATTTACCATAATGAGCTAACAGTTAAGATTGAGATGACATTTTAAATAATTTAATTTATTTAAAATGAGAGGAATATTAAATTTGGCAATTAAATAATTAAATTTAATTATTCAATTTAGGAGATAAGACTAATAATTAAATTAATTAATTCATTCATTTAATTATGATAATTAGTGACATATTAAATAAATAAATAAAAACTTATTTATTTAATCATTAGAAAGAATAAAGTGTATAGCAGGTAATTAAATAAATTAAGAAATTTATTTAATTAAGGGAAGACTTAGACAATTAATGATGTATTTAATAAATAAATAAGATTTATTTATTTAATAATCATGAAGAATAAAATGACGTGAATTAATTAAATAATTATGAATTATTTAATCAATTGTCGAATGTAGACCAAGGACATAATTAAATGTCATAATTATGCTAGGAAGAAAGTGGTAAAAATAGAGCTTGCAGGCCTAGGTCATTTTTAGGTGTCTACATTTGCCCCTCTTTGTCATAATGCCGCTTGTCGCGTTGTGACAAAGAAACTAAGTCAAAGTCATGCCCCAGTGAAAAATACAATGAGGAAGAATGAGGAGGAGGGTTACGGTATGCCCCCTCGAGAGGAAAGACGTGTTCCAAGAATATGGGTGTGCTCTCGAAATTGATGAGAAGACTAGAATATGAAGAGATAAAGAAATGTTAGTGCAAAAGATATGGATGATGATATGGATGCAATGCCTATATGAGATGGGTGAGAGAAGATGACAAGACTAAAGAAGATCCATGCTAATTCCTAGACCAAATCCTTCAAAGCATTGCCATAGGACTTTAATATTTATTGCTCTTAATCATCATTGGGCGGTAAAAATGACACAAATGGACAACAAACACCATGATATGACGTAGACCAAGGTGTGCAAGGTCATCCATTTGAAAAATAGACAGTCACAGAAAAGGAATGTCCTAACTCATACTAAGGGTGAAGTTGCCCCAGTCTTTTTCTCAAGACAATCCACAGACAGCAATCAAAGAAAATAAAATAGGCCAATAGACATCATTGCACCTCTAAATCCTTCATGGGACATCCTTGAGGTAGCTAGTAACATGACCAAAAATACAAGATAGTAAAAATATAAGACAAAATAGCCAAGATAGTCAAAAGATAAGACAAGATAGACCAGAAAGATTAACAGCCATTTTATTTTGTTTGCCAATGTTTGTTTTCCAAAGATTGATTTCTTGTCGGTTTGACAGTTTTGACAGTTTAAGCGTTTTTCCAATTTGATGGTGTTGACAGTTTGACAGGGCCTATTGTTAGGAAGGACACATCTTGAAAAAGGAAAAGGACATTTTGACGAAGTCTAACTCCAAGAACGACACATCTTGAAGAGGGCCAAAGAGTGACGAGACTGACATTGTTTTGACTAATATGTTTTGGCAAGTTGACTGATGTTGACTGTATGATTGATTGGCTTATGTTGTCTGATTTTGACCAATTTTGATGTTGGTGTTTCAAATGACTGTCTTGTGTCTGAGTTTGACTATGTCTGACTTATTTGATTGATGTGACGATTGTGACAAATGCCATGATTTTATTTGGACCAACCTAAAAGGACCGACCTAATGTCTCGGGGACTCATCGACTGATGGAATTGCCTACGTAGCAAATGCACAGAGACAACGTAGTTCGACAATGACATGGACTGACTGACATGAATGACTTTGACTCCATTTTGAGAATTTTGACATTGATTTGGATGTTTTTGTGTTTTTCTTCAAGACGTTTTATGATTTTTAGGTCTTTCTTCAAGACATTTTATGATGTTTTTTGGTTTTTCTTCATGACATTTTATGATATTTTTGTCTTTTTATCATTTTATGATTTTTTTGGATTTTGACGTTTAAGAGGATCATGACAAATGCATATGACTGATGCCTATACATGAGAATCCAAGGACAAACATGATTGTGCCCCTAGTCAAGCTAAATACCAATTGACATGTGATGACAACGTTGTTTGAGGTGGGAAGGATGCATCCCGAAACAACGCGAGGACGATGACGATAATGTGACGAAAGTATGGAGGTCTACAGCCGAGCTAGGAACGCAGTCAAGTAAAATTTTGGATAATGTGCTTGTATGGATTAGACTCGTTGCATTTGGAATGACTTGGTTAGGACTAGATGGGATGATGATTATCCTTAGACCGTTTGACAAGGGAAAGCCAAGATAGGTGACAGGCATGAAAGGATAGGGGGTGGCCTTAGTAAAAGACGGGAAACATGAGACTAATGGAATTGTTATATGATTTTCAAGGACTATGTCGTACAAGGACAATAAGACTATGATGGTCAATGACATGATGTTTCGTGAATCGTGTATGACCGAAGGATAGACATGTCAAGAGTTTTCCCAAAGCATGATTTATGTGTGCCAGTTTTATGTCAAGACCAAGGTAAGTGGGAAAAATGCATGGAAATGATAGGGCTTAGATGGACGTCAATGTCATGAGGAAGGCATGGAAAATGAGACGACTTGCCCCCAAGTATAAAATTCCACATAGATAATTTATTTTACACATGATGCCTGTTTGCCAGGTTTTCATCATAGTACTTATCCAGGGTGCCTATTTGCCAAGTTTTCACCATTGGATGAAATTTTTCTCTTTACTATTTTCTTGACTTTTTGATTTTTTTGGTGTCACCAAGATGCCTATTTGCCAAGTTTTCATCAAGGTGACGATTTTTTAATTTTTTCAATTTTTTTTTTTGTATTTTTGATTTTGTGGATAGCCTGGATACTTTAGATGACCATTGCCTATTCTGAATTCACTGACGGTGTCGATGTAGAGACTGATGCCATGATATGCCAATAATGTCTTGTTTGAAGTAGTTGTCTTGTCAAGATCGTAATGCTTGTATACAACTGATTGATGTCATTGTGATCCTTTCTGATACTAGAGTTGGCCTTATCAAAATACGCACATTGCAATAGAGTGCCATGAGAGTCCTTGTGGTAAAGATTTGCTGCCATGATGTGACGGATTTGTGATGTGGGATTTTTGGACTTTAAGCGAGATGTAGGATTACGACAGATGATGGTAGAGGTGGAAAGGTTGTTTGGACGTTTGGATGAATCACCTTTTATTTTCCAAACTTGAGATGGTGGATGACGGATTTTGGAGGGATGGTGTTTGGAACCAACACTTTTATATGCCTTGCTTGATGCCCATTTTGAAGGAGGTGGACATTTGTTATATGTGGGAGTCCTCTTTGTTTGTGGCTCCACATATTTATTGAATTTTTCTTTTGACATATTTTCTTTTCTTGATCCATTTTTCTTTGGGATCCATTTTAATTTCATTTGTCCACTTGTCTTTTTTGTCTGATTCGATGGCCTTTGACATTTGATTTTGATCTTTTGACTTGTAAGACTTTTATTTTTGTTGGTTCCAAAGGGAAGGCTTATTTATGATGGAATGACGGTTTATGGTGTGGGTGGAGGGGGTGTTGGCAACAATCTTATGACAAGGATTTCTCATGGACTCCATTTTGACGTTTGTATCTGACAAAGTTGCCCTCAGTATCAAGGAGGTACCACTGACATCATTTGATTTGCTAACTAAGGAATAGCCAAGACCTTGATGTCTGTAATTTTCCTGAAGCTGTATTGGTTCCAGAATGCCTTGCTCGTGTATGCCTAGTCCTTCGCCTTGATATTGCATGCTTTGACATATTCTATTTGCGATGGGGTATTTGTTGTTTTGAAAGCAATATGCTAACCCATCCTTGTGTATGTGGATACTGTCACTTGTAATATTTTCGTCTGCAAGAAAGTCTACTCTGACAAAGATAGATGACCCTAGTTGATAAAGTTTCTTAGCTTCATTGTCATGTTGGACATATTCCTAACTGATATCTTTGGTCTGATCATGTGACATGTCAGGTTTAAATGATTTTGTTGGTGCTTCCAATGCAATGTCGAAGCCATCATTATGTTTAGTGTCATAGAGTCCAATGATTTTAGCTATAACTTGATCATATGCAAGCATGTCCCTAGTGGAAGATTCTTGTTCTGGAGGAATATCGTCTATGTGTCCCATGGAGGCAAGTGTCTCATCATGGGAAGTGTTAATAGTCAAGGCCTTTATAAGGTCGGAAAGTGTTTGATCATGAATGGTGTAAAGGTCAAGGAGCGGATCATTTTGGACTTCTTGGTCAATGATAGGGTCTTGGTTGAAGATGGGGTTGTCATGGATGATATATTTGGAAATAGAATTGCTATTAAGGAGAGGTGTGTTTTGGATGTCCTGATTGTCTTGAAGGACTTCATGGATGGACTGAAAGATAAGGTCATGGGATGGACTACCTTGTTCTTGACATGAGGGTGACAATATAAGGTCATGCTTTGGGATTTCATTTTGACATGTATCCTCAAATTTATTAAATGGGATTTGGCTTTGAGTAATGACAGAATTTTCATGACTAGATGTGGCTTGTGAGGGGGTGACTTGAAAAGGATTAATGAACAAAGGACTAGGATAGGACGTGGGAACTTGGACTGGACTAGTATATGAAGGACTAGGATAGGACATGGGTACTTGCATTAGACTAGTATGTGAAGGACAAGGGTATAATGTGGAGACTTCGACTGTATTAGTTGGTAATGACATAGGGACCTGGATTGGATTGGTGTGATATGATGTGGGGACTTGACATGAGTTGGTAGATGGTTGATAAGGGATGTAGACTTGGACGAGATTAATAGGTGGACTAGCATATGACGTGGAGACATGGAATGGACTAATGGACAGTTGGTTTCCCTTGTCAAGGTTAGGATAAGGGTAATAACTGGACATTTGTTGGGAATTCATGGCAAGATTTGTGTTAAGTGACTGTTGATGGTGAGGATAGACAGATGGAGGTCTCACAATATTTATGTCAAATCCGTGTGGTAACTTAGCCCCTTGGTCCAAAAGTATAGCTAAATATCTTTGAGGGTCTTGTAAGACTGAGTTTTCTACAAAGGAGGCTATGTCAGGATTTTGCGCTGCAGCCTCTAAGTCTTTGACATATACTCGTCCATTCTGGTCTCTTTTTATTAATGGCTCAAAAATGTTTTGTGATGAAGATGGTATGTTCATGGAAGATTGCATGTTCATGTTGTGAAATGGGTCAGAAAAGGTCCAATGTTTGTTCGTGTCATAAGTGTTATTGTCGATGTTGGGATTGGAATCTTGTCCAAAGTTTGCCATTTGTCGTTGTTGTCTTTGAAGTCTAGTCTCAACCGTAAAAGGGATTTGCTCAAATGAGGACGATGAAAATGACAACTAAATGCAAGGATGACACTAGCCTATGTTTTTTGGATTTTTTGGATAAAGGATGAAAATGCAAGACTATGTTTTTGGATTTTTGACAATAAGGGATGCAATATGACAATGTTGTCTAAATAAAATGACTAATGCCAAAGGACAATGAAGACTAAGATGACAAGTTATGTCACTAATTTTTTTTGTATTTTTGGAATAAAGGATGACAATGCAAGATGATGATGACGTTTTCCTAAGGAAATGATTAATGCAAGATGACAAGGTTGTCAAGGCCAAAGTGCCAAATGAGGACTAAGATGATGATGTTTGACTAAGGACTTAATGTTATAAATGCAAGGTCTAGGTTCAAAATGATGACTAAGATGAACAATGCAAAGTCTAGGTTCAAAATGAGGACTGCAATTTATTTTTTTTGATGTTTTGCTGAAAAGTCTGAGTTGTCTAAGGTCGATTGTTTGTGTCCAGATTTGCGACTGTTGTGTATAATGTTTGAGTAATCCAACAAGCACTTGACAAGCACAATGTTTTGGGTGTAAGCAAACACACATAAGACAAGTACAATCCTAAAAGGCCAATAGGCCAAGGGTTTGTATACTTGGTATAGCCCACCAATATACCCCAGATTGGTGATAAACACCTTTCCTTCTCGAGAGCGGATAGCTTAGAATTTTGGTGGCATTGGCTCCCCTCCATGGCTCATTAACGTCATTCAAAGACACAAAATTTGAATTCTTGGGTAGTGACTTCCCAAGAATTGCTATCTCTACTCAAGGGGATCAGTAGTGAGTGTCTTCGGGCATGATACTGTACCCTGCACTATACCAAGCAACGACCAAAGAACAATTGGACACTAAAACAAGAGGTATTTAATTCGGGCATTCCGTTCGTGGGGCATGATCCATGCGGCGAGAGTCCCCTTTCAGATCCATCTCGTTGGAACCACACTCGTGATTCTTGGGATTTCCCCAAGAATCCACTTTTATATACCAGCTGGAAGTCCCTCGGGTTTAGGGTGCTACCGGTCTGAGTTGTCCTAGGGTGAGTACTTTTTCCCACCAGAACAAGCCCAAGTTCTAGAGTTAGTAACCGTTTCTCTTACACCCAGGATTGCACAAGTGCGCAAGGGGAGAGGATACTTCGATTACCAAATCGTGAGAGTATATAACAGATAAAATGGGTCTGGTTTTTTGATCACTGAGTTTTCACGTCGGGTTCACCAATGTAACTGAGGGTAAATTCAGGTTAGCTTATCAATCAATTAAGCATATAAAATAAACCCTAAGACCTATCAAGTACAAAGGAAATTAAACAATAAAACAGTTATACCTATAAGTTGAATTCTTCATGATTACCTCCATAGTACCTTCTTACTTGCTGGTTGACATGTTGCCCTCATATTAGTCGTGCGAGCAATCTGCAAATAGATTTCTATGTCCTACACCAAGCTTTGAAGGATTTTAGATATGCCTAATGCCTACGACTATGATTTCCAATGCCTAAACATGCTAAGACTTGATCAAATAAAGACAATAATTGCAATGAGAAGCCTAAGTGTGCCAGTGCGTAAAAGTGTGATGCGTCTATGTAATATATCGGCGTGTATGCATGTAATTGAAAAGTGAGAGGAAAATGGCATTTTATAGAAAATGCCATTTTATAGAAAATGCCATTTTATAGAAAATGCCATTTTATAGAAAATGCCATTTTATAGAAAATGCCATTTTGAATGGACGGGTGAGATTGAATTGTGACCAAAACCTAAAATGAGAGGCCCAGATTAAATCTGATAATCCCTAATTAGGGTTAGGGAAAAATCATTAATCGAGCGGTCAAGATGTCATCTCAGATAATCGAATCGGCGGTCGAAAATAAATGAGGAAATTAATTTGAAAATAAAGATTTTTGAAAATAAAGAGGATAAAGACCAGATTGAAGATCAATTTTGGAAGGGTCAAGAACCTGCTCGATCACTTGACTCTTGGAGGAAAGTTACCGATTTGGAATTAAATTAATTCCAAATGTGAACTTTGGGAAATAAAGAATAATCCATGTTTCGGATTATTTACCATAATGAGCTGACAGTTAAGATTGAGATGACATTTTAAATAATTTAATTTATTTAAAACGAGAGGAATATCGAATTTGGCAATTAAATAATTAAATTTAATTATTCAATTTAGGAGATAAGACTAATAATTAAATTCATTCATTCATTCATTTAATTATGATAATTAGTAACATATTAAATAAATAAATAAAAACTTATTTATTTAATCATTAGAAAGAATAAAGTGTATAGCAGGTAATTAAATAAATTAAGAAATCTATTTAATTAAGGGAAGACTTAGACAATTAATGACGTATTTAATAAATTAAATAATCATGAAGAATAAAAGGACATGAATTAATTAAATAATTATGAATTATTTAATCAATAGTCGAATGTGGACCAAGGACATAATTAAATGTCATAATTATGCTAGGAAGAAAGTGGTAAAATAGAGCTTGCAGGCCTAGGTCATTTTTAGGTGTCTACATCTTCACCCTAATTATATGTCGTTCCTCTCTTTGTTTTAGAATTCTTCTAGGTGTTATTATTTTTAATTTGGGGATGATGCATGGTATTGAGACAACCTTTTACATCGAGGTCTCTTTCACTTTGTTAACTCAAATCCTTTAGTGTTTTGTGTGCTTGTTTGTGTGTGTGTTTTTATGTTCTAACCTCATAATGTAGTGGGTTTTTATGTTCTAACATTGTTTTCTTGTGCAAGTCTTTCTTGTATAATATGTTTGTTTTGCAAGTCTTCAGCCTGGGGGCATGCTTCCTTGGTTCGAAGAGTTATCTACTTCCTCTACAACATCCTTTTGGCATCAAGATTTTATTTATGTTTAGTAGATTTCCTTTAGCATGCATATTAGTGTAGATTCATATGCCCACTAAAGTGGGGGAAAATTTTAATATCGTAAAATTGTACCCATTGCAATTTCACATACATTCTTGCATCTGCTTTAGTGTCCACTCCCTTAGAATTTGTGTAGGTTCATTTTAGCCCTTGCATCAACATTTTTCCCTTCTCAAGATGCTTAGCACCTCTTTTCAGCAGCTACCCTTGCGTGTCAACTTTGCATTAAACCTTATGCTTTTCCTGTTCTCGTCATTTTATAGCGTGATGTGTTCGTGCTAATTTTTTAGATCAAATATGCACTATAAGAAGAAAAACATAACACGAAACATAAGACACTACAATTTATCTTGGGAAACCCTTCTACTCAAGGGAGAAAAACCAAGCAAAAATTTAATAACTTATAGATTAGATACAATAGTGCAAAAATAACACTCCAGAATCAAGCCTAGAGAGGCAAAATACAACAAAATAATCTAGCATTGTAGATAGTGTGAATTTTTTATCAACAAAGAATAAGAGAACCTCCTTCTTGAATGTCAAACTTGCTTCTGATCATAGAAAATGAATGTTGAATTGAATGAATAAATGAGGAGAGTCTCTCTCCTATATATACAGATCCAGGCGTCATTTTTCTCTTGAGTCACCCATAAAATTCAATATTTGCTTGTGATTACTAGGTTGACTTCCCTTATGCAATAATTATTTTTGGAAATACCTCTTGAAGCTACTCAAAAACATTAATACTCCCTCTTAGCTAGGGAGGTATTCTCAGATATCTGGTCATGGATTCTCTCAACACATCACTTCTACACAACATCCACAATGGCTACACCCAATTGTGGGAAACATAGCCCAGTCTCAGAGATGTGATCTATATAAGGGCTTTCACCTCATATTTCTCAGTCTTAGAGAAATATACACTATAAGGGATTTCACCTCATATTTCTTCGTTTCAGAGAAATATACGCTACAAGGGATTTCACCTCATATTTCTCCATCTCAAAGAAATATAGGCTACAAGGGCTTTCACCTCATATTTCTTTGACATCTCAGAGAAATATACACTACAAGGGCTTTCACCTCATATTTCTCTGTCTCAAATAAATATGCACTACAAGGGATTTCACCTCATATTTCTCAATCTCCGAGAAATATACACTACAACAAATCTTAATGATGATGTGACTCCCTCTCAGCGAGGGCAACATTCTCCACCACCCCAAGCTTGTCTCAGAAATGTACAAACTTTACCCTGGAAAGAGGCTTGGTGAGGATATCATCCATCTAATCATGAGTGCAAATGTACTTGAGCTGGATTGCTTTCCTTAACACCATGTCTCTGATGTAATGATGCTTGATCTCCACATGTTTTGTCCTATCATGAAATACATGATTTACTAAGAGCTTTACACATCTCTGGTTATCACAGTGAATCAATGTCGGCTCTAACATCTGACCAAACAATCCTACAAGGATCTTTTGAAGCCATACTACTTGATGGGATACTACACATGCTCCAATATATTTAGCCTCTATTGTACTTAGTTCCATAGAGGTCTGCTTCTTGCTACACCAATAAATCATGGCAGACCCCAAACTAAAGCAACATCCAGAGGTGCTCTTCCTATCGGGTACACTCCCAGCCTAGTTAGAATCAGAATAGCCCTGTAATCTCAAATCCCCACTGGAGGCATACCTCAAGCTATATCCCATAGTACCACATAAGTATCTTAGTATATGCTTTGTTGCAACTAGATGTATTTGTCTTGGCTCACACATGAACTGGTTGAGAGCACTCATTGCAAAACAAATGTTAGGTATGGTGTTGAATAGGTACATCAATGATCCAATCAATCATCTATACATGGTGGGATCTACCAAATATGAATCGGGTGCTTTGTCACTCAACTTCTTCAAATTTGTCTCCATAGGTGTAGCCATGGTCTTACAGTCCATCATCCCAATTCTTCTCAATATATCTATAGTGTATTTCCCTTGACTTAGGAAGATTTCATCAAGTCTCTTCCATACTTCCAGTCCTAGGAAGTAATGCATAAGGCCAAGTTCCTTCATCTTGAACTTAGAGGCTAACTCTTTCTTACATTGGACAATGAGCTTCTCTGCTCTAGTGAGAAATAAATCATCAACATAAAGGACCAAGATCAAGGCCTCACCATCAACTATCTTGAAATAAAGGTTGGAATCTACATCATTCTTGGAGAAATCCAAACTCATCAAGTATCTATCAATCCTTTCATACCATGCATGAGGTGCTTGTTTAATACCATGCAAATCCTTCTTCAATCTACACACATGAGTCTCCTTCCCATGAATCATGAAATCATCTGGTTGCTAGATGCACACTTCTTCCTCAATCACACCATTAAGAAATGCATTCTTTACATCCATTTGATGTAACTTCCAGCCCTTGGAAAAGGCAATAGCAATAATCACCCTGATGGAAGTGTATCGAGCAATAGGAGAAAATGTCTCCTCATAATCTATTCCCTCTTTTTGAGAGAATCCTCTTGCCACCAATCTTTCCTTGTGTTTCTCAATGCTGCCATCAGTTGCATGCTTGATTTTGTAGAGCCATTTGGAAGGCACTACTGACTTCCCTTCAGGTCTCGGAACAACATCCCATACATCATTTTTAATGATGGACTAATACTCTTTTGTCATCGCATCTCTCCACACCTACTAGTTAGATGCCTCATAACTAGAAGGCTCAGAATCAATAATGTGACTCGTCAAAGCCACATAACCTAGGAACTTCTAAGGTCTCTTGCTTTCCCTAAAAGTGCCTCGAGGAGCTGCATATTTTACCACCCCCTGCATGGTTTTTTGTTCCCATAGGGGCCTCTTCCGACCTACGACAATATCTCTAGGCCCATCAGTTGGGTCTATAGGATCAACTAGATCAATATTCTTAGCCAGTTCGTTGGACTCCCTCTGAATGTCAAGAGTATGATCAAGGGATGAATCCATATCCTGTGGAGCCTCCTGCTCCTCGCTATCTATCTCCATGTAAGATCCTTTAGATCTTTTTCAGGCTACCTCTTCTTTGAAGGAGACATCCCTGTTGATCTCAATCTGTTTATGTCTTGGAATATATATTTGATAATCCTTTGAAGACTCATTGTAGCCCACAAATATACCGTTCTTGCTTGAAGGTTCCAATTTTTTTCTTTTGTCCTTGAGCACATGAATGTACACAGGACTGCCAAATATTCTCAAGTGACTAACCTCAGGCTTCACACCTATAAAGGCCTCTTCTGGAGTCATGTTTCCCAATATCTGATGAGGACTTATATTTTGAACATATACTGCAGTTATGGAAGCTTCTGCCCATAGGAAATTCTACAAACTTTGATCATGAATCATAGCCTTAGCTGCCTCTTGTATAGATCTGTTCTTTCTTTCAGAAATTCCATTTTTTTGAGGGTTGTATAGAACATAGAACTCCCTCTTGATCCCTGCCTCAATGCAGAAATTATGAAATCCTCTGGAAGTGTACTCCTCTCAATTATCTGATCTTAGAACCTTAATCCTCTTCCCAGACATGTTCTCAACTTGTGCCTTGAATTCTCAGAATCTATCAAGGACTTCTTTAGACTCCTTATATTTCAAGAAGTAAAGCCAAGTCTATTGAGAATAATCATCAATGAAAGTCACATAGTACCAGAATCTACTCAGTGATTCCACAAACATCAGTCCACATAAATATGAATGAATAAGATTTAAGATCCCCTTGGATCTACTATCACTACTATGAAAGGGACTCTTGATATTCTTACCAAGTGTGCATCCTTTGTAGATGCCATTGTGTTCTAAACTAAGCTTCAGAAGACCAGTAACCACCTTCTCCATAGAGGGAAGGGCTCTAAAATGTAAGTGAGCAAGTCTCCTATGCCATAGCTCACTCAAACGGATAGAGCCGTGCAATAATGCCTAAATTGGTCGAATTGATAATCTGTATAGGCTCTCTTAATGAGTACCAATCACCTGAGTTGTTTTTATGCTAGAGTTCTTAGGCCATGCAAGAAATTTTCCTTCAGAAAAGGAAACCTTGTACCCTTTGTCCTCCAAGGCTGAAATGGAGACAAGGTTTCTTTTGATCCTTGGTATGAACAAGACATCACTAAAATGAAGAGGGATACTTGAATCTAGCTAGAAGGAAGTGACCCCAACTACCTTTATGGTATAACTAGCATCATCTCCAATTATCACCTGTAAATTAGACTCTTTCTTTACTAAGTCTGTAAGATGCTCTCTATAGCCTGTAAGTGACGTGAAGCACCACTATCTATCAACCAAGTATCATTGTTAGTTGGTACATTACTTGGAAGAGCGGAGATGAATATAAATCCCTCTTAATCATCTTTTGAATGTATTGATTCCTTCTGAGGTGTCTCTTCATCAATTTCTATAGTAGAAAAATGTTGCTTCAATTTTAATTTGCAATCTCAGGCATAGTGTCCATACTTGTCACACCTATAGCACTGAATATGAGAGAGATCCTTCTTTTTTGATTTTGGAACAAAATTTTATTTTTTGTCTCTATTCCTCTTGAAGGTGCCTCTTTTTCCTTCTCTTCCTTTGCCTCTTTCTCTAGCAGCATGTGTAACAAGAACCTGATTTTCTTCATTCTGGGAGTTTCACCCATTTCCTCTTACTGCCAATATGGTTTCTTCTTGAATACAGTTAGCTTGAAGGCGATCAAACTTGGGAAGCTTGGATCTCCCACTGATGCTATGAATAAAAGGTTCCCAAGATTGGGGAAGACCATTTAGTGCCAACATAACAAGATCTCTATCTGCAACTATATCCCCAATAGAGCTCAATTGATCTCTCAAATAAGAGATCTTCATAAAGAATGAAATAATTGATTCTCCTTTATCCATATTTACATGATGGAGTTGTCTCAGAGTAAGGGCTCTGCTAGTATTGTTGATCTCATCCAGTCCTTTTAGTGGATCAAACATTTATTTAGTTGTCTTCATCTTGGAGATGATCGGTACTAGGTGATCCTTCACAGAGTCTATCATGATCTTTCTAGCCTTCGTGCCATTTTTCTTCCACTGGATTTTCTTTAAGTCTTCTAACGGCTCAAGCATGTCATTTTCTACGAATTCTAGAAGATCATTCTCTTCTAAGGCAATGAGTACCCTAAATTTCCAAGAGTTGAAGTTTGAAGCTCCATCAAGCTTGTCTTCTACCTTGAAACCAGTCACCATCTTCTTTTTCTGAGAAACTTCCCTGAATAATGGAATTGACTTCCACACACTGCTTAGCCAAATATGATTAGTTCTTCCTGAACCTCAGCTTTGATACCATGTTAATTTTTCAAATCAACTATGCACTATAAGCAGAAAAGCATAACATGGAACATAAGACACTGTAATTTATCCTGGGAAACCCTTCTACTCAAGAGAGAAAAACCTAGTAGAAATTTGATAACTTATAGATCAGATACAATAGTGCAAAAATAGCACTCCAGAATCAGGCCTAGAGAGGTAGAATACAATGAAATAATCCAACACTGTAGATAGTGTGAATTTTTTATCAACAAAGAATAAGTGAACCTCCTTCTTGAATGTCGAACTTTGTTTTGATCACAGAAAATCGAATGTTGAATTGAATGAATAAATGAAGAAAGTATCTCTCCTATATATACAAATCCAGGCGTCATTTTCCTCTTGAGACGACCCATAAAATTCAATATTTGTTTATGATTATTAGGTCGACTTGCCTTATGTAATACTTCTTTTGGGAAATACCTCCCAAAGCAACTCAAAAACATTAACAGTCTGGATACTAGCACGCCGCATAGACGTTCACATGCCATGCTAGCACCCTACAATGTTTTGTTATGAAATAACTTGCACAATAGAAGAATATGATATGAAATATGCTGCAAATACTTGATAATAACTGAGAATAACAAGCCACTTCGAAGGGGAAAACGTCCAAATATCTCTAATGAGAACACACTTCACACTTGATGATGAAATAAGACTCACAACCTCCTATATATACCTATTTATGCCAAGGATATCACCTAGGCCGACTTAGACACACCTATATAAGACTTAGGCCGACCTAAACAACTAAATAACAATATACTAATGATAATATGACTTAATAGGGAGTTAAGATAGCCACAAGCCGACTATTCATAACCCGATGTACAATAATATTAAGGGCGTAGCACATTTCAATGTTCAAATGACCATTTCCGTGTATGTTTTCCACTTGTCATCTGCCTTTTTCGGTGGTAACAGCTTGATATGCTTTTTAATTGCTCGAGAAGCTTCTTTTCCCTCTTTAAAAGCTATCTTTTCAACTCATTTGAGCTCTAGCTTCACTCTAACTTCTCTCCAGCTCTGGCTCATGCCTTTTCCTCTTGTGATATTGCTTGTACAACTCCATATAGTTTGTTACAACAACACTCTCAAGCTCTTATAACACTCTTTGCAACTCCTTTGGCTCTTGCAGGTCCATCTTCCTTACCTTGTGCTTGCCAGCATCCTGGGATTCCATATCCCCTATCTATTACATCCTTACTTTGTTGTGCGGATTGTCTTCCTTAAGCGAGGATTGCTTTTATCACCTACATTTTGTGATACGGGTTCTCCTGCTCGAGCGGGTTTTTTATTTTATCACTCATCACATATTTCATTTCTCTCTATATATCTAGTTGTCCGTGGAGGTGGGAACACCAAAACGTGGGTTTGACTAAGGAAAATCCCTATACATCCCCAATACTTTCTCCAGATCTTATGCATGCATGTATTGAAGACATTCACGTGCTGGAGGTTTCATCACTTGCATGGTTGTGAGCATTTCCTTTCTACCTCCCATTCTCTTTATCATTTCTATTTCACTTTATTTCAACTTTATCACATTCTATTATTTTCCAATACTTTTGAAGTTCTCAATAATTAGATTGCTAGTAGTTACTTTTCTATTCTCTATGAAAAACTTGTTTTTTAGTCAGGTACGAGATGCTAGTACACCTATGGGATGCTAGTGCGATGCGCTGTCATCCGTATTCCACACTTCCATCCTTTGGTCGAGAGCTCGTCAATTTGTCCAAAAAAACTTTGTGGCATGCTATTTCCAATTCTAGAACTCTCGCGTTGTTCCTTGAGGTAGTTTAGGGCAATTCGCCTCGTGAGGTTCTCTGAATGAAGAGAACTCGTAAGTAGCAAATGCCCCTTCTCTACAATTAGCAAAAATAGATTTATCTTTTAAATCCATGAGCAAGCATTCATCATCTTCATCCCTATAATCAAATTCATCATAAAAAATACTTGCATCTTCTCTAACATAATAACTTTTCTTAATCATCTTACCTTTATTCTCTTTATTTTTATTATTCAAAGCTTTGTTTGGACATCTTGAATCATGGTGACCTATCTTTCTACAACTAGAATATTTGAAAGGAAGCTTACCATTGTACTTACAAGCACCCTTTTTCATTCTCCTTACAAAGTTAGCTTCTATATCATCAAGATCCTCCTAATCTAATTCCTTGATCTCCTCTTATTTGCTAGCCTTAAAAGTAGTATTAACCTTTGCACCACTATTTGTACCAAATTCTCTCATCTCAAAAGTAGTTAAAGAGTCGTACAACTGATCTATTGCATATTGATTCAAGTTTGCAAATTCCTCAATAGCATAAACTTTATGACTATAAGACTTAGGAAGAGTTCTAAAAAAAAAAATTACCACTTTTGGTTCTTTGAGTTTTCCACCAAGCCCTCTAATGGAGCTGATAACTTCATCTACCACTTGCATATGGCTTGTAACATTTTCATATTCAGACATTTGCAGGTTCTCAAACAAGATCTTTAGATTTTGCATCTTAGCTTCTTTGACCTATCATATCCTTCATAAATGCTTTCTAACTTTTCCCAAATTGCTTTAGTAGTTTTCAAGTTCATCACTTTCAATAATTTAGAATTAGTAAGACTATTTAAGAGAGCATACCTTGCTTTACCATTGCTTTCATAGGATTTGATCTCATCAGCAATACTTGGACCATTTGTAGGTTCAATGTATCCATTCTTGACAGACTTCTTGACAAACTTCTAGACATCAAATCCAAGATAAACTAGATAACCTTCTATCCTTGTCTTCCAGAATGCATAATCTATGAACCATCAAACACAAGGATCTCTTTCTTACACGCCATCCCAGATCTACCTCAAGTAGTTAAGCTTTCTTCCAAGGAACCTTACTCTAATACCAATTGTTGAATGCACAAGACAATTGAGAGGGGGTGTGAATCAATTGTACCTTAAAGCTTCAAAACCCTCACAAACATTCAGATCCACATTCATTCAATTAACCCTTAACCTATTATAATGATTTAGCATGAAAAGTAAATAACAAAAACTGAATCAAATCAACACCATACACAAGAGAACATTGGATTTACGTAGAAAACCTAAGATGGGAAAAACCACAGTGAGGATTAGCTGACAATATAAAGTAATATCAACACCAAATACAAAGGGCTCACTGCCCAAGGAAAGAAAGACTCATTGCTAGAATAGAAAAGAAGATAGAGAAGAGTGTTACACAGAGAAATCCACCACAATATCACCAACACCTTTGCAACTTGATTGAAGTATTATAGACACCTTCTGCTCACTGCATCCAGTAGTCTAACACATGAAAGCTCGCATTGCACTTCTCAAATTTGCACTCTAGCACTCTGTGATTAGCATCATTTGCATCATACTTATCTATCTTCACATCCCTCAACAACTCAACTCATATTTATATCATCTTCAACCTTGAAAACATTCTCCAAGGTCGGCTAAGCGCCTCAAATATGCAAATTCAAATTAGGTCGGCACCAAAACACTTCTGTGGTAGATATAAGTGAAGGCGGACCACACCACACCTTATCTGGGACCCAAATCTATAACACCACACTACCACATGCTTCTACAAATTAAATAATAAACATGTAAACACCAAGGTCAGTTGTTACCCATGTAAGCACTATTAAACTTTTAAGTGCACGCCTCCTTTGATTAAAAAACTCACAAAAAATAAATGTCACCTGAACACAATTTGGAATATTTCACAATACCCTAAAAACCAAAAAAATCCTTCGCAACATCTTTTACCTGAAGAATGTACACACTCAGTACACTTAGACAATTTTTGCATACATTGCAGCTTAATAAATTGACTTCTGAAGCACCAAACCTTAAGAAACTTTGACTGAAGAAAGATACCAACAATTTCAACACACCTTCAAATCCACAAGACTTCAAACCAAGCTACAAAGAAACATGGAGCAAAACCATTTCTTCCAAACACCTCTACAATACACTATTCACACACTGGTGAACACAACTTCTTCTGCACAATGATCTAGCACACCAAATTCTGAATACAACACCTCTAAATACCTCTAATCAACATATTGGAAATGCATAGGAAGATCTTCAACCTAGAAGAAATGTGGAGCGATATCAAAACACTACTCTTCAACCCATAATGCATTGCAACTCATTGTTTCCTCTTTTTATCAAATTTTCTCAAAAGCACTTGGAAACCAAGCACCAGGAACACATCCTCATCATCTCCATCACTTCCCCAACCATAGACAAAATCTTATCAAAGAAATACTGGAAGTTGACACCAGTAGCTTACTAATGACAACATAATGCAACTAATCAAAGCATCATCAATGCAACAACATAAACAGTACCAACAACTACACATATATTCTTTCAACAATCTTCTTCACATACAATTGGCACCAATGACAACACAAGCTTGTTGACATCAATGACAACACCAACTTCTCATACTTGCAACATTTTTAGTAAGTCAATTAGTCAAACTCGATTTTCATTATTCATCATTGATGTCACTCCAATGCAGTTAGATTTCGATTCCAATGCTTTTCGACAATTTTTCACAATTTCGGTGTATTCATGGTTTTAATTTAATTATTTTTACTAAAGTTAATTTTATTAAAATAATTTAATGTGAACCTTAGTATAATAGCTCGATGGAATGAGAATTGAATGTTTTAAATGTTGGACACTGGTTAAGTGACTTTAAGCATTGGGAATGTTTAAATTTAATAAAATATAACACATTTTGGAGTAATAAGGATTATTTAATTTATAAAGTGATTTTGTATTATATTTTTCGAAAAGCTTCCTGAAATGTTATAAAAGGAGTTTTTATGAGCTCATTTGCATTATTCAGAAGATTGTTAATTTCTCTTTTGGAAACTTGTGCCTGTGGCCAAATTTCTCACCTAAGGGATGAAAACCCTGAAGGTTTCTTCATGGATGAAAACCCGAAAGGAAATGTGGTTCCAACTAGGGATGAATGGTGTGTTCGAGAATTTGATAACATGATATTGCTAGTGAACTGTGTTCATCCAAAGGCTTTGTGAAGATGAAAAACCCTCGTAGAAGACATCAACTATGGAGATGAAAGATACTTTCTGATTGCTTTGGAAGTGGTTTCATTCAGGAACTACATAGGATTCATTGTTTTTTTTTTTTTTTAGATTGAATAAAAAGGTTTAATTTACAATTTTATTAGGTCTTATCAAAAAAGATAAAATTGTGAGTTTTTGATCCTAGCACCGTGTAATGAAGTTGTTGCAACTTTGTTTAATACCTTAACTAGGTGTTGAGTTTTCAGAGGTCTATATGAGCTGATAAATCATATTTGAGAAGGCACTATAGGGGTTTTAGCTCAGAATTTGAGCCTGTGTTTGAATGGAGGCGTGGAAAATGAAGTTTCATTTAGCCGATAGGCTTCTTATTGTGGACTTGCCAGTCCACAAAAGCACGACATACCTGTCTCACGCCACGGCAAACAAATTTTCGCTCGCCGTTAAACCATTTCCCGATACACCTTCTAGGCACTTAGAAATTCGCCAACCTTTTCGATGTTAGTAGATAGGATTGTTATCTTTGTATTAAATGCAAGTTATCATTAGATTTGATTGACCGATGACCAACATTCATTGTCTCAGGCTCACGAATGAGTAGCTCTGAAATGATATTTCTAGATCTATTTTTTGTTTATTGTGAATAGATTGAAGCAGCCGCTATATGCAGATGGGTCTTGGTTCGCCTCATCTTTCACAAATTTTTGTTGTGGTCAGTTTTCCTAATATTTTTTGTCCAAACTCTGCCCATTTTTCTCATCAGCATCATTAACAACACGACATGATTTGTGCAAAATTTTGAGGTAAGTCATTTGTCACAGAGCCATGCCGTCAAAAATGCAAGCTCATGCGTTTCGTTGTGCCAGAGCCAAATGTGATAAACACCACACATTCAACTCTAAGCATATGGCCTTTACCATAAAAAAGGTTCCTCATCCTGCGTTATAATCTTTTTCTTCAATTTGGCTCCATTAGTCCTACAAATTCTCTGTTAGCTAATATTGCTGCCTGTGATTGTTCTGTTTTTGGTCTAGGAGTTCGATAGGGCATATTTCTGTATTTCTCTATTGACAAATTCTCTGTTCTCCTCTTCTAGACCGTCGTGGAATGCCTGGTTAGCGGCGGAAAAAGGCAAAAAGATGAATAAACCTGCAATGAACAAGTCCATATAATACAACTTGCTTCGGATCGGACATTAATGAAGTCGAGCTCTATAGTATCCTTGATAAGAAATTTCGGGTAGCGAGCTGAAGTAGTGAGGCCCATGTGACTCGAGCGCCTTGTCAGGGCTCAGGAATATTATAGAAATAGAGCAGGAGTCAGGATTCTCATTTGGGTTTTGAATTGCTGACATTGTGTGAGAAATTGTGACAGACTGTCGAAGAGTGGTCGGTTAATGGTTATGGTTCGTGCCTCATTTACTACTGTTGATGACTAAATCACTGATGCCAGGTGGAATTTACAGTAAGATAGGATTTGGTATTTAGAATACTTTACCAAATTTAAATTTCACAGCCACCTATGGTCGTCAAATCATTGTTTCGCCAATGACGGTTTTGCATCAAAATTGTCCTTCCCTGTGGTGTACTTTGACTTCACTTATGGATAGCAAGACTTCATTGAGTAAGACAGTTTTCAATCTATATATAATATGTTTCTCTTTAGGGTGTGTTTCTCTGGTCTGTGAGGTGGCAAAATGGAGGAGCAAATGTGTAACGGTAAGCAAACAAGTCGCCAATGGTGGGATGGACAGTCACTCCCAAGTTGAGCGGACAAAATTTTGCAAGACTATTGTATTCATTTTGCCTGGTTTGCATTTTCCCTTTGCACACCCTTGTTCATTGATTTGAAGGCCTCTGTTCTCTCATCTGTAGAGCATTTGTGTATCTTGTTGTTTATCCGAGGACTGTCTGTGCAACATTTGAGGAGTAGTGACAATAGTGGAAGTAGATTTACAAAATAGAAACTTTGGTTTTTTTTTCAAAACCCTAAGTTTTAGGTGCAAATTTATTAATGCTTAACGTTTTATTTTAAAAAATATATTTTACCCTATTTTTCTTGACGTCTTTGAGACCAATCTGATTTGCTTTCTGAAGCTGGGTAGAGAATGAAATATAAGGCATAAAGCCTTAGTGTTCCTTGGCTATGCATGTCTTTTAATGTTATTTTTTGGGCAAAGTTTTCAAGGTATATGCTAGCTTTCTTTCTTTACATCAGATGTATTTTCCTTAGCATATTCCTTAGTATTGGGAAGCCTTTTTGATGTATTGATAAGAGACAACTTTCATAGTGTTTTATTTTTTAATCAAACTTTCGAGAGAAATGATTTTGTATATGTCATATGGTTACTTATTTTATTAGTGAATTTTATCAATTTCAATAAAGGGGTAGGCTTTCTAATGTACTAAGAAGTGACAACTTTCAATTTGTTTTATTTTTATCTCATTAGGCCTCTCTTTGTCATATGGGTGATTATTTTAATTGGAGATTTTATTAGATTTAGAAGCCTGGGTATGTTTATTAAATTCCATGTCTACTTGCAGAAGACACATCAAATTCTTTATTATTAAATGTGGAGGGCTTTGAATTGAAGAGGGTACTTCAAAGCCAAGAAAACCATCTTGTGTCTGCTATAATTTGTATCAGATAAACTAAATCCTTTGTATTTAGTTGGAAGGAACGAAATACAAAGAGTTATAATTGGTTTTAGAGCAAGAACAAGTCGGTTGTTTAAGTTTGTTTGAAGGCTAAAAGGGATCTTCACACGGAAAAGCTACTTGAGTGGTTCAACTTAGCCAATATCTTCTTGGTAGATAAGCTCAGGAAGAACAATCTTCTTTCTTGCTTTGTCTTCTGGTGTTTTTATGAACATCTTCTTGGGAGCTACACAAAGTAAATGTAGACATTGTTCTTGATGGTAGCAACATCAAATGTTCTTTGTCTATAGAAGCTTTGGGATACAACTTTGAAGTAGCTGGAGGGAAGAGAATTGCAGAAAACTTGGAAGTAGTTAGTTATGGTAGTGTATATTCAACTTTATTGAAGCTTTTGTTGCCTTTGTGGGACTTTCAATTATTGCATGGAGAAATTAATTTGATTAAAAAGTGGTTTTTAGGAATAATGTTTGTTGGCCCCATTTTGATCCTGAATATGAGAGTTTGAGCCAAAGAATCCACCCACCCACGTGAGTAACCAATTATGCTTTTGGTCATGTGCAATTTATAATTTTAAGCATATTCAATTTGTTTTCTCTATCTCTAAAGGTGTTTTGGGGTTGCAAGGTCTGTATAGACAACAATAGATATGATAAATACTTTTGAAAAAAATTATTTGAGAGTTGATATCAATTTGATTTCCTATATTTATCAGTCATATTTAACAATCTGATAAACAAAATGTGTCTAGATAACAACACTAACTAATGTTGAATCATCAATTATCAATAATGTTTTTATGTAAATTTGTATATTTTGTGTAAATATAGCTCCCTTTTTTCAATGGCAATGCTTAATCCAAATAATTAAAAAAAGTGGAAAATTGGTGTACCTAGACCTTGAATCAGTTTTTTAGTTCTAAACAAACATACATGTGAAAGAGCAAATCATATATCATTTAAAATAATGTTTATCAAGCTCATTAAAAAACTTGTTAGTCAATGGGCCCTTGGTCTGCTGGTGAAGTTGAAAGGTTTGCAATGAGCCCACCAGGTATCAAGTCTTGTTGAGTGCAAAGCCCTGACGCCTAAAAAAGGGGTGAGATCAGGATCATGCCTTGGGTGGATTTTGGCAGAATGGATACCCCTCAGTCCTTGGCTCTAAGCTAAAGGGGATCCCCTAGAGGGTATCTCCAAAAAAATAAAAAATTGATATAATCTAAATACTATCTTACATGAACAACACAATATTCACATTTAGTGATTGAATCAACGTTACTTTAAAATGGACACAAGGTTCCGACTCTTGAGAACTGAGAGTGAAAATGTAGAGGTTTTATAAAAAAGTTGAGTGCCAAGAAAAAATAGGAGATAAAATAAATTATAAAAAGTGATCAATCAATGACAAACAAGATTTGCACTTACAGTTACCTATGCTAGTAGTTTTAGTGACTGCTAAAGCATTTTGCAATTAAATAGCATCCATCAACAATGAAATAAGGAAAAACAACACAAATATAAAGAGTTTGTATTACTAAGCTCAAACTTCTTATTTAGGAACCATAAATAAATACAACATTAGATGTTTTTCAGCCTTTTGTTTTTGTCTTTTAGTCTTCTATTCTTACATACATAACTCTTGATCTTATATCTTCTCATTATGACTACTCATCTTTTGAATTTTGATGCTCTTCACTTAATGACTATATTTTTTATTTTACACTTTTATCTATGGATAATTGATTATTCCAATAGTCCCTAATGGATCACAACACAAAAGTATTGGTTCATGAAATGTTATTTCTAGTTCTTCTCAAGTCATGTGATCCATCCCATAGTCAAATCCCATGGATCAAAGTAAACCAGTCATTTACTATTACATTTCCAACCTTTGAATTTTTATGCAATCACATCCATCATGTCTAATTTTGTATAGATCATAGCAGTTTGAATTCAGCCAAAATCCATCTTCCATGTGCTAGCCAAACATTGAAATTTTAGTCCAATACTCACCCTTCTCCTTTCAAATTAAGTTCTAACACTTGCTATGTCAATTGATCTCAAATTATCATTTCTAACTTTAGGTCATTTACATACAGTCAACTTTTGTAGTATATAATTTAATGAAATATCAAATATATTTAAATTTTACCTTTAATTTCCTATCGGCGTATCTCTTGAACTTAATTTGAAAGGAAATACGCCGATAGGAAATTAAAGGTAAAACTTAAATATATTTGATATTTCATTAAATGATATACTACAAAAGTTGACTGTATGTAAATGACCTAAAGTTAGAAATGATAATTTGAGATCAATTGACATAGCAAGTGTTAGAACTTAATTTGAAAGGAGAAGGGTGAGTATTGGACTAAAATTTCAATGTTTGGCTAGCACATGGAAGATGGATTTTGGCTGAATTCAAACTGCTATGATCTATACAAAATTAGACATGATGGATGTGATTGCATAAAAATTCAAAGGTTGGAAATGTAATAGTAAATGACTGGTTTACTTTGATCCATGGGGTATGACTATGGATAGCTTGAAGGAAACTAGAAATAGCATTTCATGAACCAATACTTCTCTAGGATGATCCATTAGGGATTGTGTTGGAATAATCAATCATCTACAGATGAAAGAGTAAAATAAGGAATATAAAGGGTCATTAAGTGAAGAGCATCAAAAGCCAACAGATCAATAGTCATGATGAGATGTTATAAGATCAAGAGTCATGTACGTAAGAATAGAAGGCTAAAAGACAAGAACACGAGGCTAAAAAACATCTGAAGTTCTATTTATTTATGGTTCCTAAATAGAAAGTTTGAGCTTAGTAATACAAACTCTCTATATTTGTGTTGTTTTTTTCTTATTTCATTGTTTATGGATATTGCTTAGTTGCAAAATGATTGAATAATCAACAAATATACTAATACAAGTAACCGTAAGTGCAATCTTATTTGTCGTTGATTGATCACTTTTTGTAATTTATTTTATCTCTCGGTTTTTCTTGGCACACAACTTTTTTATAAAACCTCTTTACATTTCACTCTGAGTTCTCAAAAATCCGAACCTTGTCAATCATTTAAAAGTAATGTTGATTCCAATCACTAAATGTGAAGACTTATTGTTATTCATGTAAGATAGTATTTAGATTATATCAGTACATTTTTTTGGAGATACCCTCTAGGGGATCCCCTTTAGCTTAGAGCCAAGGACTGAGGGGTATCCATTCTGCCAAAATCCACCCAGGGCATGATCCTGGTCTCACCCCTTTTTTAGGCGTCGGGGCTTTGCACTCAACAAGACTTGATACCTGGTGGGCTCATTGCAAACCTTTCAACTTCACCAGTAGACCAAGGGCCCATTGACTAACAAGTTTTTTAATGAGATTGATAAACATTATTTTAAATGATATATGATTTGCTCTTTCACATGTATGTTTGTTTAGAACTAAAAAACTGATTCAAGGTCTAGGTACACCAATTTTCCACTGTTTTTAATTATTTGGATTAAGCATTGCCATTGAAAAAAGGGAGCTATATTTACACAAAATACACAAATTTACATAAAAACATTATTGATAATTGATGATTCAACATTAGTTAGTGTTGTTATCTAGACACATTTTGTTTATCAGATTGTTAAATATGACTGATAAATATAGGAAATCAAATTGATATCAACTCTCAAATAAATTTTTTCAAAAGTATTTATCATATCTATTGTTGTCTATACAGACCTTGCAAACCCAAAACACCTTTAGAGATAGAGAAAACAAATTGAATATGCTTAAAATTATAAATTGCACATGACCAAAAGCATAATTGGTTACTCACGTGGGTGGGTGGATTCTTTGGCTCAAACTCTCATATTCAGGATCAAAATGGGGCCAACAAACATTATTCCTAAAAACCACTTTTTAATCAAATTAATTTCTCCATGCAATAATTTAAAGTCCCACAAAGGCAACAAAAGCTTCAATAAAGTTGAATATACACTACCATAACTAACAACTTCCAAGTTTTCTGCAATTCTCTTCCCTCCAGCTACTTCAAAGTTGTATCCCAAAGCTTCTATAGACAAAGAACACTTGATGTTGCTACCATCAAGAACAATGTCTGCATTTACTTTGTGTAGCTCCCAAGAAGATGTTCATAAAAACACCAGAAGACAAAGCAAGAAAGAAGATTGTTCTTCCCGAGCTTATCTACCAAGAAGATATCGGCTAAGTTGAACCACTCAAGTAGCTTTTCCGTGCGAAGATCCCTTTTAGCCTTCAAACAAACTTAAACAACCGACTTGTTCTTGCTCTAAAACCAATTATAACTCTTTGTATTTCGTTCCTTCCAACTAAATACAAAAGATTTAGTTTATCTGATACAAATTATAGCAGACACAAGATGGTTTTCTTGGCTTTGAAGTACCCTCTTCAATTCAAAGCCCTCCACATTTAATAATAAAGAATTTGATGTGTCTTCTGCAAGTAGACATGGAATTTAATAAACATACCCGGGCTTCTAAATCTAATAAAATCTCCAATTAAAATAATCACCCATATGACAAAGAGAGGCCTAATGAGTTAAAAATAAAACAAATTGAAAGTTGTCACTTCTTAGTACATTAGAAAGCCTACCCCTTTATTGAAATTGATAAAATTCACTAATAAAATAAGTAACCATATGACATATACAAAATCATTTCTCTCGAAAGTTTGATTAAAAAATAAAACACTCTGAAAGCTGTCTCTTATCAATACATCAAAAAGGCTTCCCAATACTAAGGAATATGCTAAGGAAAATACATCTGATGCAAAGAAAGAAAGCTAGCATATACTTTGAAAACTTTGCCCAAAAAATAACATTAAAAGACATGCATAGCCAAGGAACACTAAGGCTTTATGCCTTATATTTCATTCTCTACCCAGCTTCAAAAAGCAAATCAGATTGGTCTCAAAGACGTCAAGAAAAATAGGGTAAAATATATTTTTTAAAATAAAACGTTAAGCATTAATAAATTTGCACCTAAAACTTAGGGTTTTGAAAAAAAAAACCAAAGTTTCTATTTTGTAAATCTACTTCCACTATTGTCGCTACTCCTCAAATGTTGCACAGACAGTCCTCGGATAAACAACAAGAGACACAAACGCTCTACAGATGAGAGAACAGAGGCCTTCAAATCAATGAACAAGGGTGTGCAAAGGGAAAATGCAAACCAGGCAAAATGAATACAATAGTCTTGCAAACTTTTGTCCGCTCAACTTGGGAGTGACTGTCCATCCCACCATTGGCGACTTGTTTGCTTACCGTTACACATTTGCTCCTCCATTTTTCCACCTCACAGACCAGAGAAACACACCCTAAAGAGAAACATATTATATATAGATTGAAAACTGTCTTACTCAATGAAGTCTTGCTATCCATAAGTGAAGTCAAAGTACACCACAGGGAAGGACAATTTTGATGCAAAACCGTCATTGGCGAAACAATGATTTGACGACCATAGGTGGCTGTGAAATTTAAATTTGGTAAAGTATTCTAAATACCAAATCCTATCTTACTGTAAATTCCACCTAGCATCAATGATTTAGTCAACAGTAGTAAATGAGGCACGAACCATAACCATTAACCGACCACTCTTCGACAGTCTGTCACAATTTCTCGCACAATGTCAGCAATTCAAAACCCAAATGAGAATCCTGACTCCTGCTCTATTTCTATAATATTCCTGAGCCCTGACAAGGCGCTCGAGTCACATGGGCCTCACTACTTCAGCTCGCTACCCGAAATTTCTTATCAGGGATACTATAGAGCTCAACTTCATTAATGTCCGATCCGAAGCAAGTTGTATTATATGGACTTGTTCATTGCAGGTTTATTCATCTTTTTGCCTTTTTCCGCTGCTAACCAGGCATTCCACGGCGGTCTGGAAGAGGAGAATAGAGACTTTGTCAATAGAGAAATACAAAAATATGCCCTATCGAACTCCTAGACCAAAAACAGAACAATCACAGGCAGCAATATTAGCTAACAGAGAATTTGTAGGACTAATGGAGCCAAATTGAAGAAAAAGATTATAACGCAGGATGAGGAACCTTTTTTATGGTAAAGGCCATATGCTTGGAGTTGAATGTGTGGTGTTTATCACATTTGGCTCTGGCACAACGAAACGCATGAGCTTGCATTTTTTACGGCATGGCTCCGTGACAAATGACTTACCTCAAAATTTTGCACAAATCATGTCGTGTTGTTAATGATGCTGATGAGAAAAATGGGCAGAGTTTGAACAAAAAATATTAGGAAAACTGACCACAACAAAAATTTGTGAAAGATGAGGCGAACCAAGACCCATCTGCATATAGCGGCTGCTTCAATCTGTTCACAATAAACAAAAAATAGATCTAGAAATATCATTTCAGAGCTACTCATTCGTGAGCCTAAGACAATGAATGTTGGTCATCGGTCAATCAAATCTAATGATAACTTGCATTTAATACAAAGATAACAATCCTATCTACTAACATCAAAAAGGTTGGCGAATTTCTAAGTGCCTAGAAGGTGTATCGGGAAATGGTTTAACGAAGAGCGAAAATTTGTTTGCCGTGGCGTGAGACAAGTATGTCGTGCTTTTGTGGACTGGCAAGTCCACAATAA
>VDFB02000007.1:52647926-52709986 GCA_007258455.2 Sequoia sempervirens
AAATCAACAAAGTAGATAACTCTAACCAAGAATGTTCACCAAGATCCCAATGTAGGCAAGGTGATAGCATATGGTCAAAGGATAGTTAGGCATAAACAGAGCCGAAAGTACAATTCATTTGCTAATGCAGACATCCACAAACGGTGGGAATACTCCACTTATTCAGTGGGTGAGTATACAACAATTATTAGGCGGCAAGCCAGCCTTTAAATCCACTCTTCCACTTATTAATGTGGGGGGAATACTGTCCACACAACCACTTAAAACGTGGGGGGAATTTACAAACAAGAAAAATGTTTATTCGAAAACTCAACCACTCAATTGTGGGAGTGTAAAACTAATATAAAATTGCAGCAAATAAAGGAAGAGTTGTTAGTACTACTAACTAGCTTTACAAAGAATGAGAACAGTTGCAAATAGAATAGATAAGCATCCAAAAACATTAAATAGTTAGAGTATCACTTCCTCTAACATTTACAATAATATGATGGAGAATTGAAGCTCAAACCAACAAGTAAAATTATTTAATAAGTCTGATATAGAAACAGTGTTAACAAAAAATCAGACCAGCAACAAGAAAACTCATAGAATTGTGTGTATCTTTCCCGAATCAGCTCGGAAAGTATCCAAACCACAGCAATTCAACAACTAGAGACTAGGCGTCCATGTTCCAAGAAGAATTCGAGCCAAAAACAGAGAGAAATAGGTGGCACGAATTTCAAGACAAGCTCCAAAAGGTACGGCCCTCTTGAGGGGGTTGACTTTACTTTAAAAATCAGCAACTCAATATTAAATTCCAAGAATTTGCACAAAGGGTCGCCCTTCACAGTTGCACAGCATGAGCGAATACCCAGAATGAAATAAAAATCGATGATGAAGCTATGAACATAAATTAGCTTCAGCCATTTACAACAGCAGTGCAAACATATTATAAATCAGCAATCTGCTTGTAAATAAAATCACCATTGAGCACTATCCACACTCCTGAATGAAGCATGGTCTTCAGAAATCTTCCTAGGAAGCCATAGTTGCAAGCCCGAAGAAAGAATGATTTACTAAGCTTCCCCTTAGCCAGATTCTAGATTCATTCCAGCAGCGTAACTTTGCTCTTCAAAAAATGCATAATCAGCTCATCATAAAACATCAATATATAGGCTTCAGTTGGCAAATGAAGCAAGAGACTCTTCAAATTCCAAGAAGTTGAATCACTTCAACTTCCAAAAGGGATGCCACTTTAAGCATTGCACTTTTTGAAATATTAAAATATCATTCAACTTCCCCTTTAGGCGTCCAATTCAATTTGCAATAATAAAGCATTTAATAATTCATTAAATGCACCATTGACCCCTTAATGACCCCCTTTTTAAAACAACATGAAGTGATCATTCCTAGGCATGGGGGTACAACTGAGAAACATAAAAATGACTAAGTATAAAACTTAATCCATAAAGATAACCAAACCAAACTGAAACTGAAGAAGGATAAGATGACTTGAGCTGAATTGATGTTGATGCCACTATCACAAATTGACTTACTAAAAATAGCCAACTGCTAAAAATAGTAAATCCACAATAAAACTCACAGAAACTTAACTGAGCTGGAAGCAGGACTTACTGAAAGTGGAAACCCTAAATATAGCACATTTGAGTAGCCTACAGATTTCCGGAAATAGGCTATCAGTCCACAAAGAGATCATTACTAAAAAGGGGACATTACAGTCCACCATCCCCAAGCAATTGCAAATCAGGATGTTGTAAAATCTACTCGCTTTCCCTAGTAGCATCCTCCAAAGGTAGGTTCTTCTATTTAACCAAAAACTCTTTGATTGATCTCTTCCTCAAAGAGCATTCTCTAGAATCAATAATTGCGTCAAGAATCAAAACTAACTATCCCTCATCATCTAACAGAGGCAAATCTGAAGATGCAACAACCTTATGACCAAGTGCCTTCTTGAGTCTGGAAATATGAAATACGTTGTGCACCTTGCTAGGAGAAGGTAATTCCAATTCATAAGCCACTTCTCCAATTCTTCTGATGACCTTGAAAGGCCCATAAAAACGTGGCTTAAGTTTTTCAGCTCCACTCTTCTTGAGAGTAGATTGTCTATAAGGTTTGAGCCTTAGATAAACCAAGTCACCAACCTCAAAAGAGCGCTCAGTACGTTGTTGATCAACGTATAATTTATGTTGATTCTGAGCATGTTGGAGATTATCTTTCAAAGACCTTAGAATGTCCTGACTTTGTTGCAACTTGTCCTTTGCATGTGGAGCTCTACAATCACCAAAAACAAGATCAACAAATTTTGGAGCTTCATATCCATACAAATCCATGAAGGGAGACATTCTAATTGACATATGATACGATGAATTATAACAGTATTCACCCAAATGGAGCCATCTCACCCATGCTTTTTGTTGTCCTGACACATAATTTCTAAGATAGCCCTCTAACCATTTGTTAACAATCTATGTCTGACCATCAGTTTGAGGGTGATAACTAGTGCTTGGAGTAAGCACTATACCACACATTTTAAATAATTCTTGCCAAAAGGTGCTCAAAAATTTACTATCTATATCACTTACAATATTCTTTGGAAGCCCATGTAAATGGAACACCTCATGGAAGAACCAATCAGCCACTTGAGCTGCAGTAAAAGTGTTGGTAATAGCCATGAAATGAGCAAATTTGGTCAATCAATCGACCACAACAAGGATGAAATCCCTCCCTTGCACCTTGGGCAACCAAGTTATAAAATCCATAGAAATACTTTCCCATTTCTGATTTGGAATGGGTAGGGGCTGCAAGTAACCAGCAGGAAACACATGCTCATTCTTATTAATTTGACATGTATGACATTCTATGACATTATTCAAAACTTCATTTTTGAGCCCTTTCCATGAAAACCTTTCACGGATCTGCTTGTAAGTTTTGAAATACCCTTGGTGACCAGCAAGAGGTATGTCATGAAATGATTGTAGAATCTTCTTTTTTATCTTAGAATCAGGTGCCAAAAAGATTCTACCTTTATACTGTATCAGCCCATCAACCAACTTGTACCGTTCATCCTGCAAAGTGCCTTCAATAATGCTAGTTGCAAATGAATTTTTAGCATAATCAGCTAAAATCTGCTCCTTCCAATCGACAGAAATCTCACTTAAGGAGCACAAATGAGGCTTTCTAGACAATGCATCAGCAACTATATTATTTTTCCCTTTGATATATTCAATGTCAAAATCGTAAGTTTGTAGCTTACTCACCCATTTCCGTTGCCTCTCATTTAAATCCTTCTGATGCATGAAGTGTTTAAGACTGTTATGATCAGTCTTAACAATAAATTTACTCCCAACCAAGTATTGACAGAACTTGGCTAATGCATGAATGATTGCAAGCATTTCTTTGTCATAAATTAAATAAATTCTTTCAGCTCCTCTTAACTTTCTACTTTCGAAGACAATGGGATGCTTGTCTTGCATGAGAACAGCTCCAATCCCTTCTCCATATGCATCACATTGCAATGCAAAAGTCTTGGAGAAGTCGGGTAAGGCCAACACAGGACATGAGCTCATGATCTGTTTGAATTTGTCGAACACACCTTGTGCATTTTGAGACCATGCAAATGCTCCCTTTTTAGTGAGGTTGATCAAAGAAGAAGCCATGTGAGAATAACCCTTGACAAACCTTCGATAGAATCCACAAAGGCCTAAGAATCCCTTCAAATGTGTCACATTCTTAGGTGAAAGCCAATCCATAATTGCCTTAATTTTATCTGGATCAACTCTAACCCCTTGAGAGCTGATTATGTGGCCAAGGTAGAGAAGTTATGTTAGCCCAAACTCACACTTTGATTCCTTGGCAAAGAGGCATTTTGATTCAAGAATACTAAGCACCTCATCTAACTGCTTAAGATGTTCCTCCCAAGACTTGTTGTAGATTAGAATATCATCGAAGAAGATTAAAACAAACCTCCTCAACTGCTACTGGAAAATTTTGTTCATGCAAGATTGGAAGGTTGCGGGAGCATTAGTCAAACCAAATGGTATGACTAAGAATTCATAATGCCCAAATGACATCGGAAAGCAGTTTTCTCGATGTCTGACTCTCTCATTATGATCTGGTGATACCCCGATCTGAGATCAATCTTTGAAAAATGCATTGCACCATGGAGCTCATCAATCCTGGGAATAGGGTATCTATTCTTGATAGTTTCCTAATTTAACGCATGGTAATCAACACACATGTGCATGGTACCAGCTTTCTTTTTCACAAGCACTACAGCTGAAGCAAAAGGACTCTTGCTTGGACGGATATGACCCATCTCCAAGAGTTCCTTGATGGCATTTTCAATTTACTCCTACTTCTTGGGGTACCGGTAGGGAGTAGTAATAACCGGTTTTGCCCCATCTTCAAGCTTAATGATATGTTCAGTTCCTCTTTTGGGCGGTCTTCCTCGAGGTATACTGCCAAACACTTTACTCCTCTTTGTAATCAAAGACTAAACATCAGGATGGTAGTGTCTTTTGTCTTCCACTGGATTGGATGGTAAAATCAAACATTCAGCTGCCCATTCAATTTGATCATGCCGAATTAATTTCTCCATTCTTTTGAAGGACACAATCTGAGGACCTCCATTAGACAATCCTCTCAACACCACCATTTCTCCATCTGCTTGGAACTTTAACTCCATAGTTTGCAAGTTCAAAGTGATCTCACCAAGAGATCGCAGCCACTAAATTCCAAGCACAACATCAGTTTCTCCAATACGTACGACATAAAAATCATCTTTAACATCATAGGTTCCAAGTTGCATAGACAAATTGGAGATCTTTCGGTTGCAAGAAATTGTAAAGCCATCTGCCACCATGATTTTGAATCCTTCAAATTCTTCCATCTTAAGCCCTCTTCTTGCAACTAATCCTTCGTCAATAAAATTATGTGTTGCTCATGTATCAATAAGAGCAACCATTCTCTGCCCACCAAGCATACCACGAACTTTGGAAGACTCATTCTTTTGAAAGCTTGTAAGCTGGGCAAAGGTATCACCACTTCCTTGCCCTCTTTCACGTTCAATTGGGGCTCTTTCATCATCACTATACTCATGATAATATTATTGTTCTGAAAAATCAGATTCAAATTCATAATCAGAATAGGCACCCATGTGATGTGAATACCCTCTACCATAGCATCTACATCCTTTAGACCATGGTTCGCGACATGTATAGCAAACCCCATCTTTCCTTAGCTTCTCACGCAACTCTTCATCCATCTTGGGAGGAAATTTTTTGGATGGAAGAGGAAATTGTTTCTTTTCTTTTTTATGATCATGAGGTTTTGAAGGAAACTTAGGCCTTGGAGCAGCCAATTCCATGCTTCTTGCTTTCCTTATTGCTTCCTCCAGGTTTGGTGGATCAAAAGCCTTAACCCACCCTTTCAAAGGCTCCATAAGACCTTATGAAAACAAAACAACAAGCCTTCTTTCGATGATGTTGGGCACCATCACAGAAAGTCTTTGAAATTCTGTAATGTAAGAATCCAGTGAGCCATGTTGCCTCAGCTGAGCAAGCTCACGAAACTTGATTTCTGGATCCTTGGTGTCAAACCTTTCGATCAGCTTGTTGGTGAACTCTTCATATGTCTGAATTTGGTTGTGGCCAAGAGTGACCAAACTATGATACCACCACTCGTGAGTAGTTCCATCCAAATGCAATGTTGCAAATTTGATGGCATCTCCTTTTGGCATAGACCTGAGTGATAGGTAGTTGTCCAATTTTTGGACCCATGATCGAGCTATGCACTTGTCGCTTCCATCATAATGAGCCAAAGTGACTTTTGCAAGTGCTTGTTGATAATCCATCTTAGGACCCATAGGAGCTCGAAAATCCTTCTTTCCACCTCTTCCTCTCTTTTGATTCATATACTGATCAAAAGTTAGATTCTCTCTAATTTCATAGGGGAGAGATGCATACTCCGTATAACTTTGTCTAACTTCATCAGCCATAGGGACTTCAGGATCGGCAGATGCTTCTTCTTTAGGAGTAAAAGTAGGAAGTAAAGGTCTTGGGGCTGATTCTCTTCAATTGGCAACATATTGCCCCACTGTTCTTCCTCTAGGATCTAAATTGGAACCACTTGAATAAGATCCTTGCTTGGGTTGGGTCAGGCTTACTTGCTAGTCAAATTTTGCAAGTAACCGGGCCATCATTTCCATCATTGCATCAAACTTCTTTTTTGCTCTGGAGTCACTGTCATTTGCTTCATGGGTTGGTCCCTTACCCTTGTCTACCATGTTCTCAACTGATGACTCTTGATGATTCAAACCTTCTGAAAAAGTTTCAATCTCGGGAAACTGAAATTGAACTCTGTTACCTCTGGTGTAGCACTTGAATTCTCTGTCACTCATCTGTTATTGAAGCACTGAACACACAAGATGGCAGGATAACAAGCTCTGATACCACTGAAATATTCCCCCTTAATTTTTCCCAAAATTAACATTCAAATCAGCAACCAAACACTGATTAGGGTTAGCTCCAAAAATGCAAATCAGCAAAGAAGATAACTCTAACCAAGAATGTTCACCAAGATCTCAATGTGGGCGAGGTGATAGCATATGGTCAGAGGATCGTTAGGCATAAACAAAACTGAAAGTGCAATTCATTTGTTCATGCAGGCATCCACAAGCGGTGGGAATACTCCACTTATTCAGTGGGTGAGTATACAACAATTATTAGGCAGCAAGCCAGCCTTTAAATCCACTCTTCCACTTATTAATGTGGGGGGAATACTGTCCACACAACCACTTATAACGTGGGGGGAATTTACAAACAAGAACGATGTTTATTCTAAAACTCAACCACTCAATTGTGGGAGTGTAAAACTAATATAAAATTGCAGCAAATAAAGGAAGAGTTGTTAGTACTACTAACTAGCTTTACAAAGAATGAGAACGGCTGCAAATAGAATAGATAAGCATCCAAAAACATTAAATAGTTAAGAGTATCACTTCCTCTAACATTTACAATAATATATGATGGAGAATTGAAGCTCAAACCAGCAAGTACAATTATTTAATAAGTCTGATATAGAAACAATGTTAACAGAAAATCAGACCAGCAACAAGAAAACTCACAGAATTGTGCGTATCTTTCTCAAATCAGCTCGGAAAGTCTCCAAACCACAACCAATCAACAGCTAGAGACTAGGCGTCCATGTTCCAAAAACAATTTGAGCCAAAAACAGAGAGAAACAGGTGGCATGAATTTCAAGACAAGTTCCAAAAGGTACGGCCCTCTTGAGGGGGTCGACTTGACTTTAAAAATCAGCAACTCAATAATAAATTCCAAGAATTTGCACAAAGGGTCGCCCTTCACAGTTGCACAGCATGAGCGAATACCCAGAATGAAATAAAAATCGATGATGAAGCTATGAACATAAATTAGCTTCAGCCATTTACAACAGCAGTGCAAACATATTATAAATCAGCAATCTGCTTGTAAATAAAATCACCATTGAGCACTATCCACACTCCTGAATGAAGCATGGTCTTCATAAATCTTCCTAGGAAGCCATAGTTGCAAGCCCGAAGAAAGAATGAATTACTAAGCTTCCCCTTAGCCAGATTCTAGATTCATTCCAGCAGCGTAACTTTGCTCTTCAAAAAATGCATAATCAGCTCATCATAAAACATCAATATATAGGCTTCAGTTGGCAAATGAAGCAAGAGACTTCAAATTCCAAGAAGTTGAATCACTTCAACTTCCAAAAGGGATGCCACTTTAAGCATTGCACTTTTTGAAATATTAAAATATCATTCAACTTCCCCTTTAGGCGTCCAATTCAATTTGCAATAATAAAGCATTTAATAATTCATTAAATGCACCATTGACCCCTTAATGACCCCCTTTTTAAAACAACATGAAGTGATCATTCCTAGGCATGGGGGTACAACTGAGAAACATAAAAATGACTAAGTATAAAACTTAATCCATAAAGATAACCAAACCAAACTGAAACTGAAGAAGGATAAGATGACTTGAGCTGAATTGATGTTGATGCCACTATCACAAATTGACTTACTAAAAATAGCCAACTGCTAAAAATAGTAAATCCACAATAAAACTCACAGAAACTTAACTGAGCTGGAAGCAGGACTTACTGAAAGTGGAAACCCTAAATATAGCACATTTGAGTAGCCTACAGATTTCCGGAAATAGGCTATCGGGTCTGAGATCATTCTTGAAAGGGACAGGTCCACCATCCCAGATTGCTTGTCCCCAAGCAATTGCAAATCAGGATGCTGCAAAATCTGCTCGCTTTCCCATGTAGCATGCTGAAAAGGAAAGTTCTTCGATTTAACCAAATACTCTTTGATTGATCTCTTCCTCATAGAGCGTTCTCTAGAATCAATAATTGCCTCAGGAATTAAGTAACTGTCCTCTCATCATCTAGCGAGCCGTCTGAAGATGCAACAACCTTATGACCAAGTGCCTTCTTGAGTCTGGAAACATGAAATACGTTGTGCACCTTGCTAGGAGAAGGTAATTCCAATTCATAAGCCACTTCTCCAATTCTTCTGATGACCTTGAAAGGCCCATAAAAACGTGGCTTAAGTTTTTCGGCTCCACTCTTCTTGAGAGTAGATTGTCTATAAGGTTGGAGCCTTAGATAAACCAGGTCACCAACCTCAAAAGAGCGCTCAGTACGCTACTAAGCTTCCCCTTAGCCAGGTTCTAGATTCATTCCAGCAACATAACTTTGCTCTTGAAAAAATGCATAATCAGCTCATCATAAAACATCAATATATAGGCTTCAGTTGGCAAATGAAGCAAGAGACTCTTCAAATTCCAAGAAGTTGAATCACTTCAACTTCCAAAAGGGACGCTACTTTAAGCATTGCACTTTTTGAAATATTAAAATATCATTCAACTTCCCCTTTAGGCGTCCGATTCAATTTGCAATAATAAAGCATTTACTAATTCATTAAATGCACCATTGACCCCTTAATGACCCCCTTTTAAAAACAACATGAAGTGATCATTCCTAGGCGTGGGGGTACAACTGAGAAACATAAAAATGACTAAGTATAAAACTTAATCTATAGAGATAACCAAACCAAACTAAAACTGAAGAAGGATAAGATGACTTGAGCTGAATTGATGCCGATGCCACTGCCACAAATTGACTTACTAAAAATAGCCAACTGCTAAAAATAGTAAATCCATAACAAAACTCACAGAAACTGAACTGAGCTAGAAGCGGGACTTACTGAAAGTGGAAACCCTAAATTTAGCACATTTGAGTAGCCTACAGATTTCTAGAAATAGGCTATCAATCCACAAAGAGATCATTACTGAAAAGGGGACATTACAGTCCGCCCTCCCCAAGATTGCTTGTCCCCAAGCAATTGCAAATCAAGATGTTGTAAAATCTGCTCGCTTTCCCAAGTAGCATCCTCCAAAGGTAGGTTCTTCCATTTAACCAAAAACTCTTTGATCGATCTCTTCCTCAAAGAGCGTTCTCTAGAATCAATAATTGCCTCAGGAATCAAAACTAACTGTCCCTCATCATCTAACGGAGGCAAATCTGAAGATGCAACAACCTTATGACCAAGTGCCTTCTTGAGTCTGGAAACATGAAATACGTTGTGCACCTTGCTAGGAGAAGGTAATTCCAATTCATAAGCCACTTCTCCAATTCTTCTGATGACCTTGAAAGGCCCATAAAAACGTGGCTTAAGTTTTTCGGCTCCACTCTTCTTGAGAGTAGATTGTCTATAAGGTTGGAGCCTTAGATAAACCAAGTCACCAACCTCAAAAGAGCGCTCAGTACGCTACTGATCAACATATAATTTCTCTTGATTCTGAGCATGTTGGAGATTATCTTTCAAAGACCTTAGAATGTCCCGACTTTGCTGCAACTTGTCCTTTGCCTCTGGAGCTCTACAATCACCAAAAACAATATCAACAAAGTTTGGAGCTTCATATCCGTACAAAGCTATGAAGGGAGACATTCTGATTGACATATGATACAATGAATTATAACAGTATTCACCCAAATGGAGCCATCTCACCCATGCTTTTTGTTGTCCTGACACATAATAGGTCTACAGGTCTGTAGGGCGCTTTCTTAGCTTCCTTCATGTGAGAGATCTTGGGGGATGCTTCCCGGGTATCCTCCATGTGAGATTTCTTGGGGGAAACCTTCCCTGCAGGTTTGTGGGTCTGTAAGGCGCTTGCTTCACGGGGCTTCCTTCATGTGAGAGATCTTGGAAGTTTCCTCCTTGTAGGTCCGCAGGCCTATAAGATGCTTTCGTTCTTCAGCTTCATAGTTCTGAGAAACTATGAAGTCCTTGGCTTTCCCTGCACCTTCAAGTTCGTCAGATTGTGGTTTGCTTCCTCAATGGTTCAGGTATACATTTCTAACCATACTCTTCTTCGATCTACTTTACCGAAGGACTCATTAGTATTTGTGCTCACTAAAGTGGCAACAAAATGTATAGGAGTGAATTTGCACCCCTTATTCAAATTCCCCTTTTGTCCTTCTCCACTTTAGAAAACTATGTTTGGAGGCTTAATTACACCTAATCCCGCTGCTTTCATTCCACTTGGCACCTGTTTTGAGCGTTGGTAGGGGAATTTTTGTCGAGGATGCCCACGTAGTGCGTAGTCATTCGCGCGGCGTAATTACATCCCTAGCAGATTCCTACGGCTAAACCTGCAAAGGTGTTACACTTATCATTGGCAGTTGATTTGTAACGCCCCCTTCGGCCAACCGACCTGAATATGGCCGTTTTCTTCATCTCTCCTTCAAATTCCCTCCTACATGTATTTCAACTTCTAAGCTTTCTACTCAACTTCTATAGACTCTCTTGCACTCATTCCAAGCATTCCAAGCACTTCTAGCAGCACTTTTGCACTTCTTAGCAACAACTTCACTCCATCACTTCAATAGAGCGAGTGTGGGACAACACCATTGCAGTAGAGGCTCGAGTACTCCCATTTTCTCCCCCATTAGCCTTGAGTGCTTTTGGTGGAGGTGGTAAGCTTCCCACTCCTCTCCTCTATTGCTTGGTTGAGTAAGCACATTTATTGCTTTATGGTGTTTTAGTGTTCTCCATTACATTACTTTCTTTATCGTACTCGCTTTCTTGGTTGTCCATGGAGGTGGAAACACCTAAAAAAGGGTCTGACTGAGGCAGGCCCTTATACAACTAGCCAAAAAATTTCCTCTTCTTTGTGTGTAAGTGAACATTCTTTTGGGGAGCTAGCTGACAAACGAATTTCTTTGTGAGATCATTCTTGCCACCCTAACTCTCGCATTTTTACTTTATCATATTAGAACATATTTTGCTTACTTCACAACATTGTTTTATTAGTAGTAGTTATTTAGGCCGTTAGCTTGTTTTCCTAAGTTCGACCTTGTCTCTTTAGTTGTTTGGTCGTACAAACGCCAGTGCACCGCGGTATCGTCCTGGAACCGCACTTCCATCGTTAGACAGAGAACTTCTTGAGGCATAGTGTTGAACCCAAAAACTGGCTCACCTAGCCCCATCATGTATTTCATGTTTATAGAGTGATTGAAGGACCTTATAGTCCTCATCATTCTCGTCCCGCATTTCCCAACACCCCATTAAGCTGAGGTAAGTTAGGGCAGCCTTCCACTCTTGGCCCTTCATGACCTGGGGCCTTGAACGTGGTTGGTCCCCCTCTCTTACACCCATAGTTTTTTGCATTTGAAGCACAAATTCCTCCATTTTAGGTCATTTATGGATTTACACACGGCCAAATTCCCATTTCTCATTACAATGAAAGCAGGGTCTTTCTTTGTGTTCACTCTTAGGCTTTTCAACATTATGAGGGTACTTGGAATGTGGGTTAAAGCTCTTGGACTTGTCTTTTGATGGGTTATTCTCAAATTTCATTGCCTTTTGGATTGCCTCTTGTAGGTTGGTTGGTTCTATGACACTTACTATTCTCTTTATTGATTCTTTCAATCCCTCCACAAATAAGTAGGCGAGTCTCCCTTGAGAGATACTGGGTATGATGACAACCAATTTTTGGAATTTCATGGCATAGTCTTCTACCGTTCCATGTTTTAGTTGTGTTAGTTCTTTAAAGTACCATTCAAGGTGTTTTTGGTCAAATCTTTTGATAAGTCTTAGAATGAATTCATCATAAGTGGTTATGTGTTAGTGACCTTGGGTAATAAGGCCATGGTGCCACCACTCAGTCTATTCCTATCAAATGGAGTACGACAAACTTAATGGCATTTTCCTCCGCCATGGGGCTTAGTGATAGATAAGTGTCCAATTTTTGGACCCATGAACATGTCGTGAATTTTCTTCTTCTAGCAAAACTAGGAAGGGTTATCTTACTCACCCTTTCCTTGAGGTCTTTGTCGTGTTACCTTTTCCTTTCCTTCTTAGGGGTGGTTCTCATTTTGGCATCATAGTAGTCTTTGAAAGAGACAATTTTCCTAAATTCGGGGTCAAGTCTATTGTATGCTTCCACAATTCCGTCCACATTATTCGGGGTGGCTCATTTGTTTCTTCCATGTGTTCCTCACTAGGTAGGGAGGGAGGTCTTGTTACCCTAGTGTTGGGTACCTTTGGGGAGATGGGGTTAATGTTCTCAGAGTGATCGGAGTTAGTTTACTTCCATTATTGTTGCTAATATTGTGAATGGCTTGGAGAAGTTAGTTGGTTCTTTCATTCCTCTCGTTTTGTTCCACGAGGGCTTGACTGGTTTGTTCCATGAAGGTTATCATTTCATTGCTCATTTGTTCGCTCATGGTGTTGCTTGTTGTCAACTTCCTTATTTCCCTTTCTAAAGCTCTTTGACTCCTTTGGGAATTTTGCATCAACTACCTTTCATAGGATGGCAGGAAAGATGCTTTGATACCACTTGTAATGTCCCCTATCCTGATTTTCCCTAGAATTCGCCTATTGATTACAAATTGCAACAAATTAGGGTTAGGGTTTCACCTTATTAAATAAGTCTCTTTAATGATGTAACCTTGGATCGGAATCCTGCATTCACCACATGAACAATATATGCAAATATGTATATATGCTTGTTAGGGTTAGACAATTGCATCACATCTAGAGGTTATCAACAAAGCAAACATATTAAGAAATTGAGAGAAGGGACATGATGGGTTCACCTAAAGCCACATCCCAAGCCTAAGAGGGTGTATACCATAGCCCTCCCCCTTGGCGACTTGTACCTACTTTCCCCGTCAATGTATCAAACCCTAAAGACACTTGCCACCTTGTGGGATTGGACAGTGATCGCAAGTGGGCTCCTTGGGCTCCTACCACTTCACCCATAGCCCCTCCTTAAGGAATTGGGCAGAGGTCACAAGTGGGATTTTTTAGCCCCTACTATTTCATCACTAGCCCTACCCATGGGGTGGGTTTTAGACTGTCAACTTAATTCTGATTCAGTCATAAGAAATCCTTCTTTATTATCAATATGCATACATAGGTAAACAATTACTTGCAGAACATACACACTTAATATTCCTTTATTATGAATGACCATATTTATAGAGAAGTAAGATAATAAATGGCATAAATACACCTAAATATAGGTTAGATTTGATATACTCCTGATATATATATTTCTAATACACTGTTTGTTTGTGTTCGATCTCACGGTTTCCCTTTTTATCTATTGGGCTCTAGTGTCTTCTTCTATTCATCGATATATATCTCTCTAGCAATTGATGATACTCTTTGCCTTGAATGGTTCCTCCTTTATATCACGATGGGACTAGGAGCCATAACCCTTCAAGTTATTTGTTTGCTAAGGGACACGACTCTTTGCCAATGCTTCTCGTTAGGAGTATTAACTTTATTAATATTATTCCTTAATGTCTTCCTTCCCTTAGTTACTTTTCTTTATGTGAAAGGAGGTGTCTTACGGTTTGAATGGTTAGTATTATTTAACCAATTAATCATCTTCGTTCATAATCACATCCTTGTATCCTTTCATGATGTAATCGCTTGATTGGTTCATTACATAATGTTTGTTTTCCCTTTAATATTAATTTGATTGTCTTGAGTGATTGGATGACCCAACGATCTGATCTATATTTGCGGGGGCATGAAATGCCTCCTAAAAGGAAAAGGAATGCTAGTAAAATTGGAACATAAGCAAGGCTTACAATCATGCAGACTAGGACTTCCTCATAAGAGTAATGTAGAAGTTTGATTTTGATCAAAGAGGATGTGAACAAATATACAATTGTAATGCATCCCTTACCACAGAAACCCTACTTCTTCGTCTTAATTATCATCTTTTTAGTGGGATTCATCCTTGCTAGAGAGGGTGTTGCAGGGTGTACACCCTTGGTCTCCTTGTGTTGTGCAATGCAACACTCGGGTTTGTGACATGGCTTAACTGCCTCCTGTGGATTCTTTAACTTTGGCAGTTGTATCAGGCATTAACAGGTCAATCTTTAGGTGCAACGACAACCATCTATGCAAAAATTGGTATCAAAGCTTAGGTCATAGGTTCAAACCCCTCACTTGCGTTGGGCGAGGGGGAGGGGGGATTGTTGAAAGGTGTACGCCCTTGGTCTCCTTGTGTTGTGCAGTGCAACACTTGAGTTTGTGACATGTCTTAACCGCCTTACGTGGATTCATTAACTCTGGTGGTTATATCGGGCATTAACAGGTCAATCTTTTGGTGCAACAACAACCAACTATGCAACATAGGGCTCAAGCAAAGAAACCCATTATCGCCCTATTGGTTCATCATTATAACAAAAGCATTGGGTAGACGTTTGCAAAGAGCTAGAGAAATAAGAGAGTTTATAAGTCTTTGTATACCAATTAATTTGTTGTTCCTCCCTCCTCACAACTTCTCACCAATAATTTGTTGTTGATAGCTTATCCATTAAAGAGTCATCAACCAAAGAAGCAACTAAATTTAGGGATGGATTATAAAAGTTTGATGAAGCCTCAAGTTAAAGATCAATAAGGAATAAAACTAAACTTGGGGATGGATTACATAAGTTTGTTGAAGCCTCAAGTCAAAGATCAATAAGGAATAGTCTAAGGTGTTCTACAATAAAGATCAAGAAGAATACCACACACTTTGAGATTCCAAGGAGGCACAGTGTCAATCAAATAACAAGGCATCCCTCTCTTTTCTAGTAGATGCAATGCAGGCCCATGGATAGACTTTCTAGACAAATCTTAGTAACTACTTCAACTAATACAAAAGTAAATGGCTCTACTTTGTGTTGGCTAATAGATTGGGCACCTTGAGGGTTTTATTCCAATAACCTTAATTCTCCACCTGAAAGGCGCAAATGTCTTCCAACAACTCTACATAATTGTTCTCCTCAAGAAACAATTACCCTCTGAATTTTGTGTGGGGGGGCATTGTTGAAAGGTGTGCGCCCTTGGTCTCCTTGTGTTGTGCAGCGCAACTCTCGGGTTCGTGATATGTCTTAACCACCTCACATGGATTCATTAACTCTGGTGGTTGCATTGGGCATTAACAGGTCAATCTTTTGGTGCAATGACAACCAACTATGCAATAGAGGGCTCAAGCAAAGAAACCCAATATCACCCTATTGGTTCATCATTATAACAAAAGCATTGGGTAGATGTCTACAAAGAGCTAGAGTAATAAGAGAGATTATAAGTCTTTGTATACCAATTAACTTGTTGTTCCTCCCTCCTCACAACCTCTCACCAATAATTTGTTGTTGATAGCTTATCCATTAGAGAGGCATCAACCAAAGAAGCAACTAAATTTAGGGATGGATTATAAAAGTTCGATGAAGCCTCAAGTTAAAGATCAATAAGGAACAAAACTAAACTTGGGGATGGATTACATAAGTTTGTTGAAGCCTCAAGTCAAAGATCAATAAGGAATAGTCTAAGGTTCTCTACAATAAAGATCAAGAAGAATACCACACACTTTGAGATTCCAAGGAGGCACAGTGCCAATCAAATAACAAGGCATCCCTCTCTTTTCTAGTAGATGCAATGCAAGCCCATGGATAGACTTTCTAGAAAAAAATTAGTAGCTACTTCAACTACTAGAAAAGTAAATGTCTCTACTTTGTGTTGGCTAATAGATTGGGCACCTTGAGGGTTTTATTCCAATAACCTTAATTCTCCACCCGAAAGGCGCAAATGTCTTCCAACATCTCTACATAATTGTTCTCCTAAAGAAACAATTACCCTTTGAATTTTGGAGGTACAACTCCCTCTTATAATATTCAATGAATTTAAAGAAAATAAAGAAATAAATCTATGTTTTATTTTAACCTAAAAGCAGTAAAGGTAGGAAACCCAATACCAAAAAGGTTTCCAATATGGGATGCAATGGGATAAACTCTACTAATACTAGCACAGAGACTAGCAAGCACAAAAATACTTATAAATTTCAATTACTAATTTAATATCATCTGAAAATGAAACCAATTACGGAGATAAGCGGCCATACAACTTACACAGGAATAATGGAAGCCAAGAGAAGACTCAAACACACAAATTCAAGATTTCCATATTATCTCTATAAACCATACACATAGAGGTTCCAATTGCAAAGTATTATATTCAAAATTATAAAATAACAGGTCTTTCAAAAAATATCTAAAAGAGTTATTTGATTCCAAAAATATATATATGAGTAGATGAGTAACCACTTCTTTCACCAGTAACTTCCCAAACATAAATAAAGTCTTTCAAAATAACAATAAAAACTAGAAAGCAACTAAAAGGTCACGACGATGACGCTTCATTAGTTGGTTCTTGATTCGCTGATGCAGCAAACCTCTTCTACAAGTCTTGGAAATATTTAACATGTGGCATTTCCTTATGCTAGGGAATAGTTATATTCCCTACTCGCAACTTCCAAGCCATCTGATTGTCATGCCCTGCTTCAATTCTCTTATCATACGTTCCTGCCAATCCAACTATCTGCAATAGGATAGAGTCTACTCTACTGAATTTCCTCAAGCTATTGACATTGAAAGGTTGAGAATTGGTAAACTCATCAATCATTTTCTTGAGATTCTCCTTTAGGGCTTCAATGTCATCTTTGTTGTTGCTTCCCTAGGAGGACTACAAACTAAGTGCATAAAGATTCCTACGAACTTCTTCCATAACTGTGTTGCTTTTAGTTAACATTTTGTTAGATTCCTTAAACTTTGCCTTACAACTTGCAATTTCCACTCCACACTTTTATTCCAGATCACACAATGACCATTAACAACAATAGGAATAATCTGTTCACTAGCTAGTTTCTCCATGCCCATGCTCAGCATCCCTTAAATCTCATTCAAGTATGTAGCCCATATTGCTTCGTTCTTGGTTGAGGCGATATCTTTTTCTATCTTTGTTTTCAAAGCATATGCCTTCTGATGGGTTCTTAACATTTCTAAGATGAATTGATTACCTTTTTCTATTATTTTGCTACTCCACTCCTCTATAGCTTTCCCGCAAACATTACAACCTTGCATTTTGTTTACTATTTATTTTCCCATTACTAATGTTGGGTCAAAGGAAGCTTCAACTTGAGATATTAGCTGAGGAGAAAAATCAAAAACTAATCTTAGGCATTGAATTAGAACCCTAACCTGGTTTTTCAATTCATCTTTACTTTTCTTATCTTTATTCTTTCAACTAGCCTTGCTGTTGTCACCTATAAATTATGTACATCCCCATCTCTTGTAGAAGGTCCTAAATTTATCCTCGCAACATCGAAATCACTTGCAATTTCCTGATTGACTTCTTTTTGTGCAGTGGGATGAGCAACTTCTACATAAACATTTCTTGTGTTGTCATCCTCAACCAATGTAGATGTAGTCTTTAACCTCTTATGCTTAGGAGTCCTCTGAAGTAACTGACTCACCATATCCTGCTTTGGGAGATCTAACTAGACTAGCTTCCTTTTCTTTGACAATGTATTTTCTAACCAAGCTGATGTAGTAGGTACAGGCGTTGCCTTGGAACTAGAAGCATCAAACATAGTCCTCTTTATCGAAGGGGTGATAATCTCTACATGTTCTAGTGAAGAGGAGGGAGTAGGTCCAACTCTAAGAGGCTCATTAATACCAAATATTTCTAGATGACCTATGAGATGAAGAGGAGGTATTAATAGAAAATATTGCATGTTTATTCTTCATCTTTAACTATATCTTTATCCTTGCTCAATTGAGGCAGATCCGGTACATCTTCCCCACATGTTTGTTCTAACAAATTCCTTTCAGGGGGATCACCATCACCAACACCTTGAGCCCCTAATGATATCCGATATGAAGTTGAACCTGAAGTTCCCACCTGTAGGTTGAGTACTCTATGACCTTGTTTGAGGGCATTGTTGCTATGTTTTCTTCTTGGCAACCCACTCCTCTATTCTCTTCAAAATAGGTTCAATTTTTGTTTCAATAGTTTCGAGTTCCTTGAAACACCAATCCATATTGGGATAGGCTGAGCAGATATATGATCAATAAAAATAAGATCAACCAGACCGGATTCATCATCTTTTATGCCCTAAACATCCAATTCCAAATCGAATATTCTTATTTGCCTCAAGGATAACCTCATCCAGCTTCTCCTCACCTCGAACTCATCAAGGCAATATGTCCAGTAACATTCCAACTAAGGTATGTGATAGAAACCCAGGCCAAGTTGTAGGTTATTCCTCACATAATCTTTATTGCCAAAAGGGAAACGTTCATTGTAAAACTGCAAAGATATTTGGCCAGGTCCCTTTCGACGTTAAGAGCATCTGACATTGAATTGCAAGTGAAGTAACCAAAATCTACAGGAAACTGAACACATAATTTCTTTCGTTCTTGACATCTTTTATTCACATCAGCTAGTTGTCTGCAAACTTCTATAAGCACGGATTTGTCTTTTGCAGATCTGGGAAGTTTTAAAGAATCACCACTGAAACCACCAACTCGAATATATGAAAATCACTGGAACTGAATGAAGTGACTTCCATACATGCCAATCAGCTGCATAAACTCAGGAGTGAGCCTCAAGTCAATTATCCCCTGTATTTCTCGAGTCACCCTCATGGTAAAAGTATTAGTAATTCTTTTGTGGTGAAGGTAGCTTTTACTCAATTGTAACTTGTCAAAATACTTGAAAATTGGAACTTCATCACATGGAAGAAGGCTCAGTCTTAAACCTGGCCAAGGTCTAGTACTGGCAATGGCATAAATCAAGTATGAAGACATATGAAAAGACTGATTTATTGCAAAGAAGACAAGTAGTTCATGCATTCGATCACTAATAAGTTGTTCCTAATCCAAAAACTATTTTCCTACAAGTACAATCTAGATAAAGAAATACATTCAGTTTTCAAAATCATGTGCTTTTTCATTTCCTCTCAACCTGTGTAGCAACACAACTATGTCTGATATCTCATCAACAAAATGAATCCTGTGCAATCCTCTGGGTAATTGGGATTTACCTCTCCTGGGTGCAACCAGCCAATTCTTGGCAATTATATTCTGGTAAAATCCCTTTTTCGTTGAGATCTCAATTCGTGAGTTGGTGAAGTCCAAACCCAAAAATTGTTCCCTTTCTAGAAGTTTCAGGCACGAGGCGAAGGTGGTTCTCTAAATTTTTACTAATAACAAGTTGTCATGGGTTCTAACTTCATGGTTGTGAGAATCATAATGTCTAATGCATTCCATAACTAGGTCTAGCCACTGAATTAAAACGGGAAAGATGATTGCTTCTATTAACCCACTTGCAATTACCTTTTGTGTGATGAGCAGGGGATTTGGTTTGTTAACTTTCTCCCAAAATTCATCTAAGTTTGGCTGCCCTAGTTTAGTATCCCTAATTTCAAGCATTGTACTGGTTAAGCTCGAAATGCATTTGAAACCATAATATTTGTATCTCATAATGACAAAAAACCTAGGGTTTCTATGTGATTCATGCAAGAGGTTTGGATTGATGGAAAAACCCTTCAATTGGAAATGCAAACAACAACTACTAAAATAAGCAGAGAAAGAGATACCCCAGTGATTTTGATCTCCAAGAATTGATAACCGCACTAGTTCACTCCTTCCCTCCTTGTTTTCTATTGCCTCAACTAAAAAATACTCTACTCACTAGCTCATCTCCTTTTTAAATTTTCCTTTGCAATTAATGTGGGAGTAGATAGGCAATTAATTGGTCTCTTGTATAGTTGGTGCATATAGCCTTTCACATCATCACTTCATTATAACCGCTTTTTAAAATTTGAAAGAGAATGGCTACTTGATTGGCAGGAAAAGAGCTTCATATAACCTTGTCAAAGATCGACAAAGGTTCTATAACCACAGTGGAATACCGAAAGCCTTTTTATACATTTCTTATATCGCATTCAAAGTCTTCATCTTCAGGCAAAAAAAGAGTAAGTTCATATAACTTCATCGGAGACCGACAAAAGTTTCATAACTTGAGAGAAACTCCAAAATGACTTGAACTTAGACTCAAAACAAGACTTATCAAGTTAAGGATTCAATACCAAACACCAACACTTGTGCAAGACTGGACTTTAAGTGATGCTTCGGAAAAAACAAAGATTATAATAACCATGGCGGAAACCAATAGAGTTACAAGAACTGACCAAAATATTGACAACTTTTAAACTTAACCAAATTTAGAATAGGTTGGTAAACTATTGAGACGAGACAAAAACTATGATAACACTTTGCAAGCACACTCCCCATGACCTAGTCAATCCCTTAAGCAACCTATCTCTACCTATGGTGCTCAAATGTAATGTCCCTTTTAGGGTTTTTGTTAATTTTCTAATTTCTAATGCAAAACACAAACTAGAACAGCAATACAAATAGAAACTAGTTGTTAGAAACTTGTTATCAAAACCCTTTATGGTTGCAAAACAACTTCAACTTCACCCAAACTAGCTAAATACAACTTGTAGGTGATAATAACCCAAATGAAAGTGCTGGTTAATGTCTAATATGAAATGGACAGCCAACTTAAACCCTTTTGACATACAATTACACTCAGATCTGCATAGTCAATAAAAGTGCTGATATGACCAAAAATGAATAAATTAACCCTCAAATGCTAACAACCACACAACTATGGATCTTAAACACCAATTTAACCCCTTCAAAATGATTTTATTAGGCTTGCAAGATGCTAGAACAACTTTCAATGACTGATATGCTCAATTTTCATACTAGCAATAATTGAATTTGACTGGAAATGATGAATGTGCAGCTGTATGAATCTTGTATGATGAAAATTGACAAGTTTGGTGGTTGGATCTAACTGTACAAGTGTTGTAGCAGCAACAATGGCAATGCGAATGACCTAGGGAGTTCACATGGTAGATAGTAGCAGTCAATTAGAGGCTGCACAGCAGTCCAAAAACCTTCCAAATATTGATAATAGTCAATAAACTCTCTACAAATAGCAATGCATGCTGATGCCACTTACACAAAGTGTTGTTGCAACCTCCTCCAATACTGGTACACCTAAATATGGCTTGGAAACTCACTAGAACAACATTAACTAGGTCAAATCTTCCCTCCCGAGCAATGACACTACCAAGGTAAGCAGTTGGAAATGACGTTGTGGCAATAAATGATAACAAATCCTCACCAGAAACCCTCCAAAGTGATGGAACTATTACTAGATCTGTGAAACATGCAAAATATGATGATGAATTTGTCTCCTTACTACTGATATACTCCAATGATGGCTCTAGAAGCTGGTCGCTGCACTAATTACCCACCCAAAATGACAGCACAGGGCCTCAACAAGGGTGAACAACAAAAAGAATATATCCCAAACAGCAAATAACCCTCAACGGGTCTGGCGCAGCAACAAAGGGATTTCAAAACCCTAAAACCAACAAATGATGACTAGGGTGACCTCTCCCAAGTAATGGCATCCAAGATCTAGCAAACATAGGTGATGAACAAACCCTCAAAATTCTAAAATTTGCAATGAAACCCTCATGAACCTTCAAATCTGAAAGTAATCCAATTAGCACCCATGCAACTCCTAGATGGAATTGTCAATGTTGAAGATGAGGGTTTTCATCTCTAAATACAGTAGTGAAAAACCTAGAGATTTTTCATCCTCCACGATCCTCAAATCAACCAAGGGTTTTTGTCCTTGGAAACAAAATTGAACACAAATTATCCCAAATTCTGAACACTGAATGGCAAAATGATGACAAACTTGACAATCCAAATGAAGCCAAGTTCCCTCCTTTTCTACCACTCCAATTGGGCCCTTTGGACCAACTTCCTTAAGTATTAATAAATTTTATTTTATTTTTTTAAGTATTTAAAAATACTTTTTTATTTTATTAGTGTTAAAAAATACTTTGTTTTAATAATAATATCATTTGAATTGCCCCTTCAATTAAAAATTACCACATCCAACTTAAAATAATATTAAAAATTATTTTAATATTAAAAATTAAAAATTACCACACCCAACTTAAATTGCCCCTTAAATTAAAAATTACCACATCCAACTTAAAATAATATTAAAAATTATTTCCCTTGCTTTACTCTTTACCCTACAAGAAATAAGGATAGGCTAGAGGTCGTCTCCATGTCCCTATTACCAAAATGGGAGCATTCAATCAAACCCCCAGCATCAATGTTTAAACATATAACCAACACCTTGACAAATTTTCTTTGTGGGGAAGTAGGGCTTAGAAGAGAATTTTACTATTAAAGTGGACCACAATGTTCATGCCCAAAGGTTGAGAGGTGCAGGTTAAAAGGCATCCAAGGGAAAAAAGCACTAAGTGTAAAAATAGTTTGGGGGGTCAACACAAAACAAAATAACCTTTGAGCCACATTCAAATTGCAAAATAATTGGATAATATTGACAAAGAAAGAATATTTATAGCAAAACTCTTCCAAAAGGATCCACCATTAGGAACTTTATAAAGGGTTGTCAATTGATCATCACATGCAGGATTAGCTGTATAGTAAAGAATGAAAGGCAAGCCTTCTTTGGCGAAAGCAGTTGGCAATAAGCATCATCCTCTAGCACCTGGAGGGCTACAACAATATTGGAGCAACAAAGTATGGAAATACTAGAGAGTAGTAGAATAATGGTGGGGCAGAAAAGGAAAATGGAAAAAATCCTTTGAAGATAGCTCCAATCTCAAGGGAATATGTAAATTATTAATAGTTCACTTTAGAAAGATACATAAACAAACTTCAAAAGAGCAAGATGAAGTCATATGGGCGCAAAGTAAATATGACCTCTATAATGTGAAAGAAGAATATATGGATACAATTGGCTCAACACTTGAAAACATAAACTTTGCAGCTAGAATAATTTGGACTCCAGCAGGGTTATCAAAAGTTAATTATTTTCCAAAAAAGAAAAATTAATGGTGTATTTTATTATTACTCTTTGGGGCAGTGGGCCTAGCTCGATTGGCTAAAGCATCCTATTGCAGGCAAAAGGTCACATCCCCACCATCCCCATGGTACCAGAGGACATGTCGTGCCAGCGTCACCGGTCACATGAAAAAAGTTTACAAGGTGCACTGCAGTTTATAGGGGGCCGGCTACCCGATTCCAATTCCTGCAGTCTAAAAAAAAGGCTAATTATTTCCCTTTGTCAGCATCAAAACAAAATATAACGCAAGACATCTCAAAAATTTGGTTATGCAGGTCCTAACAGGTATATTCTATGTCAAAAAGAAGGAAAAGAATATATAATATTTGCTTCTTCAATGTGATTTTATAGCAAAAGCTTGATCTGGGTTCTTGAAAGCTAAACTTCTCTTGGGTCACTCCAACAAACCTGCCACCCTTGATCAATTATTAGCCACGTAAAAGAGAAGGAGACATACTAAGATCTCTATGGGAAGTTGCACCAACCATGATCTCCTAGCATGTATAGAAGGGAAGAAACCACCACATTTTCAAAGGTATTACCAAACATTGGGAATGTTCATTAGCAAACTTGATCTGGAAAATTCAAGTGGCAGTTTTAGGCTATATGGAGTGGAATTTGGCCATGCAACCATTGGACCATGCTTATGTGGAATTGTTTAGCTCATAAACTAAGCGTTCCAACACATATAAAAACTTTGTTTTACGAGTAATGGGCTAGGAATTGTGACCCTGATGAGTAGGGGTACCAAAATCAAATTTCTCCAACAAACATTTTGAATTTTCTGATGGGTTTGTCCTTATACAAATGTCCATTTCAACTTCCAACGACACACATCACTATCATGTGCTTTGATTCTTCAATTCTCACAAAAAAAAACTCAGTTTACTAGTTTTAGCAAGTTTCTTGTGTCTTGTATTGTAAAGCTATATAATAGCTGAAATCAAAGCATGTAATTAAAGTAGAAGGCATACACATCTCTCCTATAAAGTTTTCCTATTTTGTATAAGTTCCCAATTGAAATAACAATCTACTTTGTGCAGCTGTTCAGTAATCATCAACCTTCTTTTGCTTAAATTTTAATCAATTGCTATTTGTGTATATTAAGTTCCTCAACTAATGTATTGTCCCTGAAGCACCAAATTAATTCAGATCAAAAGTTGAAAGAACTATATCAAAAGTAGTGGCATATAGTTTGAAAAATCTAAAGAGAGAACACATAAAGGAGAAATGGAATCATCAAGATCAATGGCCTTATATCCAAAGTAAACTCTACCATGACAATGTGGTTAGTTACAGACAAGGAAAAAGACATAAAGGAAAATGGAATCCTCTACCAAAATGGATGGTTAAATTAAACTTTGAAAAAGCTTCTAAAGGAAATCAAAGGATTGCAAGGGTAGAAGGAGCAATTAGATATGAAAGAGGAGTTGATAATGGCATAGCCTTAGGGGATTACTAGAGATACTAACATTGAAACAGACACTGAGGAGCTCCTGATAGGACATATCGACATTGGCAAAGGACTAGAAATTTATGGATTGAAGGCAACTAAAATATTATTATCAAGATAATGACAAAGAAGAAATCTGAAAACTCAAAAATTGAAGCTTCTCCTGGGGAAATATTCTCTCATCTAACCAATTTCAAATGTGTATCTTCAAATCATATCTATAGAGAAGATAATAAGGCAGCTGACTACCTTGCTATAATAATCTAATCTAAATATGCACAGAAAGTAAACCCAGAAAAGAGTCTAACAACACACATATATATTTTAGTTTGTCTTTATGAAAATACATATACTCAGAAGAAGTGCGCAAACTTAAACTGCTCATTGACACCTATCTCTCTGCATAATCCCTGCTGTCACCTTGCACTGCTTAATGCTCAGAATGACCTTGCTCTCGCCCTGTACTATTGAATGTCTCAGAGAGTTTCCATCCTCATGGGAGCCAATTGAATAAACCTAAAGATTTTGTCTCAAGTACCAAGCTTCTGTAACAACATCCAATTTCTATAAACAGACTAAAGTTTTTGATTTGTATTTTCAAAAATGATATGTTCCATTTCCTCTCTGCACTTCCTATACTCCCCATTTCATGCAATCCTAAATGAAGGGCAATCAATTCCATAATTGTGCTTTCTAACTCACAAACCTCTCCCACAAATTGCTGGCAGTTAACTGATCAATCACTACCTTATTTTGCTGAGGATAGCTACAGCTACGTACAGTTAAGAGAACATTATAAACATTAATACAAATGCGCCAGCCTTATTTTATTTAGCAACTATCTAACTGGTAGAACGATTGCTTCAATAGGAAGACTCGGTCGAATCATACTAACTGAGAGATCCACTCTTTCCTAACTGATAACAAGGACTCAGTCCTGTTTAACTGCTGACCAACTTACCATGCTACAGAGCAAAAAGGGTACATCACACTTGCCAACCTTGGAGTGGATCTAATTGATAAAGGTGAGAGGGTGATGACAGATGATAGATGATACAAGGGATTATGCACCTTTATAAAACAATATTACACTAGATTCCATTGAATCTTGAGGTTTATTCTATTAATAGTACACTAGCATCAAAAAGTCAGATGGTAGCAAATGGAACACCAATCGCTTCAACAGGAAGACTCAGTCACCTAATACTAACTGAGAGACCTGCTTCTTCCCAACTGACGACAAGGACTCAGTCTTGTTTAACTGTTGACCAACTTAGCATTCTACAGAGTAAAAAGGGGACATTACACTTGCCAACCTTGGAGTGGATCTAATTGATTTAGGTGAGAGGGTGATGAAAGATGATAGATGACACAAGGGCCTATGCACCTTTATAAAACAACATTACACTAGATGCCATTGAATCTTGAGGTTTATTCCATTAATACTATACTAGCATCACAAAGTCAGGTGGTGGCAAATGGTACATACTTCCATTTCACCCCATTACGTTCAGAACATCTTCATCTTGTCCAAATTTGGAGTTTTGAGGTTTGTAGAGTTGAGATGACACAAAGGCCGTCAAGGTCAGCTGCTAGAGGTCATCAAAATGCTACTTCTAGTAAAGGCCATGGAAGGGGAAGCATGAACATTTTCAGCCAGAGTGGGAACCAGAGTAGACAACCAAAGGTCTAGACTCTAATCCTACCCTGCTTTTGTTGTTGGATCGTTGTGTTTGTAGCCAAAAGTTTAAGAAATACTATGCCTATTTGTCATCATTTTGACTGTTTTTTCATGGCATTTGGTCTTTTGGGATGTAGCTTATAACTCAGTAGAGATGATCTAAGGTCTAATTGCTGATATTACTATGTAACAGGATTTAGGTGTTGTTATCTAGCAGTTTATGACCTTGAGTGTTCTTTGCTGAGCTTTGGGTGGAGGACCCACAAACCTCATTTATTGTAATTCATCAAATATATTTTTATTCATAATTTTGGATATGTATGGCAACATCAGTGTTGACCTCCAATTACACTAAAACACTGAAATATTCCGAGCCAAATTTTTTTTGTTTTTCAAATACAGATTACAAAGCAGTGCACCCGTTAAGGTTAGAGAAAGAAACCAAAACGTGCAAGAAGCAACTCTAACCAGAATGGCGCCGATGATGGCGAGCATTGGTCAGAGGATCTAAAATAAACTGCTTATGCTGGAAAAGGAACTCGACGCCAAGTATGTGCTACCCAATCCAAAGCGGAGTGAGGGGCGACCATATGACGGAGTGAATACAAAACAATGCTTGAAAGAAATAATGCTGAAAGAGGAAACTTCTCGACACCCAGAATGTGCTTGCTCATCCAGAATGGACAGTAGCGACCATAGGGCGGAGTTATCACTATTTTACTCTAAACTGAAAGTAGGAATGATTATTACAAGAAATGACAAAGCAATATTAAAACACTGGTCAGTACTACTGCCAGTTTACAAAGATTATGACTGCCTGCAATGTCAAGATATCATATGCTTATCAAATAGTACGTTCAACCAAGAAGCAATTACAATCCTTAAGAAATCACAGTGTCCCAACCACAAAACAGAAATGCAGATTTCTGTATTCGTCTTTTGTCAGATCTGTACTTTAAATGTGCAATCAGCAGTTCACAAGTTCCAAAGAATGTTCACAACTTGCTCAATAATCATCCAATTGACATGCCATAAAATGCTAAGCATTCTGAAGACCTAGGCGACCAAGATAGACCCTTGAGACTGAACCAAACACTGCAGATTTAATTAACACGGATTCCAATGCAAATCTCAATGGTACGGCCTAGTACAGAAATTCGACTTCTTCTAGGAAATTCAAGACTTCTTTAAAAATTCTAATATCTGGAGAACATTGGCGCCTATTACAAACTCAACTAATGATGTAATACCCAAAACTATTTTTTTTGTCTTTTTGAAGATATGAATAAAAACTCAAATCTGCTGTCTAACAATGCAATTTTCCAGAACTTGACAAAATGCAGAAACAGAAATATAAAGATTCTAAAGGCTGATTACAATGCACAATATTCAAAACTCACAAACTAGACTAAGAATCACCACTTGATGTTGTCTTGCAAACACGAAGCGATGCCGAGCTAGGAGGCCTTCATTCCTCGAAGCGATTCCAGAGCCAATCCGGCAGCATAACAGTATAGTCGTCCAAAGATGATCAAATGATGCTCAACTCCTTCCTTTTATAATTTTTCCCATTTGACTTCTCGTAACCCTAAAGTCACTTTCAAGTCAAAACCCTAATCTCCTCAAGAGGGCGTACTTTCTCCTTCAATGTTTAATACATGATATTTTAATTAAATGCCAAGCTTTGAAAAGTGCGCCCAACATAAGCTTGCTTGACTTTGACAATAATTAAAATAATCTTTTAATGAAGCGCCACCCTCAAAAAACCCCCTTTTTAAAACAACTTTAAGTCATTAATCGAGGCCCATGGTCAACATTAAATTATAACATTTAAACGTGACCTTTTAATTAAATGACTTATCTTATCCCTCCGAAGATGCCCTGAAGCCAATACTGAACCAGACATCTGACCAACTGAAGCAGTAAGTCAACCGAGCTGAACTCATCTGGAAAACTGCCAAAAATAGAATTTACTAAAAATAGTAAATTCCAAAAAGTGCTCTGAATGCTGAGATGAACATACCACTGCGAAGCCCTCTGAAAACCCAGAAGGAATCCGCCACTAAATCCGCCATCTCTGAGCAATGACCTCCTCAAAATTAGGAAACCCTAATTTTAACTTCCGTCTAGCCTTCGGGTTCCCAAAGAAAGGCCAACGGTCATTGGAAATGTTAGGCTTGAGAAGGGGACATTACAAACACTCAAACAAAATATATATGCTACTTGTTATTGATGCCATGAGATGTAAAAAATTGAGCAACATGTTCCAACCATTAATCAAACTATACGAAGAGAAAAATATTATGAGTTTTCATGACATATAGATAACACAGTAAACTTGCACCATAGAATACACAGAAATGTGAAGAATAAAAATAAATATGATCCAAAAGCAAACTTGTACACATTCATGCATGGAAGCAATTATCTGTAGTTTAAGAAGAAGAAGAGTTATATGTCTAATAATAAGAACACATCATTAATACCTTATAAGCTCTGAACAATTGGTTCTTTTACATTTTTCTAAATCAGCACAGTCAAATAGAAACTAGAATCATAATATCATTGCATGCAAAAATTGTCTCCAGAAATAAGTATATGGTGAAATATTTTCTTAGAGAAAAATTAATACTTCTCTATCAAAATGAATAGTAGTGAACCAGAATATTTCGTATTTTAGATTCAATAGCATGCACAATTCACCTTCAAATAAAGCTGGCAAAGTGATTCTTGGTAAGAATGTTTGAATGATGATACAAGCTTCAGGACATCCTGTAATAGCACAAATTTATTACAGAAGAAAACATTTAGTCTATTTATGCATGCTATCATAGAGATTCACTAAAAATGACTCAATTTGCTCAATAGCAAGGAAAATCAGGCACCCTAACATCTATAACCAACAACAGTTGACTCACAGTCATGATGTAGTACAAGAATGAACAAAAACTTCATCACAAACTTCGACACAGGTAAACATGGATAGCAAATAAAATCACTATGCTTCAACAGAAATGTAGCTTAGTTAAATCTTTCCACACAGTATTGGTATTAATATTCTACAATATGTAATTCTTTGTTTTACTCTGGTTTTGGCAACATACAACCATGATTGAACAACTTCCAAGTAGTGGGGGCTTATTGTTGGTCTTGTAGCCAATGTGGAAATGAGTATAAGAGGTCGTATAGTCGAATGAAAGCTCAATTGTGCACTATTTCCGACATAGAGCAGAAAAAACTCTCTAGGGCCAAATAAGAAAACGCTATCAATGCAACATACAATGGGATGTATTAAAAAACAATAGGATGTCGACATGGTAAGTAATAGATCAAAGGAAGGAACACATCCTCTTTCTAAGAAAGGATTACAAAATCCTCCTAGTGGCTTATCACCATTGTTGTCGAGAGACGTGTCTCCCCCCCATCTGAGACGAGTCTCGGAGATGGAGACGTGTCTCCAACACCACACCAATACCCTGGGACGTCTTCAGGTGCCTGGAAACTTTTCAAAATTCTCCCGCCGTCTCCCAAGTCTATGGCTCTAGAAAGTGGCGTCTCTCGCGAAGTCTCCTACGTCTCCCATCAAGTATCCTGTGTTTTAAAGGCCAAACATAAAGCAAAAAACCTAAATCGTGATTTTTAAAAGGTAGATGCATCATTTAGCACGCGATATCAAACTTCAGTTAGTAAGTTACAGACTTACAATATTTACTGTATTTTAAATTTTAAATTTTCTACCTCTCCCGTGTTTATCCGTCTCCAACTCTCTAGTCTCCCGTGCTTTTTGAATGTGAAATGTCGGTTGGGCCTGGATATCTCCAAGTTCATGTTGTGCACATTATTATAGTGCAAGGCTAATACTAATAGTAATTTTTGATTTTTCAAATTGTTTTATAATTTATTTAGCATCAGCCATCACCAGTAATCTCCGCAAGAGCATTGCCCCTATTTAAATTCGTGGAATATGTTACATATTCCACGATTTTAAATAGGGGCAATGCTCTTGTGGAGATTACTGGTGATGCTAAATAAAACAATATGAAAAATAGCATCACCAGTAATCTCCACAAGAGAAATGTTGTTGTGGATATTACTGGTGATGCTAAATAAAATAATTTGAAATTTTTTAAATTAGGCTTGCACTATATATTATTAATTTTTATATTAAAAAAAAAAATGGTGTCTCCAAGTACCCCTATCTCCTATTTTCAAAAAAATGTCGTACCGGTATCGATACCAATCTCCCGTACCAGTACCAGTACCAGTCTCGCAACAACTATGCTTATCACAATAGACTAGCCTACATCCTTTCATGTCACCATCTCCCCAAAAAGAAAATATCCCTTTGTTTTGCATAAGCCCATTGGAAAATGCCTTCAAAAATGAGGTGAAGGAGGTTGCAAATGAAAGCATTGCTTGTTGCATTTATGACAATGGGCTTTCTTCCTACCTTGTTTGATCACCATACTGGTAGAATATGGTGATGGCAATTGCCAATGCACCTACTAATTACATTAGTCCTAGCAATGAAAAGATGCACACCACCTTATTAGCCAAGGAGAAAGCTTCCATAGAGGCATTATTGAGAACAATCAAGGATACATGGTCCGAAATAGGTGTGTCCATTTTTTATGGATGGAAAAGTTGCAAAATAAACCACTAATCAATGCCATTGCAATGTCCCCTAAAGGGGCGATGTTTTCCAAGGTAATATATTGTGAGGGGCAAGTGAAGAATGCAACTTTTTGTAATAACCCGAACCAATTTTTTTCAAAATTTGGCCAAGTACACAACAATGCAGAAGGCACCCGTTAGGGTTAGATAAATCAAATCAGCAGTTACAATATAACTCTTTGCCAAGAATGCGCACTCAATCTCAACAAGAGAGAGGCTGTCATATGGCAAAAGGATCATCAGTACAATAAATCAGAACTGCAACTGAAGGTAACTCAACACCAAGTATGTGCTACCTAAACCAGAATGGAATGAGGCGACCATATGGTGGAGATTTAAAGAAATACAAATGCAACTTCGAAATAAACTCAACACCCAGAATGTGCTTTCAAACCTGGAATGGGAATGGAGCTACCATAGGGCGGAGATGTAAGTTATTACAATGTAATTCAATTGTAGATAGGCGGCAAGCCAGCCTCTTCCACTTATCCAGTGGGCATTACAAGCATGATAAAGCAAGACTAAGAAAATGCTGACAGTACTACTATGCAGCTTACAATGTATTGAAGGGTGCCTACAAGATCAAGGATTAGAACTCCGCAAAGTGCTGCAATAGTAAATATATCTTCCAATAGATCAAATATGAATTCCTAACACCCACCCTTCACTCATACACAATTTTCTCAAGTCTGATATGACAGACCAGTAACATGAATATCAAAACCAGCAACACAGAATCCTCTCAAAATGCTCATAGCTCACTCATTTCTAACCCAAACGACTTCAAATCTGATGCAATAGACCCTCAAAATGATGGCGCCTAGTTTAGTAATGAGAAAGGGCAGCTAAAAGTGGCTATTAATTAATGGCACGGATCCCAAAGCACTCCAGAAAGTACGGCTTTCAAGGAATGACGAATTTGCTTTATAAAATCAGAAACTTCATTAAAAATCCCACAAATTTGCAAGTAAGGTCGCCCCAAGTAGAGAAGATGATATGACCAACACCCAGAACAATATCTTTTTTTATTTTTGATATATGAATGAAACTTCGAATCAGCTATGATATTCAGCAACTCCAGAATATGACAGAAAATGCAAGTACTCAGCTACAAAATGCAAGATCATCAAAACAATGCAAAACCTCACTACAAATTCACTCAAAACAAGCAAACCTCTCTACTAGGTGCTATCTCTCAAGCACGAAGTCGAGCCCAAGCTAGGAGGCATTCATTCCTTGAAACAATCCAGCAACCATTTCAGCAGCATAATAATACTCAAGATATCCGATGCCCAAATGAAGACCCAAGCTCACCTTTTATAACTTTGTGAAAACTCTCCAAAAGCTTCTAGAAACCCTAATTTTCAAATTTGAAGTAACTCTTTTTCCCTCCAAAGTTGGCGTCTCATTTCTCAAGGCAATTTAACTTTTAATTTGAATTAATCTTCTCAAGATGGGCGTCCCTTTTCAAACATTGATTTTTGGACCTTAGAATATAATAAAATATCTCCATGAGGCGCCACCCTCAAAATCCCCCTTTTATGAACAACTTAAAGTTGCCTCACTAGGCCAAGGGGTCTCAATAATAAAATATAACATTAAAGTATAACATTTTAAAATCAACTGGATGTCTCACCAAAAATGCTTCCCAAGGTCAAGATTGATCAAACCAACTGAACATACTGAAGATGAGAGCCAACCAAGCCGAAGTCAACAGGTCCACTGCCAGAAATAGAATTTACTAAAAATAGTAAATTCTCGAAAGTGCTCAGAATGCCGAACCGAAACCACCAACGCGAAGCTCTCAGGAAACCCAGAAGGAATCCGCAATCCAAGTTCAACATTTCCAAGTGCAAGCTCCGCAAGAGGACGAAAATGTCCCCCAAGAAGTTTGGAAACCCTAATTTCGAGCTTCTGTTTAGCCTACGAGCTTCCAGAAATAGGCTAAATCCAAATGAAGAGCGTAGGGCTAAATTGGGGACATTACAGTCCGCCCTTCCCAAAATTGCTTGTCCTCGAGCAATGCCACCACAACTCTAGAATAACTCAAACTACACCAAACCAAACCAAGTACAATCCCAGGGTCCCATATCCGTCTAAAGGAGGACCCACTATGCTGATGCTGCACCACTCTGATCTTATCAGTGAAGACATCTCGCCAATGCTGCACCAACCTCCCTTGTAACTCCAAAATGTTACTGTCCATGATACTCAAACTGAAAAATCTTAAAGGACTGAGACCAACTTCATGCGACGTCTCATGTCCAAGAGGCCCAAAGTCAACAGTATCAACCATACCACTAGGTAAGAAGAAGGATAGGCTGCTCATCTCAAAATAAAACTCCTCAACATACCTCCACATTGTAACAAACGAAGCCCTGATGGAAAAAATGACATCCTCAAATCTTCTTGCAAAGAGGAAAGCAATCCTTTGCAAGAGCTCAACAAATTCAGCCTCACGTCTTCTCCTGGAGCTACTATGCATCAACTGAATTATACCGACACCACCATAAAAACTTCTAATCACTCTTACTGTTCCAACTCCAAGAGTCTCAGAAGGGAAAGCCAAAGCATGTGGAAGTTCGTTGTCCAAAACCAATATAGTAAAGAAACTATCAAAATTTGCTTCACAAACCTCCATAGGATGAACTCCAAAAGTAGAATAGGTGCGAAGGAACAAATAATCTCTGTTGTTCAAGGCCGAAGTCAGCGAAGTGCAATCTGATTTTAGTACCTCACACAAGAAAAAACAGCAGCACCAAAGAAATTCCCAAGTGTGAGTGTATGATATGAGCATAGAGTTGCAAGGTAACACCTCAAAAATGGCCGGAAAACATACTAGAGCAATCTCCATCTGAAAACTACCACCTCGTTGGCAAGTGGTGATGGAAAAACTCTCCCAAACGAGAGTAACTCCACAAGTAACAGGGCTGGTCTGCCTCCAACCAGCAAGCACGAGTCTCAAAATCTGCTCGTCTTAGCCAAGGATCAACGCCAAGAGCAACCAATTGTTCCTCTTTCCAATCCATACTCAAAATTTATCTCCAATCCATTTGTCGATGAACAAACGGAACCATCAAGGGGCTGGTAAAGAAAGTCACAACATCATTAATACTGAAATTTTGATCCTTATCCTTCAAAAAGTCCTTCTTTCCACAAGTAATAAGCTCTATCAACCCATATTGAGAATCCCAAGCATGGATACCCAACTGAAAGTGATCTCCAACATACTGAAAAGAAAACTCAACACATTCCCAAATGCTAGTAAGGATCAAGTGCATACTGAAGAGATTGATGCCTCCGCTAATGAACCTTTGAAGCCTATCCATGAAAGCTTCAACAACATTGGAGCATGAACTATTAAATGACTTCAAATCCAAATCCAAAAATAGACCAATATGTGCCAAAGTATTGTTCAACCAAAGGGATGGATTGACAAGCATGCAAACACCAAGCTCTGGTCCATCTTCATTCCCTTCTTCATGAGTAACAAGACTAAAATCTTCGCTTCTTGCTGCTGTACTGAAGTTACCAGCAGCTACCAAATCTTGCCTTGTTAACACCTTGGTGTCGAAGATGTTGAAATCTCCTCGAATCAACACTTCCCATGTATAGACTTCATCCTCAAACCCACTTATGCATTCATTACTAATCAACAGACGTGGCACTTCCTCATGGAGTGATATCGAGGCATCCAAGCACTGGAAACCAAACTCAGTTTCATTCTCCATTTCATCCTCTACTTCATAGAGAGGATTATCATAACTTTTCTCACCACCTTCTTGAAAAAGAGGATTGTCATAAACTTGAAAGTCATTCCTTTCATCTTGCTGCTCCAAATCTGCACATGCAACCTTTGATTTTCTTGTGAAACCTTCAAGATCAAACTCCTCTCGAAGACTATCAATCTCATCAATTACTTGCTTGATTTCTCCAGCTCTTCGTGCATCCTCTTGCTCCTTGAAAAGTTTAAAATCTGCAAACTGGTCTTCAACCTTTCTTCGAGCCAACTGAGTTTCTTTCAACTTGTCCTTTGTTGATTTAAGCTCCAAAGTGAGCTCATCAACCATACTCTCCCTTTCTTCGAAAACAATGAAGGCCTTCTTTGCAGATTCAACGGCATGATCTCTATCTTCAATCAAGCCTATGTACTCGGATTTCATGGTCTCCAAGGAATCTTTGATTAGTTGCAATTTAGGAAGAGCAACTTCATCCTTAACTCCACTTTGTCTCTCTTCAAACTGAGCCTTCCAATAGAGATCATCAACCAAATTGTGTGTGCGATCAAATAGGGATAGCGCTTGCACTTCTTTTTCAAAAGATACCTTGCATTGATCTTTCCACTCATGAACATGTAAAGATGGTGAACTGCTGATAGGCTGCAACTGAAAATCAGAACTTTGTTTTTCATCTTTGCTACCCTCATAGCTGCTCCAAGACTCCTTTCCTTCACCACCTACTAGCTGAAATTGCTCAATATCACAAAGAGAATTAGACTCCACAAATTCTTCAATCCAATGCTTACAACCAGCTTCAAGCATTGATAAATTGGATTTGTGTTTAGGAACTCCATCAAACTTTCCATCGTCAAGAGCCATATGATCTTCAAGCTCCACTTCCACTTCACTGTCTTCATGATCAAAGTTTATGGCAGCCCCCTCATAGCTTGCAAAGCAATCAGAATTTTGAACTTCATCAGGATCAAAGGGAAACTCATCCCACACAATTTCTTTGTCATCACTAAATGCCTTCACTCCTGGATCCCAAGTGCTAGAGGATTGATTGTTTTGATCAAAAGGAAAGTGCTCTTTGTGCTTCTCTTGGAGGGTTGACTCTTTGAATAGGTCACCACCCAACTCACTTAAACTGATATCTTCATACATACCTCCCTTCAATGGCTTGGTTTGAAGATCAAACCCAAAACCACCCTTGACACTGTCACTATAATGAAGTAAAGAATCTTTAGTGCTAGCTGTTTGGGAAACTTTATCATCTATATCTTCAATGAACCCATCATCTATAGGTATTTTTCTGATCTCATCATGAATAGTCATATGTATGCCAAAAAGGTCTTCTTGATCACTTGTCATAACTTCATCTTGTGAAAACTCTCAAGGAGTTTGAACAGCAACAAGAGGAAAACTATCCATCACTAAATCTTCAACAAGAGGAGGTACAAACACATCGAAATCATTACCAACATCATCACTTTGGTAACGGTCATAAGCTGATTCAAAGACACCAATAGTATTTCCTTCAACTTGCTCTTCTTCACTTGCTATCACATGCAAGTCAAGGGGCGTATTATGAGGCTCTACCCTTAACTCTTCACTTGCCAAGGTATCTTCATCAAGCTCACGTTCATTCTGATGTGATATTTGCACCTTGTTTGTACCATCTTCAATGCTAGATGACTGATTTTTCTCTTCAACTTGCACATTTGTCGGCTGCAATTCACAAATAGGCACTTCATCTCCTTCCTTCTTTGATTCTTCAACCAAAGCTTGTTCTGATTCCCTTTTTATCATTTTCCTAATGTGGTCAACCATCTCTGACTTTTTGGGCTTCAGTGACGCCACACAATTCAAATGGGAATCAAATGAAACATTGTACCTATAATCATCTGGCATGTTTTGATATTGCTCACGGAGTTTGGCAGCCTCATGTTCACATTGTCTTCTATACTGTTTGGCATATTCAATGAAATCCCTTACGAGATCACTAACCTTTCCTTCCTCAGATACCATAGTTGAAGCTGACTTCTCACGATCCCTGGACCTTAGAAAATGCAACATCTTTGAAACTTCTAAAAGCTAAACTGAACTCTGTTCTGACCTTTGGTGTAGAAACTGATTTCTCTGTCATTCAACTATCAATTGAACCTTGATGGGCACAGGATGGCAGGATGCATGGCTCTGATACCACTGTAATAACCCGAACCAATTTTTTTCAAAATTTGGCCAAGTACACAACAATGGAGAAGGCATCCGTTAGGGTTAGATAAATCAAATCAGCAGTTACAATATAACTCTTTGCCAAGAATGCGCACTCAATCTCAACAAGAGAGAGGCTGTCATATGGCAAGAGGATCGTCAGTACAATAAATCAAAACTACAACTGAAGGTAACTCAACACCAAGTATGTGCTACCCAAACCAGAATGGAATGAGGCGACCATATGGTGGAGATTTAAAGAAATACAAATGCAACTTCGAAATAAACTCAACACCCAGAATGTGCTTTCAAACCTGGAATGGGAATGGAGCTACCATAGGGCGGAGATGTAAGTTATTACAATGCAATTCAATTGTAGATAGGTTGTAATGTCCCCAATTTTGCGAGCATCAGAGTTCGGTGGGTTTAGCCTATTCTTAGCCCTCGTAGGCTAATATGCATGGTTAGAGGGTCTCTTGATGGAGCTTGGCTTGGCTTCGGATTGTCAGAATTTACCAGTTGGCTTTCGTTCGGGCTCATTCGGATGTCTTTTGCCCGACTTGCTATTTTTAGCAGTATTTGGCATTCAGCGGAGCACCTCTGCTATTTTTAGTAGTATGGTTTGGTCATGTGCAAGATCACTCACTTATTCACCAGCTTCAGACGGTTCGTTAATCAGACGTAAATTGAGAAAGATATTAATATTTTAATTGTCAAATTAAAATATTAATTATTGAAGCTTATAATATAAAGTTATAATATTATTTAATATTATAACTTAAGTGATTTCTTGAAGGGTTCGACCAACATTGAAGGGGGCCACTTTTTAATTATAATTTATAATTAAAAGTGCGTTCGAGACTTTGGAAATATTAAAAGATAAAATTCAATTTTATTTAAATGCCTTTTTGAGAAAAATCGACCCTCTTGAGGATATAAGGGGTTTCATTGGGATTTGAGCTTATTATGTTATGAAATTGATTTTTTTGATCAAGTCTTCTTCCGAAGAACGAAGCCAAGGGTTTCAGTTGTCTACAGGCATTGGAGAACGAGCCATCTTCAGTGTTGCAGTTCAGAGGCTGTGAAATACCAGCTGATCTATTGCATTCCGAGGGATATCTTCATTCAGAAGCTATCACAGAACGTTCACAGAGTTTTCAGCTTCAGAGTTTTCATTTGGGTTTCAGCCAGAAAGAGTCATTCATTTTCAAGCGCCATTTTCCAAGATCTAGACACATCTTTCAAGGGCATTCCAGTTGCTGCAATAATCAGGTTTTTAATCAAAACAATGTTGCTTTTTCAGTTGCATGTTATCAGATCTGATTTGTATTCATCATAGAAGTTCAATAAACACTTGGCAACGTTATTTCCAGTAGATTTTATCATTTCCAGTATTGCAATATTTAATTTCAATTTACGAGCAATTTCTTCAAAAACTCACAAAACGATCAAAAACGAGAGAAAAACAATCAAAACAGTCAGTTTTCAGAATCAAGGAGAACAGGGGTTTCTACAGTGGTATCAGAGCCTGAATCCTGCCATCCTGTGTGGGGAAATTAAAAATTTCAGACACAGAGAAAAAATAAAAATAAAAATTGTCCAGGGTTTGGAAATTTCAGAATTACAAGAAGGAATTTTTCAGAATTACAGGGTTTAGATCTTTAATAATATATTCAGCATTCAGGACCCGTTTTACTGCATCGCAGCTTCTGGACAGATAAAGAAAGAATTGATTTAAAGATAAATTTCAAAGCACGATCATACAGCATTCAAAAGGTTTTATAAAAAATCGTGGAATTGTTCTCCGGATATTTCAAAATAATCAATATCGATATTGTGGCTGGAGACGCAAGAGACAGATACAAACAAAAGCGCATAGAGACAAATTCTGAGGAATATCGTTCATATTGGGACGATTTCAAATATTCTAAAGTTTGTTACGGAGATTGGTATTGTCGTGGTAATCTGGGCACTGTTGAGAGATCAGATTAATTCGTTGTAATCAGGCATCCACTTATCGATTTCCTATTGAAGGGAATTCTGGCCGCATAAAAACACGAATTGAAGAATACATTAATTTTGTGGAAGCCCGACTCATTGCTGGAAGACGCTTTATAAGCCAAATAAGCATATTTCGGTTAGCGCACCAATCCTGAGTTGGAGATGTGTCTATTGCTGCCGATAAAGACAAATACAGATGCCAGGAGAAGAATTGTATATTCACAAAGAGATATCGCCTTCTTGAGACCTGTCGGGAGGTGCTTGTTGAGAGGAAATCGCGCCTTTAAAAAAAATTCGAAGGTTGCTGAATAATCAAATTGGTGATGTGGCGAATTCCTCTGAAGTCAACAACAGACACGGTAGCTGCTTGAGTGAAGGATCAACGCTATATTTGCAAATAAGAGGGATATTGTGGGACGGTGCATACAAGTCAAAATACGCTGGAGGAAGTTATATTGTTTGGAATAAATCTCAAGACAGAGGACGTGGCCAGCGCATGAGACAAAGGAAAAGACAACCGCACGAAAAGACAAATATGAAACCAACGCATCAGGGAAAAAAGACAATCGTTGTCTAAAAGGGATCGATTGTCAAGAAAAGCCAAAAAGATCAGATAAGACAAATTAAAACAAGATAAAGATTAAAGCTCTAAAGCCACCAAAGACAAATCCGTTTCAAATGATATTCTTCTCATTATCGGGAGGTGCTTCTTAGCGGATAAGGACAAGTCTTTGAGAGATCGATAGCTATTTCTGAAGACTATTGGGAACTGGAGAATGACTGCGCCAAGTGTTAGTGATGGGTCAGGAAGAAGATAAGTTTGCTGCAGGAAATAAAGAAGTCAGTCATTTGCAATTGACGTACTTTTGCCGCCTGGGAGAGTTTAATATTTCCTGAAGAGAAGGCAATCGCTAAGCACATCCAGTGTAATCACAGCACAGGGTAATACTTGTTGCTTGAAAGAAATCGTGGTATCTTTGCAAACTAAGTATTTCATAGCAGCCAATGAAATCGTGGAGCAACACCATTAGAAGCACTACATACATATAAAGGGATCATCTCTCAGCAAGGGAGTTGGTGGAAGGTTGTGATGTTGCCGTCAGACAATGAACCAGAATGCTTTAAGGCTGTAACCGTAAGTTTGTGTAGTTTCAATCATATATCTGCATAAGAATTGCCCTCTGGCTGTAACTAATTGTCAGTATATTTGCAACTCAATATATGGTGAAAGGTGGATTGCATGACATTTATTTGCTTAAATACTTTCTAGCAGTAACTGTTCATCTAGCAATTGCATCAGCTTTCACTGTCATCTTCAGACTTTTAATTGCATTGGAAAATCATAATAATATTGCACTACAGAACTCTTGCATTTTACAATCATTTTAATGCAAAAAGAATTCAAACAGTAATCTGGGGGTATCCAAGGAAAGTGCTTGACAAAATGTCTAAATTGAAAATTTACCTCAAGATCGGGCAAGGCCCTTCACAGTGGAAGTCAGTTGATTACTTTCATTGCATAGCAGAGGTGTAAAATCAGTGGTGCACAAGTCAGTTGGATTTGGTTTTCAGCTGGGCAACAAAATGGGCGTCATGACAACATTGTCCAGAAATAAACAAGCATTGAAAGAACTTGAACAATCCCAATCCAAGTTCAGTCGACAGTTGCTGCGTTTAGAGCAGATGTTTTCAAAGTTGGGACAGCCTAAAGGATCTATTTCACTTCCCACCAGCAAAGTTCCAACACCACAAAACAGAGAAGAGGTAGTGATTAGCATGTTTGAAGAATATAACACTCTTCCTCAATGTGTTAAGAAGAACTGTTCATTCAAGAGTTACATGGATTTGCACCCGAGTCTTTACCACAAAACTGAGCAAGCAAGGAAGGAATATCACACTATAGCCCATGAATTGTTTACACACGAATCGGATAGAGAATCTTCACATGTGATTGATATAATTCTTTATGAGAATGATGTGGTGTCTTCAAGTTCCGATGAGGTATGCAGAAATTTATATGGTGAATTTGATAGACATGCTGATTTGATTCAAGAAGACACTAGAACAGCTTTGGTTAATGATTTATCTACATCATCCTTGCAAGAGGTGACTCAAGAAGTTTCTAATATAGAGGCTACTTCTGATTTTCATGACAGTGATGATGAAACTTTGCATGAGTATGAGACAGCAGTGTTTTCACACGTGCAAAATGATCCTATTGAATTGTCACATGAAAGTACTCAGGAATTGGGTACTAATGATGCATTGTATGTAGAGGATTCATGTCAGGGTGAATCTGATTTTTCAGATCAGACCTTTGAAAATAAGCTAGAAGATTCATATGTTGATATGGAATCCCAGGATCATGCTTTGGATGGGCATGCAGTTACTTTGGGAGTGGAAGTGTGTAAAGATATTGTCATACCAGCAACTTCTACCTTATCAGTTGAGCCATCCTTTGAGGTACAAAGCAGCAGTACCTTAGATGTTGAGGTGTGCATGGATGAAAGCACACATGATGCTGCTTATCAAGTAGTGAGTGATGACGAATCAGCCTCATATCATAGTGCATATTGTGAACCGGAAAACTTGTATGGGGGTCATAAGCTACAAAGTTCTCACCATTTGGTTGGGCAACTAAAAGTGAATGATAATATGATTGCCACAACCATTGAACATTTTGATGTTGCTCGTCAAATGTTGGCTACGTATGGTTGGAGTACTCCTTTGACAGATGAGCACGGTGATAGTGGTTTTTCCCTTGCAGAGATACATGCACTTCGAGAAGCAATTGGAATGATGAAACAAAATTACTTAAAACTACTTGCAGACAGGGATTTTCTTCTCGAGTGGGATTGCATTTGTTATGATGCATTGCAGAGGAAGGAGGAGCAGGTCGATGAGCTCACTCATGAGCTTGAGGTGACTATGGACTCGTTGGAGAGTGCTCAGTTGGCCCTTCAAGAGTCACAGTCACGGTTGGAGGAGCTGCCCGTGGAGTTGAGTTTGGCACAGTCTCCACCAGCTGCAGATACAGTACAGTTATATACAGAGGCAGTTGATGAGGATCTTATATCCACGAGTTGTAGTGAGGATGTGGTTACATCTATCACAGATATTGGTGCAGTCAATTCAGTTGGGATGAGTGTTTTGGTTGAGAGCTCTTGTGATGAGATAGTTGATTTTTCCGAGAGTTGTGTGACAGATCACGTCACTACTTCATTGTCGTCACAGGAGATATGTGGGGCATCATCCAGTATGGAGATTTGTACTTATGCTAATTTGTTTCCCCAGGACTATGATGGTCAGCCATTGACAGAGGTGGGAGCATTTTATCTTGATTGCATCGTGAGGAGTGTTTATCACTTCTCTTTTGGTCCACACACGGAGGATTTGATGATGCATCGGTGTGGATTGGCCCCGGAGTTATACCATCTGTTGTGGGATGGGTATTCACCATCTTTAGAAGATGGGATTAGCAGCTGCAAGCGCCAGACTCAGTGGTTTGTGAGGGATTACTTGCAAGGACAGCTGTCAGTTTTACATCATGCTGATAGGTATCCAATAGGGTTTGCTACTTCTATGTCAGAGAATTTTCTTATGGGTACATGGTTACAGGATGACTATGGTGTCAGTTGGCATGATGGCTTGGTCAATAATCACATCCACGAGGGTTCAATAGAGGACAGGGAGAGATTCAGTGTAGCAGATGCTTCTAGAAGTTCTTATTTCCGCATGACAGATGGATGTGGATTCAGATTGTATTGGGATCCAGGTGGTAACAGTTTTGGCACCGAGTATTGGATGGGTCCCATTGGGTTACTTCACTATTCTCAGCATGGTGAAGTTGGAGGCAGTAGAGCGCAGTGGCAACCTGTGGATGACAGACACGACAGACTTTCACTCTGGGTTTGCGATCCAGGGATAGCTTGCGCAGTTGTGTTTTGTTGATGCTACAGGGGATACTTGGAGATGTGTGGGACACTGTACAGTTCTTCTTTTGGGCCTTCCGAGGAGTTGGGTTTCTTTGCAGTAGAGATTGCTTGAGGGCAAGCAATTTCAGGGAGGGCGGACTGTAATGTCCCCAATTTTGCGAGCATCAGAGTTCGGTGGGTTTAGCCTATTCTTAGCCCTCGTAGGCTAATATGCATGGTTAGAGGGTCTCTTGATGGAGCTTGGCTTGGCTTCGGATTGTCAGAATTTACCAGTTGGCTTTCGTTCAGGCTCATTCGGATGTCTTTTGCCCGACTTGCTATTTTTAGCAGTATTTGGCATTCAGCGGAGCACCCCTTCTATTTTTAGCAGTATGGTTTGGTCATGTGCAAGATCACTCACTTATTCACCAGCTTCAGACGGTTCATTAATCAGACGTAAATTGAGAAAGATATTAATATTTTAATTGTCAAATTAAAATATTAATTATTGAAGCTTATAATATAAAGTTATAATATTATTTAATATTATAACTTAAGTGATTTCTTGAAGGGTTCGACCAACATTGAAGGGGGCCACTTTTTAATTATAATTTATAATTAAAAGTGCGTTCGAGACTTTGGAAATATTAAAGGATAAAATTCAATTTTATTTAAATGCCTTTTTGAGAAAAATCGACCCTCTTGAGGATATAAGGGGTTTCATTGGGATTTGAGCTTATTATGTTATGAAATTGATTTTTTTGATCAAGTCTTCTTCCGGAGAACGAAGCCAAGGGTTTTAGTTGTCTACAGGCATTGGAGAACGAGCCATCTTCAGTGTTGCAGTTCAGAGGCTGTGAAATACCAGCTGATCTATTGCATTCCGAGGGATATCTTCATTCAGAAGCTATCACAGAACGTTCACAGAGTTTTCAGCTTCAGAGTTTTCATTTGGGTTTCAGCCAGAAAGAGTCATTCATTTCCAGGCGCCATTTTCCAAGATCTGGACACATCTTTCAAGGGCATTCCAGTTGCTGCAATAATCAGGTTTTTAATCAAAACAATGTTGCTTTTTCAGTTGCATGTTATATATCTGATTTGTATTCATCATAGAAGTTCAATAAACACTTGGCAACGTTATTTCCAGTAGATTTTATCATTTCCAGTATTGCAATATTTAATTTCAATTTACGAGCAATTTCTTCAAAAACTCACAAAACGATCAAAAACGAGAGAAAAACAATCAAAACAGTCAGTTTTCAGAATCAAGGAGAACAGGGGTTTCTACATAGGTGGCAAGCCAGCCTCTTCCACTTATCTAGTGGGCATTACAAGCATGATAAAGCAAGACTAAGAAAATGCTAACAGTACTACTGTGCAGCTTACAATGTATTGAAGGGTGCCTGCAAGATCAAGGATTAGAACTCCGCAAAGTGCTGCAATAGTAAATATATCTTCCAATAGATCAAATATGAATTCCTAACACCCACCCTTCACTCATACACAATTTTCTCAAGTCTGATATGACAGACCAGCAACATGAATATCAGAACCAACAACACATAATCCTCTCAAAATGCTCATAGCTCACTCATTTCTAACCCAAACGACTTCAAATCTGATGCAATAGACCCTCAAAATGATGGCGCCTAGTTTAGTAATGAGAAAGGGCAGCTAAAAGTGGCTATTAATTAATGGCACGGATCCCAAAGCACTCCAGAAAGTACGGCTTTCAAGGAATGACGAATTTGCTTTATAAAATCAGAAACTTCATTAAAAATCCCACAAATTTGCAAGTAAGGTCGCCCCAAGTAGAGAAGATGATATGACCAACACCCAGAACAATATCTTTTTTTATTTTTGATATATGAATGAAACTTCGAATCAGCTATGATATTCAGCAACTCCAAAATATGACAGAAAATGCAAGTACTCAGCTACAAAATGCAAGATCATCAAAACAATGCAAAACCTCACTACAAATTCACTCAAAACAAGCAAACCTCTCTACTAGGTGTTATCTCTCAAGCACGAAGTCAAGCCCACGCAAGGAGGCATTCATTCCTCGAAGCAATCCAGCAACCATTTCGGCAGCATAACAATACTCAAGATATCCGATGCCCAAATGAAGACCCAAGCTCACCTTTTATAACTTTGTGAAAACTCTCCAGAAGCTTCTAAAAACCCTAATTTTCAAATTTGAAGTAACTCTTTTTCCCTCCAAAGTTGGCGTCTCATTTCTCAAGGCAATTTAACTTTTAATTTGAATTAATCTTCTCCTCAAGATGGGCGTCCCTTTTCAAACATTGATTTTTGGACCTTAGAATATAATAAAATATCTCCATGAGGCGCCACCCCTCAAAATCCCCCTTTTATGAACAACTTAAAGTTGCCTCACTAGGCCAAGGGGTCTCAATAATAAAATATAACATTAAAGTATAACATTTTAAAATCAACTGGATGTCTCACCAAAAATGCTTCCCAAGGTCAAGATTGATCAAACCAACTGAACATACTGAAGATGAGAGCCAACCAAGCCGAAGTCAACAGGTCCACTGCCAGAAATAGAATTTACTAAAAATAGTAAATTCTCGAAAGTGCTCAGAATGCCGAACCGAAACCACCAACGCGAAGCTCTCAGAAAACCCAGAAGGAATCCACAATCCAAGTTCAACATTTCAAAGTGCAAGCTCCGCAAGAGGACGAAAACGTCCCCCAAGAAGTTTGGAAACCCTAATTTCGAGCTTCTGTTTAGCCTACGAGCTTCCAGAAATAGGCTAAATCCAAATGAAGAGCGTAGGGCTAAATTGGGGACATTACACTTTCATTGCCAATATCTTCATACAATCCATTGTCATGGTGGGCCCCAAAAACATTGTCCAAATCATAATGAACAATGCTAAAAATTGTAGGACAGTTAATTGACATATTTTTTCAGCACCATGGCACAATCAAATAAATCTACACAAAAATAGAGGAAATTCAAATTTTGTGACAAATCATCATATTTCACAAACCATCTTCAAAACCTTCTCAAACTTGGAATTGTTGAAGGTAACTTCAATTTTTTTTAGTATTTTTTATTTTTTTTTATTTTTAATATGTGACATGTCATCTACCATTTAATATGGAAATTCAAGTTTTGTGAAAATCATCATATTTCACAAACCATCTTCAAAACCTTCTCCAACTTGGAGTTGTTGAAGGTAGTGTTTTTTTTGTATTTTTAATATGTGACATGTCATCTACCATTTAATATTTTAATTTGTTTTATTTTTTAGACTATTTAGGTTGTCAAAACTCAATTTGTATCACACAATTGTTTTAAGACAACTTGTGAAGGTGTGAGATGCATTGAGGGATATAGTCATCAACACTCTTTGAAGTGTATGGAGGCAATCAAATACAAGGCCTAAAAAGTCAAAGCATTGATCCTAATTGATGAGTGGTGGGCTCATGTGGAATATCTTTTAAGTTTCACTGTGCTCATCATTAGCATGATTAGGTATGCTGATACAAATCACCCATGTTTTAGGTGAAATTTATGATGGCAAGGATTCCATGGTTGAAAAAATAAAGACATAATAAAACCCAACACAAGCATTTTTTAAAAGGGTGCAAAAGATCATTGATTGACCATTGGAACAAGATGACCATGCCCTTGCATCTCCTAGCATGTGCTTTGCCTCTAAAATATTATAGCTCAAAGATGTTTTCTTAGCTAAGGAGGGTAGCACCATATAGGGATGAAGAAGTTGTTGTTGGCTACAAGACTGCATTCAAAACGATATTCCCATATGTAGACATATAAAGTGTTGTCTTGAATGAGTTTGGCCAATTCATATCTTCAAAGAATCATGATGTTTACCCTCTTCGAGACAAGTACATAAAATATTCTCATCAATAGTGGAACATAAATGGCCAAGATTCTATTTACTTGTAATCTTTTGCAATAAAAACTCTCTCAATTATGAATCTTTTTATATTTTAACTTTCTTTTTTTTCATTTTCTGTTATATATTTTAATTTCTAATTTATGTTTTGTAATTGTAAATGTCGTATGCAAATTCAACAGGTTTGGAATTCTTTTTCAATTGAGTAGAATTGGAGTACATACTCCTTTATCCACTCGATTAAGTGCAACCAACTAGGTGCAAAAAAGGCTGAAGATTTAATCTTTCTTCACTCTAACTTGCATCTCTTGCCACATAAAAGACCTAATTACAATGAGGGTACGAGACCCCGCATTTTTGTGATCCTTTTTCACTCCATGTGTCTTTGATGGTATCATGCTTTCTAGTTCAATGTGTCTTATGCTTCTAAGATTGGACATTATGTGGGAGTTATCATGTGTTATGTTCTAGATTTATTTTATATTCCTTGACGATACCAAAGGCGCAAAGACGTTTCTCAAACATGTCTAGCTTGTGATGCTTTTTGTTAAAAAAAAATTGGGGTTTGTGTTGTGTTCAAGAAGAGAAAATTATCGACATAACATTTTGTATCAGAGCAAGGTTTCAACACTAGGAACTTTGGGGTTGTGTTAATTGGGTTAATCTGTCTTGTTTTGCATAGAGTCCTAATTGTTTTAAGCGGTGTGTGTTATGTAAGCCACTATAGGATGTTTAAGACAAAAGTGAAAAGACTAATTGTAACATCTTAACTAATCTACAGTTTAAGAACGGTAACTAACTACCAGATTCAGCTGAAATATAACTAACTAATTTTTCTTACAAGAGTTTCCTTTGCAATAACGAACAAGATAAACAATCTAAACATTAACTACTTTAACATTCATCAACTAACTTCTAGTTTTTCAATTTCAGCTCAAAGGAACAATTAACAGTTTATATAAATGCAAAACACTATTGGTTATGAACTAACTTTTCCATTACTTTTGAAATGACTAGAGCATTTATTACATCAATGAAATAAACATTATAACTGAAATTAAGAGAGAGAGAGAGAGAGTTATAAGAAAGTAGAGTTTGGAGGCTTCCTACTGGAATGCTTGAACAAGACTCTGTCTTCAAGGGAAAAAGAAATATCATCAAGGGCTTTTCTGCCCAACCAAAAACCTACTGGTCTCCCATGTTTCTTCAACTGAAGAAACCTGACCTTCACGAGGGCAGTCAATAAAGGATCTCACAAATTACCATTATGTTGTCTAAGTCTAGTGTCAAGAACCTATACTAGCCTGGTCGATCCTTCACTATAGGTTCTCCTAACTAGAAAGACCATTCTAACCAGGGGTATATTTGGTTCTTGATGGTTGACAAATGCTTAATCTAAGCATCATAACCTTGACCAAGGATTTTTGTCAATAGCGAGCACATTTCTCGTGCTGTCAACACTCTCACCCTTGCTCGGCATTTTAATTTTTAACCCATCGAGTTTATAATATCAGAGACTCAACTCTTAATTCTTTCTTTTACAATTAGGAGTGGAAACTTATTTTTGACTTACAGAGGAGAGAATGAGGTCATATGCCCCAGTTCAAGATTTTGTTCCTCTACAATCAAATGTATTGTGTTCTTTTCTTACTTACTAGAGGAAAAGAAAACTTTGTCTATATCATTGTTAAAGAATTTCCTTAATTCAAATTTATTTCATCTACTGGCCATGATTAAATTTAAAGATCTAACCCAGACTCAAAAACCCAAGAGAAAGAGAAGATTTCCTCAAGTAACAAAGAGAGGTAGACATGAATAAGTCTTGGGAACAAGATAAGAAGCCACAGCAGGGTCGAAAAGAAAAGAGAGAGATATTCAGCTAGACAGAGCAAAGGAGGTTGCAGAGTATTTGATGTTTAATTCATTTAATTGGACATGTTTCCAAGATCGCATCATCAATACACTTCAATTCATTTAAAGAAAAGAGAGAGAGACTAATCAATATACACGATTTAGCAATTCCAAGACATTTTTAAACATGCCTGAAAGAATGTAGACTGAAGCTGGATAACTCACTAGATGTCCTTCCTCTCAACAACCCCGACGACAGCTACAGGGTAAAGAGATGCTTCTCAGTCAAGAAAATAGCAGTGATGGCGGGCTACTAGAGTGAACAAATTTCCTTCACCATCCTAGAGAATGAGTTAAACAAAATGGTGCCCAGCCATGGTTTCCAAAAGAGAGAATGCAAGTCCAGATGAATGTCGATACAAAATGAGGAAGCAAGACAAAATGAATGCTGATTCAGAATGAGAGCAAAACAAAAATGAATGTCGATTCAAAATGAGTAAGAGTGTAAAAAGTGAAGGCGTGCTCCAAAATAAAGAATGTCAACCTGCCTTCAACCTGACCCAAGATTCCAAGAAGGGAAATGACTGCATGAATTCCATCTTGGGCGTTTCAGGAGGCACGAAGGCAAGTGTGGCGGGGAATTACTACTTCCCATCCTCACCAGTGGCAAGAAATTTGATGTTATTATTATTAACTTTAATAAATTTAATCATCGAACTTTGAGGTTGCTTTTATTATTAGCTTTAATATTTTTATATACATTAACTCTCAAGGTACATATAAGGCTAATTACATGACTTCTAAGGAGTACAATGATGCACAATTTAAATTAAATTATTTAAGTGAGATATATACCAAGATTACGACTTCAATGTAGCCACCTTACACCAACTCATGTGTAATGTCCCTTCCTTAGGCATTTCAGATCTGAGCAGAGCTTGACCTATTACTAGGGTTCCCGTAGGTCAGCAGTATGGATAGGGGACCCATTTCAGAGTTGTGGAACCTTGTCGAGAGCTTTCCAAGCCTTCAGTTTGAGATCCATAGGTTGAATTCAAGGTTATTTGGGAAATATTTAAGTTGTCTTTATTGAAATAGTGAAGGGGTGAATAGTAACTGAAAATTAGAAGGTTAAATAGTGAAAAGGTCACCCCCTTGTGCCATGAAGCCTAGAGACATAACTTGAGGCTTTTACAAACAACTTAAATGATCAAGAAGAAGGCCTCTTTGAAAACCCATGCCTAGCTTAAGGAGATAAAGCAATTTCATTAAAAAGACTTTAAAAGTATTCATGATGCTAAGTCAAAAGGAAGCCTAAAAGGGGCGACCCCTTTCGGGAATAGTGAAAAGTTTATAAAATGAGCTTGAGGCTGCTATTTCACATATCACAAGTTATAATTTTCAAAGCAGCTTGCAGGTTAAAGCTCAAGGAGGGTTTCTACGTGCAGATTTGGCCTTCCAGGAACAAAAACTCTTGGGAGAAGGGAGTGTTGGACGTAGCCCCAGCATTCTAGGAGGTAAAAACAACATATTAAAGGTTTCTTATCAATTTGGCAGCAAGTTTTGAGGAAGAATATTGCAGATCAGTCCATTTTGTGGGCAGAAATTTACATCAAATTGCAGATCAGTCCTTTTAGAGGGCATTTCTACCATCTTACAGCAGTTGCACAGTCAACCGCACCTCTGTTTGGCATTTGGGCTTCAAACCCTAAGTGATAAGTGAAGTTTTTGAAGATTTGGAGCTGAGAATTTACCTACAGTAGTGGCACAACTCCTCTCACACCTAGAAACGAATTGGGTAGTCATTTTTAGAGCTAGGAGAGTTTGAAATTGCTGTCACAAGGTTATATCAGACTCGATATTTTATTTGCAGCTTTGTAAAAAGCCATTTCCAGGTCTATGGATGAATGGGTATGTTCTAGTTAGCCCATATCTATGTAATTTCAGTCTTTTAATTAATAGAATCATTGTATGCTTGGTTATTTTCCTTTATCAGCATTGTACATGTCATGCAATTCACATAAAACTCCAAAAAACACAAAAAAAATCAGAAAAACCCTGTGTTGCAGGGTTCGTACCCACAGGCCTCAAACTCGGTTCGGGTTCGCCTGTGGGTACGTGCTAGGTGCACACATGGTGCATGCCCAACACTATGGGTTCGCCCGGGTGCACACATGCGCGCACCTGGGCGAACCCACAACGCTGGGTGTGCACCCAACGCGAACCCAGCTATATGGTACGCGGACCCGGGTGTACCAGCCACGAACCTGGGCATACCTAGGAGAACCCATGGCCCAACACTTAAAAAGTGGACCCAAACATTAATAAAATACTTTTTTTTTTTTTTTTTCTCCTAACCCTAAAACAGCCCAATATGAAGCCTTTCAACACTCACATTTCATTTTTACCTCTCATTTTGCTCTCACCATATTTTCTCTCCATCTTGGCATTTTGAAGGGAGGTGATTGTATTCGAAGGAGTCGATTGTGGAGTGCCAAATAGCTTCTACAAAGGAGATTTAAGTGTTTAAGGTATGCATTTAAACCCTATTCTTTAATCTTTTGATGAATTTTTTCAAGTTTTTGATGGATTTTTTCAAGTTTGTGAAGAAGTTTTTCAAGTATGTTTTTTTTTTCATTTTCTTTTATAGATTGCAAGAATGGCCAGTAGTCAAAGTTCAGTGGGTGGGGAGGGAAGTCAAAAATTCAAAATTGATAAAGGATCTCCTTTATGGAGACATACCACAAGAATTTCACAAATTCCTGGAGGGGGATTAAATTCCTGGAGGGGGATTTGTTTGGAAGTGTAATTTTTGCAATGCACAATATAATAACTCCTATTACCAAGTGAAACTTCATTTTATGGGCCCTGGTGGTAAAGGGATTAATATGTGTGAGGGCCCAAATAAGAAGGGGTTGTCTGTTGTACAAATAGCAGGATTTATAAAAGAACAAGATGCTGACAAATTGGTTGCAAGAGGAAAACAAAGTGGTTATAGTTCCAAAAAGAAAAAGACAATGGCATTACCCACTCAAACAGTTAGGCCCTCTAGACATCCCTTCTTGTCTATGCCCTCTATGGAAGAAGAAGATGAAGAACCACAAATCACCACCCGCAAGAGAGGTCCATTGGAGAAGGCATTTAAAATGGAGGCAAGAGATATTGTTGAAGAAAAAATTGCATTTTGCGTCTATGCCAATGGTCTTCCATTCAACTTGGTGAGATCACCATATTGGCGGGACATGGTGTCGGCAATAAATAGTGCACCTCTTGGTTTCACAAGTCCTGGGTATGAAAAGGTGAGTACCACCTTATTGCAAAAAGAGAAGAAATCTATAGAGGCCCAACTAAAACCAATTAGAGATTCTTGGATTGAAACAAGTGTATCTACTATTTCCGATGGATGGAAAGATAGCAAAAACCATCCATTGATCAATGTTATTGCAATGTCCCCCAAGGGGGCAATGTTTTGAGGGCGGTTGACTGTGAAGGGGAAATGAAAGATGCAGAGTTCATTTCCAGGATTCTCATTGACTCCATAGAGATGGTGGGTAATGAAAATGTTGTCCAAGTAATTACGGACAATGCAAAAGTTTGCAGGGTTGCAGGTGCTTTGGTAGAGGCTAGATATGATCACATCTTTTGGACACTGTGCACCGTACACTCCCTCAATTTGGTGATGCAAGCAATTGGCAACCAAATAGAGTGGATGAAAGAAATATACCAAGAGGTCGAGGAGATCCAGATGTTTGTGACAAACCACCATATGTCACAAGCAATTTTCCAAACTTTTTCAAGATTGGAATTGTTGAAGGTAAATTTAATTTATTTAGTTTCATTTATGTCATGTTTTACATAATTGAATAAAAAAAAAATTTGTGTTATTTACATATTTTAAATGTGTTATTAACTTACTATTAACATGTTCTTAGGTTGTTGAGACCCGATTTGCATCTCACACAATTGTTCTAAGAGAACTTGTGAAGGTGAAAGAGGCATTGAGTCAAATGGTTATTAGCAACCAATGGGGTCTATGGAAGCAATCAAATTCAAAGAGGGCCCAAAAGGTCAAGGCATTGATCTTGGCTGACGATTGGTGGGATCGTGTGAATTATGTATTGGAGTTCACCAAACCTATCATGTCTATGCTTTGGTTTGCTGATATAGATGAACCATGCTTGGGGGATGTCTATGATAGCATGGACACGATTTTAGAGAAAATAAAAATAGAAATATGAAAGAGAGAGAATGATCCTAAAGATACCTTTTACAAAAGGGTGGAAGCAACGTTCTTCATCGTTGGAACAAGATGACAATAGCATTGCACCTCCTTGCATATGCCCTATCTCCAAGGCACTATACCACTTAAGTACTTTCTATCCCAGGGAGAATACTGCCATATAGAGATTTTGAAGTTGCTAATGGGTATAAGAGGGCATTTAGTAGATCTTCAGTGATCCAAAAGTGCAGACAAGTGTTAAGAAAGAATTTGGATTGTTTATCTCAAGAAAAAATCATACCCCTTCTATTGTTAGAGACCAATACAAAATGGATGCTATTACATGGTGGTATCCATGGTCAAGATTATATGTACCTCCAACCTCTTGCAATCAAGATCCTCTCAAAAGTAAGTTTTTTTTTTGCCACTTGTATTGTAGAATTTAACACTTAACATTCTTAAATTTATCTTGCATTTTTTATTTTTTATTTTGTTGGTTTTCTCTCCAAGTTGCAAGCTCTTCTTCCGCTAAACGGAATTGGAGTACATACTCCTTTATCCACTCAGTGAAGCGTAACCGGTTGGCTGCAAAAAGAGCTGAAGACTTGGTGTATATTCATTCCAATTTGCGTCTTCTATCATGTAAGGATCCTCAATACAAGCAGGGGGCAACGAAGCTTTGGGATGTAGCACCCAAGTCTGCTGACTTGGATGCAACCATTCAGGATCTTGCTAGAGCCACTATGGATGATGTGGATGATAATGATCATATACCACATGGTGTTGGATCGGGGTTCAAATGATGATGATCTTGAAGTTGAAGCCACTGAAAATCCAAGTCACGAAGATTTTTTTGAGAATCCTTTTGATGATTGATGAACACTTGAACAATGAACATTGAATCATGTTTCACGAACTACATTTTGTAATTCAGTAATTGTGATGATTTTCATTTCCATTGGAATCGTGAACATAGACGTATATGATATCATTGATATGCCTTATTTGAATATTTTTCAACTATCAATTGGCATTTAATATTTATCTTTGGCATTTGGCATTGATCAATGATCAAGTATCATACTATGAAATGATTTAGTTTTACAATTCTATATATTTCTCTTTTTTTTTTGTATATATATAATATATATATATACACACGTACCCATATGTACCCAAACCCCTAAAAAAAAATTTCTTGTACCCACGTACCGGGTTCTTGTACCTGAACCCATCCCCGAACCTGAACCGGTAACTTAGGAAAAAACACAAAACACAAACAAAACAAAACCTATTCTATATGTTGGTCAAAGACTTCAAGGAAAACCAAAATCAGAACATTCAGATCAGATTGAGGACAAAATATTTCACTGGTATCAGAGCATGATATTGCCAGCCTGTGGGCACTCTTTTTAGTTCTATGCATCCTAGAGAGGTCGGGCCTCACATATATTATTTCTTCGAAAGAGCACACAGACAGTTTGGGGTTGACATTGGTATTTTGGGTGCAACTATGGGAGATAGCCATGATGGCAATAGTAGTCCCCATCAGAGGGGGGGACAAAATCCGCAAGAAGATCCTAACCGTGAGTTATTCAGAACTTTCGTTAATACACAACCACTAATTGTTCAGGGTTTAGATAGACTTCAGAATACCCAAGACAGGATGGATTTGGGTCGGCCTAGGGATAGGCGCGACAGACATGACAAACGTGATAGGTCTATTATAGTTACAAGCAACTGTGGGAGTAGTAGGGCTCCCTCATTGAGGGACAGTACTCTTGGTTCTCCTAGGCATGGCAGGACTAATACACGCACAGCAGATAGGCCCATGTAGCCCCATTTTCCTCCTAGAAATGAGCCACCACCAATTGACCCGCTTGAGGGAGTAGAGTTTCAAGATACGGTTATGGCAACGAGTGATGAGTGGGCACATCTACCAGAGCATATTAGAGATGCCTTCCCTCTACCTCAGTATTGTTCACAGCATAGAGATAGCATGAGGAACTGTGGTGATAGGAGGCCTAGACAACAGCACAATGGTGACCTCCATCGAGCGACTAGCAAGCTCACTATATCTCCCTTTGATGGTAGCGAGAAGATCACTGCTCGAGCTTGGGTGCACAAGCTTGACATCTACCTTTCACTTAAGCCAATGCCTGAGGACGAGGCCATCTAGTTTGTAGTACTACACTTGGAGGGTGTGGCTTGATTGGTGGCACCATGGTTTGGTTAACCAAAACCATAGACTCGTTCATTCTTACAAGGAGTTCATTGAGCGGTTGATTACCAGATTTGACCGTAAGGATGTTGAGTTGTACTATAGGGATTTAGCTCTATTGCGACAGACTGGACATGTTGAAACTTACATTAATGAGTTTCAACGCATTGCTATTATGGTTCCCGAGATGCGAGATAAGCGTGTGGTGATGCTTTTCATAGAGGGTTTACATGACAGGTTACGAGGTTTGGTCAAGGCTCTTAAGCCTAGGGCTTTACATGAGGCTATTCAGATTGCCCTAGACCTTGATACTTCACCACCTCCTACTTCTTATCAGCCAAATAAGAAGTTTTCCAAGGGCTCCAAGCCTTTCCATAGATCTTCGACACAACACAAGAGTACACCACCTACTCCCAAGATGGATCAAGAGACACGTAATGAGTTGAGAGGGAAGAAGCTATGCTTCACATGTAAGGAGCCTTGGGAGCCTGGACACAGATGCCTTGGGAAAGGTAAGGCACATCTCATTGAGGTTGTGTCTGATGTGGATGATGAACATATCCAGGATACAGATTCAGAGGGCAGCAATGGTGAGGATTTACAGGAGGCCCCACAGGTGGAGCTTGGAGTGGGTGACGCATTGGATGCACCCAAGCCTGTCATTGTCACCCTATTAGGAGTCCCTAGATACCATCATTTCCGTTTGAAGGGAGTGATTAATGGACAACATACGACTTGCCTTGTTGACAGTGGTGCCACACACAATTTTATTGATGAGGGACTAGTTGCTAAGTGAGGATTGCAGGCGGAGGATTTTCCTGGTTTCAGTGTGACAGTAGCAAATGGATTTTCTATGAGGTGCACCAAAGTAGTTTTGTAGCTTAGTATAATTTTGGGAGACTACACGTTGACCAATGATTTTTATGTGGTGGGTATAGGCAACATTGATGCAGTGTTAGACATCGAATGGTTACAGTCACTCAACAGGTACATACAGGATTTTAAGAGGATGGAGCTGGAGTTTACAGTTGGTGGCAAGAAGGTTGTGTTGAAGGTTTACAGTTGGTGGCAAGAAGGTTGTGTTGAAGACACTCTCAAAGGGTGGACCTATGGTAGTTTCAGCACATAGGATAGAGTCTATTTTTAGGCATGGGGATTTTGCTTGGGCAACACAGTGTTTTATTTTGTCCAAGTCACTTTCTTCAGATGATAGACCAGCATTTCATGTAGATATCCAAATAGTGTTGGACAGGCACAGTTTGGTGTTTGGAGGCCTTCCTTTCAGTAGACCTCCTGACCATGGGTTTGAGCATGTGATAGAGTTGGAGGAGGGCACCAAGCCCGTGATTATTGTCCCTTATCGTCATCCTAAGGCGTATAAGGAAGAGATAGAGAAGACCATCTGAAAGTTATTGGACATGGGTTTCGTTAGGCCTAGTTCTAGCCCCTTCGCTTCTTTTGTGGTTTTAGTGAAGAAGGATGGCACTATGCGCATGTGCATTGACTACTGCGCACTCAATAAGAAAACAATTAAGAATAGGTATCTGATTCTGCACATAGATGAGTTACTCGATGAGCTCCATGGGGCAGTGTATTTTTTGAAGGTTGATCTTCGATCAGGATACCATCAGATCCATGTTCGTGAGGAGGATATCCATAAGACAGCATTCAGATGCCACTACAGACACTATGAGTTTTTAGTGATGCCATTTGGTCTCACTAACGCACCTACTACGTTTCAGTCATGCATGAATCATGTGTTCAATAAGCAGTTGCGTAAGTATGTGCTTGTATTCTTCAATGACATTCTGATATATAGTAGAACCTGGGAGCACATGAGGCATTTGGATGAGATTCTTGGTATTATGGAGTCTCAATCTCTGTTTTCCAAAATGTCCAAATGTGAATTTGGACTTACAGAGATTATACTTGGGACGTGTGATTTGTGCGGATGGGGTGAGCATTCACCAAGATAAGATACAAGCAATGCTAGACTGGCCGCCACCTAGGAATGTTTCAAAATTGTGTGGTTTCCTAGGATTGTGAGCATATTATAGGTAGTTTGTTAAGGGGTATTCTCAGCTAGCGGCTCCTTTGACAGATCTTACACAGAAGGGGGCTTTTAGTTGGACAGATGAGGCATAGAGTGCATTTGATAGACTCAAGCAAGCTATGAGCACATGCCCAATTTTAGCTCTTCCCGATTTCTCTCAGCCCTTTTTTCTAGAGTGTGATGCATCAAGAGAGGGCATAGGAGCGGTACTTATGCAAAACCGCCATCCCATAGCATATGAGAGCAAGAAATTGAGGGATAATGAGAGATTGTACTCCACCTACGATAAGGAGATTCTCGCCATTATGCATGCCTGGGCGAAGTTTTGGCAATAATTTGGTGGGTGGGAAGTGTGTGGTGAGAACTGACCACAATAGTTTGAAATACTTCTTGGAACAAAAAGAACTTAATGAGCGCCATCAAAAGTGGGGTAGCAAGATTCAGGCATATGATTTTGACATTGAGTTTGTAAAGGGGAAGAAAAATGTTGTTGTTGATGCACTTTCCAAGAGGCCTTCAGTAGCTGCCCTTTGTTCCATGAGTGAGATTTCAGCTGATTGGAAGTCTCAAATTTTAGTTGAGTATTCCAAAAATCAGTTCTCATGTGAGATTTTGGATGGACGGGTCTAGGATGACAAGTACACTATGATTCATGATGTAATACACTACAAGGACAAAATCTATTTAGTTCCTAGATTGAAACTTAAGGAAAGAATTCTACGTGCCATCCATGATACACCTCTAGCAGGACATCCTAGGTACTTCAAGACATATAGACAAGTGCGTGAGAGATTCTCATGGAAGAGTCTCAAGGATGACGTCCTACCCTATATTCGTGAGTGTGTGAATTGTCAAAAGAACAAGTCAGAGCATACTTTCCCAGCTAGGCTTTTGCAACCATTGCCTATTCCAGAGCAGAAGTGGGAAGGTATATCAATGGATTTCATTATTGGCCTTCTAAGAGTTCAGGGGAAGGACTACATATATGTGGTTGTTGATAGATTGACGAAGTATGCACACTTCTTTTCTATCGCAGTCGATTTCACAGCTTCATGGGTGGAAAAGTTATTCTTCTGTGAGGTATTTCGTCTCCATGGACTCCCCAAGGCCATTGTCAATGATCGGGATAGTAGATTCATGAGTATATTTTGGCAGGAGCTATTTCGACTTACAAGTACAAAGTTGACCCCCAACACCAATTACCACCCTCAGATTAATGGGTAGACGGAGATCATCTACAAGTGAGTGGGGCCATATTTGCGTAATTATGTTTCAGGTCAGTAGAGAGCATGGGTGTGTTGGTTTAATTTAAGCGAGTATTGTTATAATACTACGCATCATATGTCTATTGGAATGACTCCCTTCCGAGCTTTATACAGTTATGATGCTTTATCGTTTGTGGATTTGGCGCTAGGTGATAGCAGAGCGCCTAGAGCTCGAGAGTGGCTTCAGGACAGTCAAGATATCCTTAAGGAACATTCAACAAGCATAGAATCAGCAGAAGATTTATGCGGATCAGCACATGATTGAGAGAACCTTTGAGGTTGGTGATATGGTTTTCCTGCATCTACAACCTTACAGGCAGAGTACACCCAAGAGGAGTGGGGCTGAAAAGCTCAAGCCGAGATTTTATGGACCTGTTGATGCGTGTTTTATGACACAACAAACACTCTAGAATAGAGAATCCAAAGACACTCTATCCTCTCTTGAAAAACTGCCTCGTATGCTAAGATTGCCAAAAAGATCATACAGCAATTCCAATGTTTCATAAGTTGGGTGTGGATAAGCTTTGTGGATGATGTGATTTTGCTGGTAACACAAAGGGATTTACTCTCGTATGCTACTTGAAAAGTAAGGACTTAGATGAAGTGTCATTTTTTTTTTTGGGGGGGGGAGGGGGGGGGACATTTTCTGATTTTAAATAAACAAAATGAAAAAGGAAGTAAGGGTTGAGGAATCCTATACTATTCCTACGAAATCAAGAGATAGTAAGGATTGAGTGAAACCAAAGAACAATACTCTGTTTTGCCACGCTATACGACAACTACACAAAGAAAGTGCAATCTTCTGGGGATTTGTGCTTAAAATTTCTTCACTACGAACAACACCATCAATAGAACAATATCATTTGAAGTAAACAATGAAGCACCCACATCAAAAGCTTAGTCTAACTTTATGCATTGAATAGAAATCATCCATCCAAAGAAAGTATGACCAAAGTTTCACTAATCTTTATAATCAATCTATCATTCCCTTAACATACATTCAAATGAAATTCTAACTCAAATCTACTTTACGAGGAAGAGAAATATGCAACCATGCAACCACTTGACAATGAAAGGATTCAAAGCATCTCATGCATTATGAACTTTATTATCAAAATAGTCTTTAGCAACAATTTCATAAAAACCTCTTATTATCTATGCTCTATTGCTCTAAAATCTCTTTTATCTCCTCTAATCCTCTATCATGTTATTATGAAATCAGAGAGTGAGGGGGGGTTTATATAGAGTTTCTCGAGTACAATGAACAGCCAAGATCATAATGAGATTAACAACCCAGATTCAAAATAACTAAGCCCTAATTAGGGTTGCCTAAACAACAATCAGTTAACTGCAAAGAACTCATTCACTAGGAGTTGCATCCTTATCCACTTGCAAAGCACTACGTTCAGTGAACCTAGACACGATCATGCTGACTTCTTCCATGGTGATGTGCGGAAGTGTGTTAACTTTGTACTCCAGCAAGTCTAAACTTTCTACACATTCTGCAAAGGTGATCACCCATTCTGATTCATGCAGCAAGAAAGTGTCTCGGACGGTCAGGAAGTTGAATGCTTTAGTCAAAATTTCTTTTCTTATTGGCCTGACGGTGGTAGAGAAAATCCTTTGAACTTTATCCTTTAAATTTTTCGACTACAGGTGTTTTCTTTGGACAATGTCTTTGTCAAGCACATCCGCAGCCATTTGGAAAATCTTATTCTGGATTTCTTTTACTTGCTCTTCAATTTTGGCACCATCTGCCTTTACTCTTTCCAGGACTTCTCCTCATGAGATCAGTGCATAGTACCAGTTGCTAAAATCATATGCAACTCCTACTTCAATGATCTTCTCATCAATCAATTTTTGCTTTGGAATTCCTTTTATCTCTTGAAGACATGGAATAATTTTACTTTGAATGTCTTGGAGACCTTCCCATGCTTCTGCTAAGTTTGCAACTCTTAAAAAGCAGAGAGGAAGTTTTCCCATAAACATATGCCAACTTTTCTATGAATGCCATTGCCTCTTCTTTCTTTCCTGCCATCCATTCTTTAGTTTCTTAGGTTGTGTTGATGTGGTTTTTGTGACCATACCAAACGGCAGAACAAAATAGTTTTGGGGCTACTCCGTTCTCTCTTGATCAAAGTATTCCATGCGCTAAGATTGCGAGAAAGTTCGCATGTTCAACTCCAAGGTTCCTTAAGTGCGAATAGACCCAGTTTGGTTGATGTGTATTGCTGTGTTCGTACGAGGGGACTTACACAATTGTTCAGATTTTCACAGTTCGCAGCTAGTGTAGGATTTTGAAGGGGAATTCTCACGTGTATGATTTGGCAAGGTGGTTCTTTTCCTAAAACTAATCAGAAAGTGCGGAAAGTAAAAGGGGAAAGGGCCTAAGAAACTTATATTCTATTCTAAATGCAAGATATGTGGGGGTTCATTTCAATAGGCTTCAACTGGATTTCACCTAGCCTCCGTTGGACAGCCTCAGCAAAATCGGTGCAATCTTCAAAGAGGATAGCAAAAGGTATTCAAGTTATAGTTTAACATACATACACCATCAGAACAACGCATATAAGTATGTAAACCACAACCGAAGTTAAACGCAAGATAATGTCCAGTTGACCACACAAGGCGGACTTATCATCAACAAGCCGCTAGTGGTATGGAATAAAGCCAAGCTATCTCAATAAAACACCACACACCAACGTAAGCTACTTGCATGAATTTAAGCTACTTGGATACGAAAGGAAGAAGAAATCTTGCTAGCATTTCATGACAAGACGAATTCCATCATCAATGAAAAGATCTATTATCATAAAATGTGTTACACAACAATCTCCTCAAAAGTTTTCAAAGGGAAAACTTTCTCTCTTCTCCAAATGATGCAAAAATGCTCTACAATGCTACACTATCTAGCCCTAATGCTCTCTCAATGTCTACTCTGATTCTAACTTTCTAATCTGATTCTAATCTAATGCCTTACAAATGAGGGGGACTCCCCCTTTTATAGCTAGCCAAGTCCCAAAGGACGGCTAGGGTTACAATCAATAGAGTGGCCAGAATCGTGCCACCTCAGCCCTAACCCTAAAAACTGCCAGAATAGGGAGTGGTACATTAAATGAATCAAAGATTCCCACTCACTCCCAAAAATAGAAAATGCAATAAATGCTCTATATTCAGTCTTCTAGAAGATCTTCGTCCAGTAGTGTGTTCCCATTGGCCTTCTCCTTGACTGCCAACTCAACAAATCTGCTAAGTACGGCCTCAACTTCTTGAACCGAAATAGGTGGAACACAATCCAACTGAAACTCTAATACCGTGACTGAATGCTCGTGCCTTGTACAAGATTTTCTCCAAGCAGCCAAGGAGTCCTGTGTGTTCTGGATCAAAGTGGAGAATGTAGCAGTATTCTCAAAGTCATCCTGTACAAAGGTCTTAACGTCTGCGAAGAAGGGAACCAGCAAACCCCTCAAATTATCAAAAATTATCTCATCTGGACTCAGCCGCCTAGCAAATATGGCCTCGAAAGTGTTC